>QRFJ01000198.1:2125028-2233165 GCA_006176705.1 Cocos nucifera | reverse complement strand
ATCCATTTTTCCAGAGACGCTCTCTGTTCAGTGGATGGACGAGCTGGTAAGGTGGGAGGGTCCTGGTCCAAAACATGTGTTAACTTCTCTAAACCCAAAATAATTTTGTAGTTCCTGAGCCAATCTTTATAATTGGGTCCAGTCAGTCTATGTGTGTCTAGGATACGTGCCAGTGGGTTGGACGCAGACATATTCCTGTAGAGAGTCAAAGATTCTAGTTAGATACTGTAATTTTGACTTGACCAATTTGTTTAGAGATTTTATTTTTAAACAAATTAGCTCCCACTATTTTCTTGGATCCCTACACTCCCTCTGTAGAGATGCGAAAATCTCCGTGATTGATGATTTCTAGTGGGTGGTGCGGTCTCACCAACTGACTCATCACCTCACCTAACAGTTATTGGTGATGGGTTAGCCAATGAGTGAACAACTCTTGTTCAATGATTCTCTAATCATGGTGCACCCAAACTTGGTCTCTAATTCATGAATCTCACCGTATCCAGAATATTGATCCACTCCTTAGTTAAGTCAGACCCACCATTTGCATAGACTGGGTTCCTAATTGGGTCTCTCACCGTATCCGGAATATTGAGCCCAACTCATCCTCCAGCCCATAGCATCCAATGCCTAATAGACATGGTTGCGTCTTTCCGGTGCAACTGAGCCACTGTATCCAGCCGAGAACAATCAACCCCGGGAAGGGCCCGCACGTCTACAATGGTGGAAGACCTCGGACTTAATCTTTTCTTAGGAAGAATTGATTCAGGTCTCATTAAACTAGACTTGGCTTAGTCATAACAATTATGACTAACCTAGTGGCATGGGTTAGCTCGGATTATTGACCACCTCAGATCAGAACTGTGTCAACAGATATGGCCAGGTAAGTGAGACCGGTGGAAGGAATATGCCGTTAACTCGCACAAGAATGCATTCAGGTCGAGTAGCTTCCAATTAAAAACCAGTCGGTCGTCTATGCCAAACTTACCTTAGACACCAAATTGTTGAGTCAGAACCAATTGGGTTAGCCTACAATCCAGACTCTAACCTCTGAGCCTAATTAGGTCTTGCTTGATCGTGACTCGATCTTGACCCAGACTTAATCCTATTAGGCTGGTCAATTTAAGCATTGTTGATCCCATCTAACCAACTCTTGATTCGGTTTGATCAACCGCTTAGACCTAATTGAGCTACCCAAGCCCGAACCCAGTATTATGAATATGTCTTAGATCTGAAATTCTCAATTTTAGACCTAATTAATATTCCATAAACTTAATTCTTAATTAAGTTGGGTTCATAAACAAAATATGCACAATAAATCCTAGGGTTTCAGGATCTAGGGTTTTGCAGAAAGTAAGTTTTGGGTTTCTGATTAAGGACGAACACGCAGCACCCCTACACGTCATAAGAACACCCCATCGAATGGGAAGAGAGGGCCTTTAAACCCTTCTTCATTCTTATGACCGGACGGCCAAGAGGAACGCCTTAATCAGGAACATGTAAATCTACAAAATAGTTATAGATCTATATCATATATCTCATATACAAATTTAGATCTAATCAAGGCATATTTTGCATACATCTCATGTATCATAATCATGCATATTTTCAGATCTAAATTATCACATAATAATCTAAAAAATTAGATTTAAATTGATCTAATCAAAATAAATTCTAATCTAGACAATTATGTAGAACTATTCTACAACTAGTCTAGTCATGCATCAATCATATCTCATATGATATTCAAAAATTAAATAATTTTTATTTGCTGTTTATCAGATGTTATTATAACACTTATAATATCAAAAAATAGTAAATAAGAAGATCTAAAATATGATTTAATCAGATTAAATCAAAGACATGCAAAACTATTCTATAGAACTATTCTATTCTAGAACTAGTCATGCATATCTTCATGTTCTTAGATCCAAATCATTTAATTTTAATTTTTCTGATTTCAGATCTGATCACATCTCATGTGACATCTGAAATCACTTTATTTTCTAATTAAAATAAAATTAAAATCAGATCTAAATAATTTTAGAACCATGGCTCTGATACCAGTTGAAGGAAAAATCCTGATTTCCCGGTCCAGGTTCGTTCAGATCTGATCAGATCAAGAGATATATTTCAAAAATTTTCTCTTGATCTCAATCAGATCTTGATATATTTTAGATCTGATTCTTATTATTTTAATAAATAAAATAAAATAAGATAAATTAAATCAAATTTAATTTACCTGATTTGGGTAATCCTATTACCCTGTAGATGATCCTGATTGCAGCGGAAGGTTCTGGATCTAGCCACGCAAGCGCCTGGCCTCTACCGGTATCCACTCGGGTTGGATCTGGAGATCCTCTTCTTCTCTATCATGCCTCCAAAAATCAGATCTGGATCTGATCTGGAGGATCTTCAAAACTCTTTTGAAGATCTGCAGTCGTCCTTTTGCAGCAGCGCAGCCTTCTTGCTTTTGATCGCCTTTCCTTGATCTGAATCGCACCAACCAAAGTCCAAAACACCTTTTGGACGTGGAGAGCAAGGGGAGAAGAAGCTATGGCATGGAGGAAGGAGGGGAGAGGCAGCCTTGGGGCATGGGGTTTCTCAATTGAATTGCATTAGAATCTGAGTTGGGCGCAGGGTCTTATTTATAGACTAAGCGTGATCCAACTCCTCTTCCTCCCAACCAATCACAACCCTTTGTGAAATCAGATCTAAATCTGATTGGTGGAATAGAGACCCCTGGATTCCTCCTTAGAGGGCGCCTAAGACCAGTCAAAGTTGGTTCTTAGAAGAACTCTAATTGGAATCCAAAAAGGAGATGGAGTCCTTGTCCAACAAGGACTCCTAGGCGCCTCCTACTTGGGCTCACGCCACCCTTGGCGTGCGCCCTTCTCCTTGCCAGGTTCTGGCAGGGGGACAGGCCCCCACCAGCTCTCCAATAGGTGCATGACATGTGGTCAAAAGTCAAAGTGTCAATGGTCAACGTTTGACCAGTCAAAGGTAGACTTTTGACCAAAGTCAAAGAACAAGAAATGGCAGGTGACCAAAAATGGCAGGTAATGTCTTATAAAATAAGACAACCTTCTCTAACTTGGACAACCTCCAGTTAGACCATATGAAGGCCTCTGATTGAGCACAAACTCCTTTGGCTCAGTCAGGACAACTTATTTATGATAGTAAAAGAAGAACGTTAGGTTCAATCGAGTGCTAGCACGATTTTCTTGAACCTAATTGAATCTCATTCAGATCAATTGAACTAGATCAGTTCAATTGATGATCACCAGATTCAAACCCTTGTTTGTGTGACCCAGTTAGGTTCAGTTCTGTATGGTAATGGGATATGTCATGATCTCTATCATAGACATCATCGAAACTCCTTTCGATGGATCAGAACTCTTCTGATTCGAACAGCTAGAATGATCGATCATCTAAATCATTCTAATTGCTCCCAAAATCCACCAGTGACACCTAGCAGTATATGGTGGCAACCCATCAGAGCTGAATGCGAACCTCTTGGTGCAGCTACCTGTGTGATTAAGTTCTTCTATCTTGAGCCCCGATCAGATTAGGGTTAAGGTAAACTCGTCAAACCCTAGTTCTCTGTCATATGATGTAATCATTCGATTCGAGTCCAATGTGAAAATCTAAATAGAAACTCTTTCTATTATTTCACTCTGCCATGGCCATGGGCTTCAGGACTTGATTCTCATGATTATCATAGGGCTGCTCCTCTACCACCGAGGTAGATAGATTCCCATCTTGATGCAATCCAGTTCCTACAATGAACATGCTATAGCCAACATACACCTCAGGGTTCCATATGGCTAGGAGACCGAGTAATGGTGTAGTCAAACTATAACACCCTCAAGGTGAACTGCCGATGCATCTCAGGTCAAAGAACCAGACACACTACTGCAGCATCGAGTCAGTCATTGACGAGAAGGTAGACTTCCCTAATGACTACTCGAGGTGGTCACGCTCAGTGCCCTCGTTCTCTAACGAGTACCTATACTCTCGCTCCGGTGTCTCCACACCGTAGACTCAAGACTCATCTACTAAAGAGAAGCGATCGTACACCAACCTTCCGGATCAATCACCATCCTCGTGATGATCCTATGGTCGGGAGCTGTTTATGAGTTAATAATGATTATTCATGTCTTAAATTTTCAACTCTTGAAAATATGAATTATCATTACCATTAACTCAAAGGATGTATCACAGACACTAAATACACAGGTGTGATAGAAAATAATCCATTTTATTAATTATAGTCAAAATTATAATTTTGCCCCTAGAAGTATATTACAAGTGTCAGCCAATTCTGGCTTCTAGGGCACATATATCTAACACTCCTTGGACTCCCAGCGGCCGAGCTCCTTGGACTCCCAGTGGCTGGGCTTTAGCGAAACTCCTCGGCGGTCGAGCTTCAGTCGGACTCCTGTGAGAGCCAAACTCTCTCCGCGCCCTTCCAGCCAGATGCCTGCAAGAGCCAAACCCCCTCCGAGCTTCCCCTTCAGTCTGACTTCTTCAAGAGCCGGACTCCTCCCAGACATCCCTTTCGATCGGTCAAACTCCTACCGAACTTTCCAGCGATCGAGCCTTAGCCGAGCACCTCCAGCTAGACGCCTACGGGAGTCGAACTCCTTTCGAGCTTCCTCTTTAGGAGTCCGAAGTCCTCCGAAATGGGTACACATCAAAGCCCTTCAACCCTTCATTCGACCTCGAGCGGCTCAGTATCAAGACAGCTGCAGCCATCACCATTAGTCCGCCGCAAGCGACAGCGATCCACTACCAGGCAGCAATGGCTGTCACCATCAACCCGCTGTAGATGATATCTTTCTCTGAAACTGACTCCGCCGGACCTCGAGTGGCTCGCCAGCACGCGGCTACAGCTGTCACCATCAAGCTCTGCCTATAAAAAGGACCCTCCTCATATGCTAACTCTAACTTCTAATCTCTAAGCTCTCCTCTTCTTCTCTAAGCTCTGTGGAACTCATTTCCGAGCACTCCATTCCTATTGGTCGGAGCTGACTTGATCGTCGAAGAGTCCTACCGGAGCCATCCCCCACCGACTTCGGATGAAACTTTATTTTGCAGATTTTCGACGGCGACCTCGTCCACCACCGCTCCAGCTGATTCTGGCGACAACTAAATTCTGCGTCAACAATAACTATAATCATATAATTCTTTTCATAATGGCATCTCCATCTTAATTTTTTTATGAAATAAAATTTGAAGGATGTTAAAATAAATTCAATAATTACGTATGCAATTTTATTGAGGATATTTTTGTCAAACATGAATTACCATCACTCAAAAATTTGCTAAATATCAATTTTTTTATGGTATTTATTTTACCATCTCTCTTTGAAAAATAAGTATGGGTTCCATCAATTATTTTATCATCTTTTTTTTCTATTTTTTATGTCAAATATGATAATGTGATGTGAGAATTATTTTCTGATGCCGGGTTACCTTCAACAAAATGGTTCCTAAAAGATTGCGTTAGGAATATTTTTATCAAATCATATTTGGCATTTTCTAAAAATTGCCACTCGGTTGCAGCTTTTTACGAGAACGTTTGCTGTATTTCGATCCAAATATACTTTGCCACCTGATGTCAGTTGATGGATCGAAGAAAGAAAAAGAAAGGAACGAAGACGTACGGTGAAGAGAACGAAGAATCCAACATCATTAACCATCTCTACCACCACCTACCACCATAAATGATTAAAAGGTCAATGAATTAGCTCTTGCCATGAAGTACAACACTTGGCCTATCGTCGATGCATGCTTAGTAGCGGGAGTTTTTTCCTTCCAAAGGACCAATTGATTTTCTTGTTGACTCTACTCTTATGTAAGAGGATGGGATGGGAGCCGATGAGGTAAAATTCGGACATAGAAATAACCCGGTGGCCATCTTTTGGGTACGAGCCAAATTCTTTGACTGCTTATATCTGGCATTAAGAAAACCGGTGCTCGGCTCCAAACCAAACGAGACTCTGCTTCCCGGCACGCCCGTGATAGGGTACGAGAACGTAATGTGCTACGATGCAAGAATATGATGGATGGCTGTGATCCAGTTAAAGTTAACATACCCAAAATCAGTTTTTTTTTTTCTTTAATGACAAAGTTATAATTAGATATTTATTTTTTGCTAAAAAGTTCTGTTAATTCCTTCTTATTTTTTAACTACATTAGCCTTTTGAACTTTGCTTTCCTAATGAGATATGCACGCTTTGAGAAACAAAATTAATCTTCTATGAATGCCAAATTGCATGCCCCTCTTGATAAGTTAGTTTGTCCACCCACCGAAGGATCCAGCAAGATGATGCAACGATGCATGAGATGGGAACCATGAATGACAGATTTCACCTCCGTAGTCTGTTCAAATTAAATTATTAAATAGGCTAAATATGTTTAGCAAGACATGTTTGCCAAAAGAAGTCATGCAATCAAAATGTTCTTCATCAATTTGGAATGATTTTTTTAGCTTCACCACGGATACATGGCCGCAACATTACAACTTTTTTCAAAAGCAGGAGATTAGTTTTTAAAATGCTATAGGACAACATTTATAGCATCTATTTATAATCCTCTGGAACTCAATTCATACTTTGTTTTTCCACGTCTATTGAAAATTATGACACACCGTAAATAAAGATATTGGAGAAAACCAATATCGTCTGATAATTATTTTATAGCTAAAATTTTTTAATTTCCTATTACACCAATCAGAATAAATACATAAATAAAAATATATATATTGAGGATAAATTCAAAAACTTATAATTTTATTTTTTATTTTTTCAAAAAATTTTAAGATTTATATTTTCCTTATGTTCCTGCATCTTTCTTTTACTTGTTCATGTTTATGCCATTTGTTTCTTGTATCAAGCTAATCATGCTAATTGTCTACCATTATTAATATGTCATCGTATCATCCTATTTTTTAATTTTAGCAATTTTACATGATTTTTTTTTTGACATGAGAAAACAATCATTTTCTGCTTGATATGGTTGCAGAACTACAAGAGTTGTTTAATCAAAGAAGTCCATAATAACTACCATTATTTTTATAAGACTCTGATTGGATGATGACCATCACAAAAAAGGAAGGATAAACGTCGGTGAGCCACAAAATTGCGCCTCATGTGCTGAATTTTACCGGAACGAAGGTGAGAAATCCGTCTCCCTTATCATTCACTAATGAATCACTAAAAAATAACCTTGAAACCCCTTCCCGTCCTTCTCTTTTGGTCCTGTTCTTCCGACCAACGCCCATGCCACCACGGGCCATCGTGCCCTTCCTCCAATTCCCCGTTTTAGTGAGGAGTTCATAGGAAAAAAAAAAAAAAAAATCCCGTCCGGTCTTTGAAGTAAGAAAATAGATACCAACGATAGAACTTTCTTTTAGTTCTCTTTTCTTTCGAGCTCCCAGAGACTCCTAATTACTTTTCTCTCCCTCACCTCCGCCTTGGACTCTTTTGGTAATTAGCTGAAGTTACACGCGTGTAACTCGCGGCTTAAAAGTCAGCACGATGATTAGGGCCGGAGTATTCGATTTTTTTTTTTTTTTTTTCTTTCAACTCCATATATTAATTATCATGCATGGCGTGCACGAGCTGCACCGTATGTGATGCACAGAGTGCCCCCTCTGCGGATCCAATTTTTCTAATCATACCCTCCTCTAGTCATCCCGATGCAGATTCAATTCTTCTCATCATATCCTCCTCCGATCTCCTTCGATTGATCTCGATAAAAATCGATAATTTCTCATCCAAAAAAAAATTATTAAAATTGAGATGACTGTTCTACATATCTTATTGATTGTCGAATTATTGATTAATTTAAATAAAAAAATAAAAATATAAATTATAAATTATATTGATATTATGGCTTTGTATTTTATTGAATATTTAAAATTAAGCATATGAATGTGAAATGATTCATATTTTTATAGTATTATCTTATAAATACTTACGTGTGAATGATTTTTAAATTGCAAAAAAGTATATTTTGCTATGAAGATGATGTATATATAGGATCCAATTATAAATTATAATTTTTTATGAAAATAATTGATTTACTATAAATATTTTTACTTAGTATTAAAGACTATTTATGAAAAATGAATCCTATAAAATAATTTAATATTTTATTTATATACTATTTAAGAAAATATGATTTAAAAAATAAGATTATAGGCTTTGAGATAGTTATATACAGTCCTTGCCAGCAAGTATAATATTGACATACGATCCTCCTAATGAGTATAATAGTTGATATACTATCTTGCAGCCATATGATAGTTGGCATACGATTTTGTCAGATATTATAATAGTCAGCATATGGCCCCATCAGCTGATACAATATTTGGCAGATTGTGATATCTAGTTGCTTACGATATTATCACGACTAAAAGAGCATTTAGTCTAAGGATATTGTTTTTATGTTATGATATAGCTATTTATAAAATGTATATATTTATGTATATGCAATAGCATGATTAATTTTATGATATATTTTATTGTATAATTATTATGAAATGCTCTATGATTAAATAGTTTAATGAATTAGTCTGTATTTAAGTTATATTTCTTGGAGCTGTATTTGTAAATCTGCATGATTTATGTTAGTATGTGCTTGATTTATAAGAGAAAATATTTTTTTTAGTAATGCATTAAATCATATAATATTTATGCTTTGATCCAATAAGGTTGTGTGATTCTAATTCATTTTTCTATGTTTCAATTTTTTTTGCTGTTAAGCAGCAAAAGCAAAACAAACAAAAGAGAAAGATTAAGTGATGCGAAGTTCAAAGGCAATTTTACTAAATTAATATTTTTTAAAAAATAATTTATAAAAGTAATACTCATTCCAAAGTATTTATCAAATACTGTCAAACTAAAAATCGCCCTTTCAAAGGGTAACTTACTTTACTGACTCAATCAAAACATATACTGTCGGATAGTAGTAATTTTGCCATCTAAACAATCGTCCTATTATAGGGCACCTCTATAAGTCATCCTATGATAGGACGACTCTATAAATCATCTTTACAAAAAGTAATTCTATAAGTTGCCTTTTCAAATGAAGACTTTGATACTCCATTGGCATACACCATTTAAACTTAAGTTTTACTCTATTCTAACTTTTTTGTTATAATTTCGTGAATATTTAAAATATTTCTAACAAATGAATGCAAGATGTAGCATGTGTGTAGATTTTATCCTAGCACCCATAGATGCAATGCTCCATGATAATGAATTGCATGCAACATCATACCCATGTACAAAGCATCTTAACTATCGAGATAATCTATACGATCTTCTTATCTTTTCTTTCATTTTTTTATTCTTCATGAATAAAAGGATTCTAGGTGAGCTGAACCCTTTCATCATTGTGGATGTAATTGCTGTTTTGCTTTTTTTTTTTTGAGACAAGGGAAGGTAAAGCCATCCAATTTTGTTAAGATTGTCTTAAAGATAATAGTTTCATTATGTTTTGCTTGCCAAGCAGAGTGAGCATACTAGAAGAGAAGGATGACTATGGTGTCCTCTTCTGAGAGGCATCTTTTATGGTAGAGAATATTGGTAGTATGATGTGGGCATCCTCTTCATCTCCATGACTTGATTGTGTAAATGCTTATGGGTGTATCCATTCTAAAGCTTTGTAATATAGCCGATCTCAACTACAAATAAGAATAATTTTCTGACAGATTACAGCACTGACCTATGCAACCTGCCAAAAGCTTTTGCTCAAGAAGGTGAGCTCATGTAAGCTGCAAGCATGAAGGGAGTTTGCAGATTAACCCTCCTATCTTTGATCCTACTGCACCACTGCAACATAATACTTAAAACCAATATCTTTGCAGCAACCCACCAAACCTTTTTTTTTCTTTTTGAAATTTGGTAACAAACACACCACACCTTAAACCACAAGGATGCTGTATCTTCTTGGTTTAAGAGAGACAAAAAAGCCTAGATTTCAAGAAGAGAAGATGACCAAAAGGTAATCTTGGTTAGATCATACCAGCAACTCATATACCAAAAGCAAAACCAAGTGGAAAAGGATTTATCCAAGAAAAAGCTTTTCCAATTTTCCTTCTTAACTAACCTTGATCTAGAACTCAAAAATCATAATATATTTGTTATTTTTCCCCAAGAAGCGTTTGCCATTAAATGAAACAAAACCCATCTATTCTAGATCTTTGGTCAGCCATCTTGGATCATGAAAACTCCAAAAACATAAAAGTCTATTGATTTGGTCCAAACAAGTATTTGACTAACATATATCTTTTTTAGGATTTTAATTTGGTATTTGTTAGAAATTTTCAGTCATACTCCTGGTGACCTTATGCAGAAAGAGAGAGAGAAGAGGAAGAGAGGAGGGAGAGAGAGAGAGAGAGAGAAAGCTAAAGCTCTGTTTAAATTTTCATAAAATTAATATAAATCAATAGTTATTCATTACAATATTTATTATAAAAAAATACAGATCGTATAACTATCAGAAGGTATATGCTAAGATATCATGGCCTCCTACGCGTTTGCCTCTCGTAAATGCATGTCATCTCTGGCTGGCAATGGGATGACTCTGGTAGAGTATCGATAGGTGCAGACTGTCATGCTGAGCCTATCAATATGTGCGCGATGTCTGGATGGCTCTCCATGCTCAATCATTCTCTGTGATATGATGTATCATCTATAGGAAGGTCAAAGTTGAAGACATCATGTAATAAGGTACTTTGATCATCCATCGATGGTCCAGATGCAGTATCAAGTCATCTATCCTCCAAGATAACTTGCATAGTATCGACAGGACCGTCCATAATATCGGCAAGTGCTCGATCCTTGCACCTAATAGTGTCCGAATGAAAATCATTCCGAGCTCGATGGTATAGTGCCATCATCCTCTAAAATATAAAATTTAAAATAAAAAATAAATATTATTTAATAAATATAAATATAAAAAATAACATAATAAAATAAGATGAAAAATAAAATAAAATGTACTTACAACAACGTCCATCATGCTGTCTGAAGGATGAAACCTCATCTCTGGCCGCTCAGTCGTAACTGGCGTGATAAATCATCTAGTGATGCTCCTATACCATATAAGATATGAATCATAATAATTCATCGATCCCATGTGCATAGGTGGAGCAGCCACAGCCAAATTCTTCCATCGCTCCCATACCTCAATATGCTTCCGATGCTCGCAGGCCCAATCATGTTGATGCCACCCTCGTCGATCAAGAGTGTGAAGCCTATCTCGAGTGTCGCATGATGGAGGAACGTCTTGATGTATGCCGAACTGTCACATCACGTGCTCTGGATAATAGATCTCTATGATGTCGAAGCAAATAGGAGGTGCGCATATCCTCCATACATGCTGATTTGATCGGCATACCTCAAGCAATGCAGCTAATATCTCGGGTATATAAGGCACCCATATCATCTGATCATCACGCTGCTGGTCCAGCTGATCCCTATAATATATAACTATATACGGCACAGAACTGCTAGCACCTATCAGTCGAGTCCTCCACCTGTCAAAAAAAAGTCAATATTAATTTTGATAAAATATATAGTCATTTATGATAGAAAGATTAGTGCTAGTGGTTACATCCTTGCATCCCAATGTATCATACTAGTCATACTGTATCCCACCAAATGGATCTTGAATAGCAACATCATGGATATCTAATGGCTAATGTCCTACAGCATCATCTTTCGACACCGGCTGATGAGTGTCTACATCGGGGAGCACCCTATCTAGTTGTCCGACATGCAAATGCTTCCATATCCAAATCTGTAACAACACTAATAGCCCTGCTATCTCACGGACATCTGTCTTGGTGGTCCTGCATAGCTCGCGATATAAGAAGGCTAAAATGGTGATGTCCCACTCAACCGTCCACATGCATAGAGATCACGTAGCAGAGATAAGTACAGCAACTGCATGTAGGATTTGGACTTATCGATGAATAAAATGCCCATCGATAAGACATAAAATGAATGCTCGAGCATGCCGCCGTATAGTTTCATCATCTGCCTCGTCGGATAAATGCTGGAACATATGCCAAAGCCATTGAAACCTCAAAGAAGATTCCGACAACATCGTCTCTGGCGGTATAATCCCAAACAGCTCCTCGCAAAGATCCGACCAGATGATGTGTGTAGTACCAATAATGGTAGGCCCATGCACTCATAATCCAAGAAGAATGGCAACATCCTGCAACGTAATCATTGCCTCTCCGCTATATAGATGAAAAGTGTGAGTCTCCTGATGCCATCACTCTACCATGGCTGTGATGAGGGCCCAGTCAAGCTGTATGTCGTAGACTCTATATACTCCATATAAATCCGATGTATAAAGATAATGCAAGATCCTATCATATGGTTGCCAAGCATGCATTGCTGTAGATCCTCTGTGCCTACAACGTAGGGGCCTCGGGTCCTCCCCAAAATATATACGATCACTCCTATATTGAATTTGGAGATACAACACCGTAAGATCTACCAGTCCCAAATGGACATCAGAATCACAACCAACCATATCGTATCTACCGATCCCATAAATTTAAAAGATTTATTAATTATCAAAAAATTTAAGAAGTTGAGATAGTTAAAACCCATAAATGATAAATTACCAACATATATAACAAATTTATTTCACTAATATTTTTAAGCATTTACAGACTATGATTACATCATCAAAATAGTTAAAAAAAACACAACCTTTACATAAAAAAGTTTGTAAGTCATATTTTAAAAAAAGATAAATCAACACCATTGGAGACATCTACGTCGATTGTATCCTATCTGCTTGCACAATCAACAACGAACTATATTTTGCCTTTCCATTACATCCATATCATTTTAGATCCTCCTCGACTATGGCCATCTTTTGCCAAGTCATCTTGTAAACGAATTCGATATGAGTCTAGGTGCAGTCCATGTAGGCCAATAATGAGGACTCTCTAGAGGATAGAAAGTAGGTGCATATGACTGCTCGTAATGGGCAATAGTATAACAGTCATCAATAAATTATTTTCAATCTAGATTTTTACTAGCACATATAGTAAATAAATGAGAGCATGGGTAATGTAGTAACTGCCACTTCCGATATGTGCATGTGCCCGCCTCTAAGTTGACTATTTGTGTATAATTAGATTCATCAAGCTTATAATATCTACATCTCAATCGAATCTCATACAAATTCAGTTGATTATTATACTTAATCACACCATGGTCTCTAGATTTTAGCTAGCGTTCATTTAGCTTACGTGCAATTTTATCAATGAACATCTTACCATCATCCCTCCTCCGTGCTGTTATTGCACGTTACACATTAAACCACTTTGATAAGCGCTTAAAGAAAAGACAGACAAGTGCGATTACTGATAATGAGAGTGCCCCCTTCAACACCTTATTGAAGCTTTTGGATAGATTGGTATTTATTATTCCATACCCACGACCACCTGTGTCATGCGCTAACGATCATTTACTCAGATCATCAAGTGGACTTCTTTGAAGGTATTGAAAGCAATTAGATCATGTTTTTTCAATGTGTTGCATGCTGTGATCGAACTTCCAAGGTTGATTTGCTCTACAGTTTGATGAAAATAAGCCAAAAATATTATATCATAAAATCGACCATTTAGGTTTGCCTCTACATATTTTAGGCATAATCTATGAAATCTATATGGCATTTCCATCCAACAAACACATCCGAAACAGCAGCTAATATTTTCTTATGCCGATCCAAGACTATACTAATCCCCATTCGATCATGTGCTACATAATGGTACAAACGTCATAAAAATCATGACCAGCTACTACAGTTCTCGCCTTCGCAAATGGCAAAAGCCAGAGGATAGATATTTCCATTTTTATTCCTTCCTACAACTATCATTAGTGTACCCTTATATCGTCCATACATATGTGTTGCGTTAATACTAATTAGTGGACAACGGAATTAGAAGCCTTGAATGCATGGTTCGAATGCCCTAAAAACTTAATGAAATATCTTGATATTTGGATATGTTGAAGAAAATTTATAAAAATCTACTATGGTTCCCTCGTTGGCATGATAAACTGTAGATAGCCAAAGATCCAATGTATTATAAGACTCGAACCAATCTTCAAATAGCTCACCAATAATAAGCTGTTTAGCTATCCATATCTTCCTGTAAGATGCCTTGCATTGCTATGTATCACGTATATAAGCTTGACAGACTGATATGGATATCGATGTCTCTACCCTCACTGATCCTCTAATGATATCAGCAATCATGCATGCATCAAGCTATGAATGATCTCGCATCACATCTGCATTTAAGCATGTGTGTGGCTCTCTATATACCGTAATCTTCCATCGCTGTATCTAGGTTCGACAGTGTGCCCAAAGATGCCACCTACAACTCTCTGACTGTTTACAAATGATGCTCCATTTAATTTTATCTAATTCGATGACTTTAAATGGATGGTGGGTGCGAATGACATATTATTTCATTATACGTTGGACTTTCTCCTTTGATCTGAATACCATTCTCTTTCTTAACTTCTCATTCCCACCAAAGAATGGATGTTCTGGCAATGCTCCATGGGATGCTATCTTATCATCGTCGGATGCATCAACTAGTCTAAATTTAGGAACAAGAGATGCTTCATATGGTGGGACATCTTCTTCTGCACTAAATTCTTCACTATCACTGCCATCAAACTCCACATCATCATCCTCAACTTCATCATCCATAGGATTAGGTTCATAACTAACAGCGGCTTCATTTTCAAATAAAATGGTAAAATCATCGATTGCGATTTTCAATCCTTCAAGTCCAGCATGTGTTGCATGTGGCCGATTAACTGATGAAGCAGTGTAAGATTTATGCTCCACATGCTCCACGAAAGTTAACATATGACTAGAATCGACCCCCATATTACAAAATGTATATGGGCGATTAACTAGTGAAGCATTATAATATTCATGCTCCACATGCTCCACGGTAGGTGACACATGACTAGGACCGTCCTCCATATCACCAAATGCATGTAGCCGATTAACTCGTGAAGCATAGTAAGATTCATGCTTCACTTGCTCCATGGTAGCTGACACATGAGTAGGACCAGACCCTATCTCCAACTGTGCAAGTGGGGCAGATATAGCCTAAGACACATTCACATGCTGTTCACTGCCATTCAAAATTTCTACCACTGTCGGCTCAATATAAATCTCAACCACTCGAAAAAAATCCTGTGATGGGATGTCCAAAACATAGTCCATGTTTTGATCATTTTCAATAGGTACATTCATATACTATGAATAATTATTAATCAAAAGTCTATAGACCAGAGAAACTCTACAGTGATTGAGATTCCATCCGATGATAGCATAGCAGACTTGCACAAATTTTTGATATGTTGCATTACGGTCTATCATGAACATCCGAATCTTTTCACCATCATAACATGCACCATTAGTATCATGACTGATTCTTTCATTCCAATGGAAGATAACAGCGACACGATTTGGATTCATTTTGTTGAATTTTTTTATGAGAAGTAACTGCATTAACATATGAATAGATGTTTACTAGAAGAAAGTACTTAACATTTAACAAGACTTACGTGATAAATGCATCCTATCAAAAACTAATAGGTAAAGTTAAGTCCTATTCCATTAAGAAATTACATTAATTCTATGGATAATCGCAGTAATCAAACGATATACAATAGGGATCAAAAAAAATTTTGGCAGCATTTTTTCTTAGTTCTCTCCACACAGCTGAAGATGTGTGAGGAGAACTAAAGAAAAATGCTATCCAAAATTTTTTTCGAACCCTCTGCATATCATTTGATTACTATAATTACTCATAAAATTAATTATAATTTTTAAACTATCCAAACTGGATAATCAATTGATCAATGAATATAATTCTTCCATCTGTATAAAAAATATATAAATATACGGATGCGGCATAATATGTACATTAATTAAAAGATGGATCTACGATTCTATGCAATGCAAAGCTTTTAAAAATAAAAAATAATTAAAAAGGAGGAATCATATACCAATCAATATAAGCACTAAGGGGATGGGACGACGTGCTAGAAACTGTTGAGAGGAGAAAAGGGCATCGAGATGGCCGAGAGGAGGGAGGAGGGAGTGGGAAGGGATGCCAAGGATCACCGAGAGGGGGAGGTAGGGGCGGTGGTATGCTAGGAAGGAGAAGGGAGGGGTGGTTCTTGTGCCGGAACCATGCACAAGGAGGGGCGGTAGGGCAGACTGAAAGAGAAAAGGAGATGCACAGGGAGGGGGCATAGGGCCGACTGAAAGGGAGAGGGAGGGGGTTCTCGAGTCGGAGAGGGGAGAGGGGAGGGGGTGCCATGCACTAGAGAGGGAGGGGCAGGCGGTGTCATGCATCGGAGAGGAAGGAGGAGGGAGACCTAACCGTCGGAGAGAAAGGGGGATGGGATGCTATGCACCGGAGAGGGAGGGGGGAGGGGGTGCCACGCACCGGAGAGGAAGAGGAAGGAAGACCTAAGCATCGGAGAGGGAGGGGGAGCACCGGAGAGAGAGACCTAAGCACTGGACAGAGGGAGAGTGGGGACAGTCTCAGGAGTTTTTTTTAAGCTAGAGCTCGATTAAGTCGCTCTTTGATAGAGTGACTCATGGAGGCGCCCTACGAAAAAATGACTTATATAGTCGTCCTATCAAAGAATGACTCTTTTCATGACTCAACCCTAATGACTCAACATATGAGGATGGTGACTCAGCAAATGAAGTCGCTCTTTCAAAGGACGACTTTATTTCAGCATCATTTACGTAAATGCATTTAAATCAATATTATTTTGATAATTATTTTTTAAATAAATATTAATTTGATAAAATTGCCAATTTAAGAACTTGCTACTTTGAATGCTTACACCCAGGCTTGCCTACTGAATTGGGCATTAAGGGAAAGCACAAAAAAAAAAAATCTTGTTAGATAACCAAATATCCTTATAACCTATCCTCTTATATGAACAAGTAAATCGTAATGGGCAAATGGACTCCAATTACATCAATGATCACTGGAATGATATATTGTTAGAAATAGTATGTTCTAGACACTGTTCAGGTAGAGAATGGATAAGCAAAGAGATTCGTTCAACATCCTCTAAAAATTTTGGACATGTTAGATTGATTGAAATGAGATTCTGAAAATGAGTGATTTTCACTTTAGCCATTGGATTAGAAGAATCACTTTTCTATTACTATTCTAAGAGAAAATAAAAATATCTTAATTTTTTTTAAAAAAATAACCTAGACCCTCCCCTCAATATTGAAATCCTATTCTCCTAGTCTTATTTTTAAAAAAATTAATTTTTAAAAAATTAATTTTTTTAATTAATAATTTATTTATATATATTAAAACGAAGGTTTAAGCCTCCGTTTGACACTTAGAGATTTAGGGAAAGGAGAAGGTGCCACATGATCACAGTCTAACTTTGCTTTCTACGGAGCTTTTTGCCTCCCCCTTCTATTATTCCGCCTCCCCCCTCCAACGCAAAGTACTCGGAGTACACGCCGTGCAATGACTTAGCTTGGTCGCTCGAGTTCCTCCGGGACCAACTGATCTACAGGGAGCAGCATTGCCCAACGAAGGGGGAGGAGCTCCGGTGCTTGATCGTGACGCTGGCGAGCTACTAAAACCCGTTCTTGTGACCGGAAAGCCGTGGGGTGGCATGGTTCATAAACATGCTGCACGAGGAGTTCACAGTGGAGAAGATGGTCTAAAATTGGATCCGGGTCGATGGAGACAAGTTCTATTTCTCTAGCGGTGAAATTATGTTTCCCAACGGTGGAGACGACAGCGGAAGAAAAATTACGGGACAGATTAAGCATGCCAGAGATGAGAGAGAGGCGGGGGGAATTAGAGCGGCCAAGGCCGAAGGGAGGGAGCCGAATGGAGGATAGATCAAGATGGGAGAGGGAGTCCGAGGAGCCAATCCTGGTAGGATGGGGCCGGAGAAGTTGTTGTGGGAGAGGTCGAGAGTGGTGAGGCTCCGAAGGGCAGCAATGACGGTGGAGATGGGCTCTGAGAGACGATTGCGAAAAAATAAATTATTTAACGGAGATTTCCTACAGAGTTAAAGCGGCGGGGAACGCGCGAGAGAGATAAGAAAAATTTAAAAAAAAAAGAAAAAAAAATACAAGAAAGAAAGATGAAAACATTAAACAAACAAAAAGGTTAAAAAAGATTTAATATCATACCAGCATCACATCCATTGTCCCCACCATATCAATTCATATAATTTAAATCACCACCAAAAAAAAAAAAAAAAAAAAGTATCGCAACAATGCCCACGATATACCAATACCATCAATACCAGGTTGATTACTAGTTTATAAATATTTCAATTGGCCATTTGCATTCTAAATCTGATTCCAATTATAGTTTATAAATATTTCAATTGGCAATTTGCATTCTGATTCCAATTATGTACCTGATAAGTCGTTACTCCAATACAGTTCCATGGGGCATGACAGGCACTATAACTTAATTGCGTGACGTTTTCACATTATTGTACGCCTAGTCAAAAAGCAAAAGTTGAAGACACATCAGTTGCGTACACCACCGTAGGATGGTGTTTGGGCAAACGGAAACAGAACAAATTCCCCGACGGTGCCTGGAGGACGTCTTGTATTTCAGAGCAGTAACAGTTCTGCAAGTAGAGATGACAATTAGTAGAAATGATAATTTTATCCACATTATTAGATATTTAATTTAATCCAAATTAAATAAAATAAAATTTATTTAATCTAATTAAAATTCAAAAAAATATAATTTTTTTTTAAAAAATATCTAAAATAAATTTAAATCAAATATAGATAATGCCATACTTCAATTTAAATTTAATTTAAAATAATATTAATATATATTCATCATTTAAAATTATGATAATTTTATATTATTTATATATATTCAAGCTGCTAGCTTCAAGCTAAGAGCCATCAAACGAAAGATAAAGATCGGGTAAAGTTGGATGCTTGTATGATTTTTTTTTTTTTTCCTCCTTGAGAAAAGCTAACTGAGAAAAAATAAAAAAAAGAACAGAATTGAATAATAATTAAAGCTTTAATGACCAAGGGCCAAAGCAACCGCGCATAGCCAAAAGTTGCAACTGATGATTTAACACATTAACTACCGACAGGCCTTTTTTATGAGGAACAATTGGACCAATCACAATTAGCAAAACTAATGCATTGAGAAATTTTTATATATTAATATTGATACACAAGATGCCAATTGGGCACAAAAAAGAAGGGGGCAAAAAAAAAAAACTCACTCGAATACACATCCGCATAACACTCAAACGTTTACCCACCAGCTGTAGTGCATAAAACACAACGCATTCGAGATCCACCATCATCATCGTGGTCGTTATCATTATTATATACATAGCCCACAGCATCCGAACCATCCTGGAGACAGGGGACATGATATGCATGGCAACAAAAGAAAACAACGACATTAACATTTTGAATGGACAAAGGATCAAAGCACAAGCAACACCGCCCATTGCCCCTTGTTATGGATTGAACTACCATCATTCTTGCATTTGCTACTCTCTCCATTGTTGGAGCAGAAGCCTCATTTTCCCTCTTCCCACGTGTTTCTTCTTCTATACTGCCCAAGTAGATGGCCCGCCGAGCCTCTTTGTAATACTTGATCAAAAGGTTGACACAGTCAGCCTGTATAAATTTCTTAGTAAATCAGAGACATGAGAAAGTGAGAGAGAACATGTTCAAGCCAAGCAAGAAAACAGAGAATAAAGTTGCACCTTGAGGATATCATTACATCCATGTCTAAGAGAGGTTTCTGTTCGATAATCAGTAATGATTTTGACAAGGCGATCTCTTAACCTGTAAGAATCCGATAGAACAAAATTAATGCCTTTTTGAAAGGAAAGCTTACAAAAAAACGGGTTACCAAAAAAACTTTCAAACAGGTAGACCCATTGTTCATACAGGTGGTGGTATGGAAGAATCATAGCGAGAGAGAGAGAGAGAGAGAGAGAGAGAGAGAGAGAAGAGAGAGAGAGAGAGAGAGAGAGAGAGAGAGATCTTAACCTTTGCCATGGCAACAATTTGCAAAAATGGACAAGGAAATTTAGAAGAGCATCAAATTTATCACAGATAATTTCAGAAAGAAAATATCAAAATGGACAAGGAAATTTAGAAGAGCATCAAATTTATCACAGATAATTTCAGAAAGAAAATATCAAGGAAAAAATATATCACGACAAGTTAAAACAGTTGAATATAATACACAAAATAATATAATTTGATGCTCACCGTGGTATCTCTAATCCATTGGGCACCATACTGACAATATACAGCGGATCAAGATTACCAACGGTGTGCTCCAACAACATCCCAACCTGCCAGTTATTGAAAACAAATTATCCACATGCACCATGCAGGTTGAGACAAGATGATAATGTAACTTCAGTGTTTAAATTAGTTTTGTTCCTTTTGTGTACCATTTCAGGCTTATGGAGACATTGCTTGATTAACTCCTCCCATAGATCATCATCATGCTGTGTACTTACAAAATCCACAGCCTGAAAGAGTAATGCTAATTCAGTATTGGAAAATATCATCGTGAAAGAAAAGGGCTCTGTCAGAAGGGAATATGTCTTTGGAAAATGGCTGGATGTGCATACCTCCTCTATATCTTCCAACTTATTTATGTAAACTGCAAGCGCTCTTTTGGCATTTCCCATCCTTGCAAGGATAAATGCCTGCTCTCTTACAAGATCTTTCTTAACACAAATTTCATAAGCCTGAGAAGTAGTGGTAGGTCATTTTATGGTCCTCCTAAAACAAATGAATTACAATTGTGCAAAGAACTAGTTGATTCAGAACCTTCTCTAGCTTATAATGATGACTGCTATGAAGAAATGGGAGTAGCATCCGTGGCTCGTATTCAGCATAAAGCTCTACCTACAGACAAGAGAATGAAATATTATCTGCACATTGTATAAGAGCAAAAGAACCAAATGAACACATCAAGTTTTACTACATTAAAACAGATGGATGCATAAACCACCAGTGAATATGATTCCACATCAGAACAAATTTTCTCATCCTACAGCATGAAGACTCAATTTATTAGGAGACAGAGAATCAATAACTATAAGGTCTAACTCAAATGAAGAGAACCCTGACTTGGAAACTAT
Organism: Cocos nucifera; assembly: GCA_006176705.1. Lineage (NCBI taxonomy): Eukaryota > Viridiplantae > Streptophyta > Magnoliopsida > Arecales > Arecaceae > Cocos > Cocos nucifera. The sequence goes on along the minus strand of QRFJ01000198.1, from coordinate 2,211,929 downwards.
CCTCTGGACTTTGATTAATTATCCATTAAACCATTGCCACTTCAACAAAATTGGTGGAAGCAAAAGGAGTCTATAAAGTATTCAAAAGGGGATTGCTCAAGTCAGATAGAAAACCCAGAATATTCAAACATAACAAAAATCATGAAATTTTGGTTGCATCTGCCATCCTTGCATATTTTACAACAAGAGACAAGCTGGTTATTTTGATTTTGTTTCCAGTTTTCGGATCACAGGATACATGTTTGGTAGTTGAACTGTTTTAAGTTTCTGAAGCAACTAGTAGAGTACCTTTGATGCTGGTAGAAATGGTGGCATTGGCAGCATTATGGTGGCAATGGGGGCAGCAATGACTGTGGGATGATTGCTGATGGTAGATCATGGGTCTAGAGGTAGTGGTCAGTCGAAATGATGGTGGCGCTAGAAGGTTGATGGTGGTTCCCAGCAATGACAAATGGCTGTTGGCTATGAACAGGGTGGCGGTGGTGATCATCATTGCCATAGCAGTGGTGGTAGTAGCGAAGTTGTGGCAGTTAAGGTTTTATGGACGGGAGGCATCCCAACCATCCCATCCTGCTCCTCTAAGAAAATGGGATTGGTGTGGAGTTGGCACTCCGAAACTCATCCACATAGGGAGAGAAGAAGAAAGTAGAAACAAAGAAATGAAGGAAAGATGAAGAAAAGGAAAAGATGAAAGGAAAGAAGAAGAAGAAGAAAAATGAAAGAAGAAAGGAAGGGAGGAAAGAAGGAAGAAAAGAAAGAGAAAGAAGAAGAAAAAGGAAAAGGAAAAAAGAAAGAAAGGAATGGATAAGAAAAGAAAGAAAGGAATGGATAAGAAAAGAAGGTAGAGGAAAAGAAAGAAAAGAAGGAAAGAAAGAAGAAAAATAAAAAAAGAAAAGAAGAAGGGGAGACCAACAAAGGATATCCACCAGGTTGCATGATTAGGACCGCTGCTAGGATAGGATGGGACCATAGGACGTTGCATTCCATGGAGAAATTGGAACACCTCCATCCCATGAGATTTAAAACCTTGGTGGCAGCAGTTTTAATTTTGCAAACAAAAAAAATGAAAATAAAAATTTTCTGGAATTTCTTGAAAATTCTTAAAATGTCCCTTAGAATAGGAAATAAAAATGATATATTGAACATGTTTGAGCTTAGAATTACTCATTTCCCCTTACTAAAAACAGCAAAAAGAGCAATTGCATTTTCAAGCGCACCCTTAGTTTTTCTGATTCCCTATAAAATAATAAGTGACTTCTGGAAAACTTAATTGACACAGTTCATGTGGGAAAAAAAATACATATTTACATTAATTGTTCTGTAAATCACCAAATCATATGCTCACTTGCCAACTTCTTTCATGGTTTATGCACCTAAAAGATGGATCAAAAATTTAAAAAAAAAGATTTACATGGTATGTAACAAATGATGCATTCAAAATTTTGGCCAGAAAAAAAAATATTCAAGTTGCTCTAAAATAAACAACCACATAACTCTCTGTGTCTTCTTTCAAGAAACAATTATCAAAAGTTTTTCCACCATGTCAAGCCTCTACAAGTTGTGGATATCATAACAAGCACTTCTCCTTGACCAAAAAAGACCTCAACCTTGTCTCTTTTGAAGGCAGTTGCTTCACAAGAAAAACTTGAATCATAACAAATTCTATCACTAATATCACTCAACCTAGGGGCGGTAATTTGCTGGACTTTATAACATCCCCTTGTACGCTTGTATAAAAACCACAAGAGAAGAATCCCATATTTATTGAGCACTATGAGTTGCAGATATTAATAACAAAGGGTTCTTTTATCAAATAAATTCTCCCCGAAATATAACCTTGATACTTTAGTGTCCTTTGTTGAACAAGCAATTTAGAATTTGGATGCTTCTCTAGAAACTATCATAGCCACAAGCCATGATTAGCTAGAGATTAAATCTGCGCTTCAAAACTTCCTGTACTCAGATCCCAAGTTTGAATTAGGACTACAGTGCAATGCCCTATAATACCCAAAACAAGTTAGCACGCAATTTTCAGGTTGGCCAGCTACCTGCTTCAGTGTAGAAAACATATTCTCAAATGCCACATAGACCCCTGATCACTTAGCATATCAAGATTTACCTCGAGCTTAACACTGCCCTAAAGAACCATGAAACATCCTTTGAAGGAAGCATGTAGTATGACACATATTTGCAAAAAGGTAAAACGTCAATTGCAAGCAGAAGTTGGGAGATGAACTCTTCTTGGAACTGACTTATTTGAACCTTTCTGCCTTATATTATGAATATATTACAATGCATTTTTCTATAAAGAAAATAAATGAGAAAACAGCACTAGACTTACATGCTTCACCAATATAAGCAAAAGAAGTTTTTGTTGACCTTAGAAATCATCAAGGATGTTCTCCCTCTACTACCAAAATACAGGAAGACGAAGTCACCATCATGCATCCCATACGGAAAAGACAATAACCTTTATAAAGGCCATCAGTTAGCAAAAATGAGCATAAGCCACAGCTTAGCTCATATATTTGGGATTAGCTCACACATTTAATTGTAAACTTCAAAGGACTCCAATAAATTAATTACACTCCTTTCCATGTTTGACTTGGGCAACTTTCACCAAGCATACAAGGCTCCGTCCGGTAAGCCAGATACTTATTTGCCATCAAATGGCCATCTTGTATTTTCTTGAACTACAGAGTAACCATTGCACTAAAGAAACAATTTTTAAATACATTAAAGATGATAAAAATCTCATTGACCTGCTGAGACTAATGTTTCCCATAATTCTTTAAATACATTCAGTACCTCACACTCTCTCAGTTCTTTAAATACACTCCGTATGTCACACTTCACTAGATCATTATATACTTGAAAATTCCTTTTATGAAGTTTAAACTATTAAAGGATGTCCTATATTTCTTTTTATTTCCCAACTCAGATAGCAAAAGATTGTTTGGACAAGATAATTATACCAGAAGGAAATTGGTGGCCTGTTTTCCTTAGGAATTTTTATGAATCAGTGAGAAAGATAAAATGTGCAGAGTGGTCAATATCGGTCATGCAACAAAAATAATTAAGAAAAAGAAGAATTACCTGCAAATCATGGAATTCTTTCCCTCCTTCTGAGTCGATGTCAAACAGTGAATGCAGGTATAAATGCAAGAATAATCTATTATCACACTTTTTACTGGCATGCAACAGTTGTCTAACAACTTCAGAAGGGGATATTATATCACGATGTTGAATCAATAGAGATACAGCTCTTTTACTGTCCAGTATCATCAGCTGGACAACCTGTCAAATGGACAAGAACAGTTAATAACTAGCAATCATATGGGTATTAAACAAAGAACAGGAACTTTCAAGGAACAAATGCTGAGCAGAACAACTTTAATTGTCACACAAATGCCTATGTCATAAGGTGAATTTCCATTTTATTTGACTGATCAGGAAAAAAGCCAACAACCTAAGGGCTTAATAACATCCACTAACCCAGCATGAAAGGATATTGAAACTTGGAAAAAGAGTATTGTAAGCATTCATGTCCCCAAATATCGTTATTCTGCTTAATTTTTTTAAAAAAATAGAAAAATGTAGTACGTGAACTTGACCACCGAAAATGAACAAACCCTAAAATTTATCATATTATCTTGTTTTGACAGTGTATGCAAGTTGTAATATAACAGATGTCCAGAATTTCTAATAGAGATTTTACATAAAAATGATTATCTGCAGTTGATGGCATATCATGATACTGGTGTTAGTGCTAGAACTCAAAAAACTTTTTGACCTCTTTCCTTTAGTAAACAACTATTTCAAGTTTTCAGACAGTGATGAGCCCAAAATAACTGAAAACATAGCAACCAAGGAACATTCCAACTATTTGAGGTTAGCCTTATGAATCTTTTTCTGCCAACTATTACAATTATGGCTCACTTTGGTGTCACAGCAAGCTTTTTCCAGTTTTTTATCACTACCTCCCTCGGTGTTACCTTAGGCCTTGGCCAACTTTTATCTAGCCCTTCATACAAATCTAAGAACTTGGTCATTATAGGGACTTGTCACGTGGTCATATCACTTTAGCATTTTTAATCAATTTGTCCCTAATCAGTGAAGCTCCAACACCAATTCCAATGCAGCCATTTCCCACCATATACTTCAAAAATTTATAGCATATATGTCTAAACAATTTATTGTTCATCCCTCAGTCTTTCCTTGCATGGAACCCTCCTATTACTCAACATTCAGATATGTGTAGCATTGTGGACATAAATGTGATTGTATAAATTTTTCCCTTAAGTTATTATTTGCACTTTCTGTTCCGTCCAATGTGCCAAGGAATTTGTTGGCTGATGGAAAGGGTGACAAGCCCAATAACAAGGGGTAGATGGTGCATGGGCATACCATCAGCGTTAGAGCATTCGAAAAAAGGATAATTGAAAGTAGGATACAAGAAGTAGCGTGGGTCCATATGCCTTGACCTTCAAGAACTTTTGTGACTGTCACACCACCATTTAAGGAAAATAGATTGGGATAGCTTGTAGCCTGAACTACAGTAGGAGAAGCCCAAACTAACTCTACTAAGGTAGAATCCTATTGGAAAGTAAAGTGTAAGATTAAAGCTAAGATAAAATAGAATCATTGATATGTTGAATGTCAGAAGATCTTTTATAGAGTACAATTCCACTTATTTATACTAATAGATAATAATTGCTTACTCTGATGGCCACTACCCACATTTGGCCTTCACTCTTGGCAATTCTGATAGTTGATGCTAGCTGTCCTCCCGCTATTCCACGTCTATCAGAACGTCCTAACCCTGGACTGCTTGTCAGAGTGATCATCATACTTTATGGACCCTAACTTGTTAACCTCTATTTGGCCTATCTCGTCATGGCTTATGTTGGTTGTTTCTCTTTAATGGCCCATAGCAGTCTTCTGCACTTTGAGGTATCTTTAAGATAGATTTGGTTAGTGCTCATTATGCAACACTCTCTCACCTTGGTCCATTCCTTTTATCGGTCATCTGGGCGACCATGTAGCTTTAAGCCTTGGCTTAAAATATGGGAGCCCCATCTGATTCCACTTCATGATGATCCTCGAGAGTTAGGATGTGATGCAAACAATTACCATATCATTCATCCATCACATAAAATCTATGAGCACTTCTGTATAGTCAAACAAATCTCCTCTTATATAAGATGTCATAATCTCTCTCTCTTCTTTTGTGACATAATCCAAGATATAAATCCAATCACACTATGCCTCTTGGTCATCAAATTTGACTAGAACCTTAACCCCATTTCCATTTTCAATTTTGATTTTAGTGATTTTGGGCACTTATCCTCCAAGATTCCTCCATAATTACACTTCCTGAAAAGCCAAACTCCTTCCCCTACCCCCCACCCAACAAAAAGAAAAAATAATTCGACCAGTTTAAACATTGAAGAAAAAACAATTTTACTTTGTCTTAAAATCTAACATGACTTGCACATACAGTTCTTCAGAACTAGATGGAAAAGCAAAGGCCAATTTTTCATTAGCAAGCAGTAAGGTTTGGAGTAATTAATGTTCAATTTCATTTTACAAGGTATTTTCAAACAAACCAATCATTATGCTCCACTACACTTGCCAATTAAAACTGTACTATCTGACCTTCTAGGTTCTCTTCTCACTATAGAAAGCCTACTTTGGGAACCCATAAGTTCAACTCCTAATTCCACATGAATTATAAATTTGATTATTACCTTACTGTAGTTGACACTAGAAATATTGAAAACTGTATCTTAGTAATGCACTGTACAAAATGCATATCTTACTGATGCACTGCAAAAACTGCATATGGATAATGTTTCAACCCCATGCAAGAAGAAATAGAATAAAAAGGCTAATTTTGAGACTGGAGTGGAAAGAACAAAACTGTCTTAACCATTTTTATACCAAATGCTGCATTTATAGAGCTTTTCCTTTAATGATACAAAGTATCAACTCTGATTAAACCTATGTATTTGCATAAGCATACTTAGCCTCAGAGCATAGGATATAACACAAAAGAACATATAAACAAAATGTTACTCCAAAATATACAATAAGGACTTGATTACATTATGGAATCTTTCATTGGATCTAGCAGGATAAAGGCGTACCTTATCATGAATGGCATCATGCAAGCTATGTTTTTCAACAAAGTCAAATATCTCAGGCTTCATCAGCTGGAAAAAATTGGAAAGCTGTAGACAGTTATTTCAAGCTAGATAACACATGATCATGAAAGAATGCTAGAATGAACTTTCAGAATCTTCCTCTATTGCACACCCTTAAGATGTAATTGTCATATCCATGGACTGGATTACTGTACCATACAGGTGAGGTACCAGCACCAGCATGCTCTCGGCAGCCTACCATGCCGACACATGGTACTCCATCTCATGTTTGTTGTACCACCATACAATACCAGTAAGGTACTGGTATAGAGACTATATGGATTGGTTATATCAATTCCAATACACAAAAATATAGAACGAAACACTTACATCAGCATATAATTTAAAAGCCTTCTCATACTGAGTATCAATTATGTATAGTTCACCTAATGCCTGTAGCAAGAATAAAGGCAGAGTCACATAGAAGTAGCCAATTAACAGTAAGATATCTAATTTAATTTAAAAATAATAAAGAAAAAAACCTCTTTAAGTGAATCAGTCATGGAGGAGGTATTAAGCTGAGGCTCAATAGCAGAGATAACAGTTGATGCTGAATATAATGTAGTTGGCCATGATTTAACAGTTGACAACAGAAGCTGGTGAAACGATGGACTAGTAGCTAAAGCAACAAGGGCAACCTGCATGACATATGTAATGTAATTCAGATCAGATTGACCTAAACTGATAGTGCATAGCAATTATGGAATCGTGAAATAAAGTCTCATCTCCATGTGACCTGATCTACAGACCTCATAAAGAGTATCACGCAGGCGTGGATTTTCTGTAGGCATGTAAGGAACCAAAGCAGGCAGCTGGCGGAGATGAGCAAAGTGGAAAACCCATCTATCAAAGAAAAGATCTGATTATGATCCAGAATTTTAAATGTACAGTACTCAAATATAGGACTTTTTCAAACCTCTCCCAGGCTGAAGCAGATCCACGTAGTAATTTAGGACACAAAGAAGCAGCTTCTGCATATTTTCTTTCAACAATTAAATGATCAAGGTACCTAGATCCCACCTGACATGTAAAGCATTATCAATAAAACTCTCACAAAATGAAGAGTGCACATGGGGTCTAATATATAAACAGTGGAACTATGTTGGAACTACATTACATAAGACAGTAAGAAAGTACAAATTTTACACTTGAACATTTAAAAGATGGCTTGAGCGATAAAAGCAGGAGGAACTACTAAATAAAGAGGAACTTGAATGAAAATTGGATGTGAAAACATCGAGTGAACACATAGCTTGTCAAAGGAGGCATTCAATCTCGAAGGAAAAGGCTTCATACAAGAGGATGACTGCCACAGAAAATATCATGTTACTATAACTTGCAAGAGAACATTCTTTTGCACTGCTTTCTTCTGAAGAACAAATATTATGAGATGTTTGCATTGTGCAATGTGAGATATAGTGATTTAGAGTTGAAGGCAAATATGTGCATGACATGTATGCCAACCATTGACATACATATTGATGGAAAATTTGAAATGGTTCTTTCAAAAACCTCACTATTGAGTCATATCCGTTACATGAATCTAGTTGTAGGTTTGGGCATTGAAAGGTACCATATTTCACAGTAATTTGTGTATATACATGCTTGGCTACAATTTCCAAAGATATCAATGCCATATGACAATTAATTAGTTCTCTTTGATAACAGCAAAATAGATTTGAAAAGCTAAAATAATTTTATACAATGGAATAACATTGTGAGCCTGCTATTCATGCTACAATCAAATTCAAAACTGATTCACATAAAAGGTGATAAAATTTAACTAAACATAACATGAATGCAGTTCCTTCAAATACAAAGAAGGTAATTTTGAGCTTTGTATAAATCCATTCATCTTTCGGCATACAAATATATAGAAATGTCATATGATTTGTTTGCATTTAGCCGGTTGTGACAGAATCAGAGGAAATATAGAATGATAATGAAATTGTTGATAAAGTGTACCTCATCAAGAAGCTCAGTCCGTCCTCGTCCTGCTTCAACTGCAGCTAATGCTTTTTCATGCCAACCATGTTGAAGAAGCCAAGATATATGATCTTCAGCATCTCTAATAATTCATGCATGATATCTTTATTAACACCAAGTTTGCAGCTTTATAAATTCATAAACAAAGCATGAACTTGCCATGATAGAAAACAATTTTAAAGCAGGATAACTGGTAAAAATTGTGAACACCCTAAACTCAAGAACATTTTGAAGTTAAAAACATTTTGCTAGAAATTAACAGGTTCTCGGTTATGATAGATAAAAACTCTCAATTGGATGAGATGGATACAATAGCTAAACTACATAGCGGCTGGCAATTGAGTTTGCCATCCCTCTATTCTTCTTTTTTACTTTAAGAAAGTAACTCTAGATTGTGATGTAGTTTGAAGGCAAAGTAATATTTGTAATGGTAACTAGATTTTAACAATGAGGCTACCAGCCTACTACAGAGAATATGTGAAGAGTGATTAAAGTCACTGCATTGTCAAGACAACTACTTGTAGATGCCCTCATCACTAGATAAACAAGAAGATTGATATGTATTAGGGCATAGGAGGTCAACATGCACGCTCCTCATAGACTCCCACACCCTCTAGCAAATGTAAAATGCCCCTACCTAGCTGTCTATAAGCTCAAGCACACTGTCATAACCGGTTCTAGTATTTCTGTCATGTCAACATGAGATTTATGAAAAGTAATCTTGACTCCACGTTTTTTCACATGATGCTCCTCCAACAGCAACACAATCCTACTAAATGGTTAAACATCACATAAGAGAAGTTTATGTTTCTGAAACTAGTTTGGGAGGAGATGGTGTTTGATGATGGGCAACTAGAGTCATGCATACATGACATATGATGAGGGCCAGTTTCCTATATTTTCTTGAATAACAGAAATTATGTTCAATAAATCATGACTCTTCATATAACCAGAAGTGGCTGCAACTATATGAAGATAGCTCATAATTTGTTTGTCAAAAGAGTGGGTCCATGCCTCCACCAAGAAACCCATCCACAAGAAACTTCCCATGAGTTTTTCCTACTTCTCTTTGCTAGCAAACTCACCTTTATGGGGACAAGGATACTTGGACTCTTGGCACATAAAGAAAACAAATTGAGAACATAATCAAGGACAGATATCCTACCAGCTCCCCCTCCCACCTCCCCACCTCCTACACTTCTACCATTGCCTGACAACAACATAACCTTATAAATGTTGCTTCCAAGATGTTAGGTTGTGGATTGTCTCATCTACTTGACCAACTTCTGCACGTGATACACATAGTAAGAAAGGCCTCTAGTGCTCCTTTCTCTATGTGATACAAATTCTCCAAACAAATAGACCATAACTCTATCTCCTCTTCTGCCTCTTTTTGCTGGAGTTCTTTGAGCGATGTAAACAGAATTGAAAATTCCACCAACTGTGGTTCTGCTATTAGCTTCTTCATTTCCCTCCCTTATCATTCCTCTTATAAAAAAGCAAAAAAATAAAAAAATAAAAAAAATAAAGAGAAAAAGGAAGATCTTGATAAGAGTTTCAACTTTAACATCAAAGATATTCTGATAACCCATACTGCAACAAACAGTCATCTTCATCTTTTGTCTGACATGGGCTTAATCTTAGCTCTTCCTTATTACGATAAAATATCTCAACATCAATTGCTACTTCAGCTGACACTTCATAATTCACTCAATTGCTTAAATGAATCCAGACTGCTTGAAACCTACATTCCTTTTCACAAGATATTGACACAAACTGATAGATAAACTTCCATTTTAAAAATCATAAGATAAAGGGAGTTTTGAAGTATTTGATGCACATGTTATTTGCAATTTTTATTTACATGGGCTATATCGTCAAGTTTTATATATGCATGTCACATAGGGATCTCAGCCTATTGGGCTCATTGCAGAACTGCAAATGAAGCAACATTCTTCCTAAGTTTCACTTTTGAATTCCAGTTAGAATTTTCTCATTCTGTACCTCATGACAGCCTACCTCGACACTCATTTCATCAAAAAAGTAAAATCGTATTCAATGATAGTATATTATCCATTGTCATTTAGATGTAAAAGGCAGAAAATGTTATTTAACAAAGCTAGTAATTTAATCTAATCATAGGTATGATATATGTAAGGATATGCATATATCATGTGTAGTGATGCAATTTAGTGTAAATCTGCTTTCCAACTACATAATCTAGTAGAGATTTGGATGTTTTCCCTAAAGAAAGAAACAAAGAGTTCAAGGGACTAAACTCTCACATTCAGTAACATTTATACGGCATAAAAGCCAAATGTCCCTGAAATATACATAGTGTGTGTCTTACTAAATAATCACAAACCTTGGCTTTGCAATCACAACATCCTTGGGAGATACGATGTAATACAAAGGTTCATCACCAGCAGCCCACTGGCCACCTGCATAGCTGCTTCCTAAATTCAAATGCAGAAGTACATTTAAGTTAGTGCTGCTAGCATGAACAATTACTTTGATGATTGAAGGCCTCATCTGTACTGAGCAATATGAGATGTTGAAAACCTGCAAAAGGGGCATGCGCAAGGGCATAATCCTTCGCCTTGTAATGCTCATAGCCATGCACAGGTAGAGCATCTGTTGTAAGTTCATCATTTTTCCATGTGACAATGTGTACTTCTGGTCTCTGTGCAGTTCCCTACATTAAGATTTTCTGCATGTTACGGATGACAAATCTAATTGTTCTCTGCATGAATCTTAGTATCTTATAGTGACTAAATATGTCTCCAATAAGAACATAAAAATTCAATTAAAATAAACCTTTTAAGAAGGGAATCCTACCTCTCCAAATTCAATTTCTGAACAGTAGAGCAAGAAGGAAATTTATAACTGATATGAATAAGATTTGCATGCATATATGAAACAAGGTCAGAGTTATGAAAATTGTATACACAATGTATATATCTATGAAAGGCTCTAGAGTCTATTGTTAGTGTATTTAGTTCTTAATTTTTATTGTGGTGTCATCACAGAAACAATCATGGGAGGTCAGATTATTTTTTTTTTCATAGTTCTCTTGTGAATAGTGGCTGATATTTAATCGTTTTCCTCAGTAATTGGTATCCTGACAAGAACTGTGGGAGTTAGGTTCACAAGCACATATATGGAGCTGTATAAAAGATAAGGAAGCAAGCATCTACAACATTGTCCATACAAAATAATATGTTATGAAAATATGCAAATGTACTTGGTGGTTATCTGAAACATACACATTGTCCATTGCCACATGTGACTGAGATTGCAGCAGATAACAGAATTAGATTGTTACTACCACCCTAAAGGAAATTGACACCATATAAAACAAAGATGATACATGTGTTCAGTCAATCCAAAGTGTGACCAAGCAGGGCCTTATGAAATTTGACATAGGGACTGAGGATATGTAAGAGTTGCCAATGGAGAATGCAGAGCGCCCTGAAGAGCCCCACTATTTCTGGTCACTGGTCACAAGACGCCACTGATGACAATAGTGATCAACACTGATTAGTTTCAGAGGCTCATGATACATTCATGGCCATGGCAAGGACATGGCAGTGTCATACATGGTAAAATTTCTTTGGACAGGCATCCAGCTACCCTAAAGGATGGTTTGGGTTTCTGAATGACATGCTCACAGATGACAGGGAGATAAAATACTATCCATTGCAAAGACGGATGCCCTGTTCTAGTGATGACTAAGGTTATAACGATGATGGGGCCACCAGAGATGGTGGTGGCATGGTACAGTCTCAACAAGGCATGGAAATGTCCCCAAGGAGGTTGGTTTTGGCCCTTGTACCTACCAAGGTATTCACCAGTTCCAACAGTTCCAAACATTTTTACCAAAAGCTAGAGATAGCTTATCAGAGATTAGGAAAAGGTAAAACAGAAAGTCCTACAATGATTTTGGAGACCCATTTGATCAAAATATGGAGATTGATCATGGATATAGTTAGATCCATTTGACATTTAATATTTTAAATATATGTTAAGAGCATATATTTAAAATATTTTTTAGTTCACATATATCTAATACTTCTTCTGGCTATCCTTTGTTAAAGCAATATATGTTAAGAGCATATCATGCAACCTATTGGACTTATCACATCTCCTTTCATCATTCAAGTTCAATGCTTGCAGTTCACCTAGCATATTTCTAAGCTTGTATTTGAGAAGATTTGAGAAAATACAAGAACTGGCCAGATCAAGATCAGAATGTATTTGTTTGCAACATTTTTCAGTCTATGGCTGTTGTGCTATTTTAGTTGACAATATGGCATTCATACTCCATAGAAGTCATCCATGTAATTTATCATCATAAGAATGAAATCTGCTACAATTTGAAATGACGAGTCCACCAGATTCAATTATTCTTAAATATACAAGGTTACCGTTAGTAACTTAGTATCAAGCCATAATTTTGATGCAACTAGCATAACGCAAATAAAAAGATTGGGCCTCAGCACGGATGCACTTTACCCAAATGAAAAGATGCTCTCAAAACAGAGAAAGCACGAGATCCAACATGAGGGCATAACAGGATGATAAGTACACAATAAATGTAACTCATGCCATTCAAACACTTACAATATCAGATCATACATGAATCTCAATGTGCCGTCAATATAACATCATAAAGCCACAATCTGTGAAAAATAGGGCAGTATCTAGTTTAAAAACATTGAGGAAATTGTAGTAGCATTGTTGATAGGCTTGTACACTCGGTCTTAGGATCATTTTTTCAAGCTTGGAGGAGCTCACCTGGCGTGATGGAATGGTGCTGCTAAAATCTTTCTCTCCATTCTCCTCCTCAGGAATGTATGCTAGAATAACTAAAGCATCACCATAGGGTGCAATACCAGATATATAGTAGCTAGTCTGAAAAGATGCCACAATATCCACGTACTTCAGGGTTGATATAGGCATATTCTTTTGTATTCCATTGGCTCCACAAGGTGGATTGGTTCTAATAGCTGCAATCTTTACACATGTTCCCCAGCCAATTACCAAGAAAGTGTCATCCTAAATAAGTTAAAGCAGTTGTTACCACATAATACAGCAATTCTACAGATATAATTGATAAAATGGAGAAGAAAAAGGAGGAAAAAAACTGTTGTAAACCTTCTTAGAAATAAGCTATTCCTTACATAAATATAAGCAATTGCTCTTACAAGCAAAGAACATAGGCATCATGCAATAACATAGCAGAAAAGGACTAGAAGAAGAATGGCTTGTATTCTTATTGCTGCAAGCAACCATAATTTATTAAACCCCCAACAAAACCCAGAATTGCTGAAGTAAAGAGCACTCCTCTTTTGGAATTCGCAGTGTGACTTCGTTAATTAGAACTCCAAAAGTAACAGAAATCAGACTTTACCTACTATATTGTTCCTCAAACTTTTCTGCATGGTACTCTTAACTCCCAGATACATTAGGGGTCCAACCAGAAATACAGAACTAGTTTATACGAAACTTCACATATTAGCTGAGTATTTAACATAAAGCTAGTTCTGACCCAAGTTATCAATAATCAACAATTCATACCCAATGGACTATATCTCCGAAACATGAGATCTAGCATGAGTTTTGTTACAGGAGGAACTTATGATTACTTCGAAATTCCATGTTGATTTTACCCTACCACCTTTCAAAAGAGAGGGAAAAAAAATCATATCAGAACTAGCAACCAGAATTTTGCTATGATCTCTACACCATTCAGCAAATATATTATTTTGAAACTTGCAGGACCTCCATATGTTTAAATGGGTAAAAATGTTGAGACTAATAAAATGGACAGCATGCTTCATCATATGAAGTACTTGAATCAAACTACATCTAATGCAGAACTGAGTCAATTCATATAACTACTTCAAACAGACCTGCCAAACTAAGTGAGGAAGTAAAAGCTCAGGTCGTGGACTTCCTCGTGGCCTCTCAATAAATGTGATGCGTTGATTATTTGCCATGTCATAAACCTTCACCCCTGCATCATTCGCCCAAGCAATAAGACTTGTCCTCCACTTCACAGCATGTATTGGACCTTCGCCATCATGTAGAACCTGAAAAATAAAAATGTAAATTGCACAATAAAGTTATAAACATAATAACACTGAACAAAATTCTAAAATTACCATATTCCCTGTATGGGAACTTTAGAAAACCACACAAACCTGTTTGCTATAGCCTAGCCAGTTCTTTGTATTTAAAAAAAGCTGACCAGCTAAACCACCAGCAACAAATCTTCTGGATGATTTTCTTGAATAATCAGGGTCTAGAGCTATGGTTTTCATAGGACGATAATACTCAAATTTTAATCTTTCATCTGTAAAAAGACCATATATGACCACAGATCCATCATCTGAGCAGCTGCCAATATATTCGCCTTCCACATCAAAGCAAAGGTCATTGACAGTAGCTGTATGGGCAGCAAATTCTTTAACCTGAACAGAGAAACCAAGAAGTGGATTCAAATAAATAGCACATCACCTATGAAATATCGGGCATAATGGCTGAAAATGAAGTAAATATTATGTTCAATTTGTTATGAGAAATGATAGGAAGTGCTCTAGAAGGAAGTAAGGCTACGAACAGTCTGAAACCATACTCTGTGCCCATTATTTTTAAAATTTTTCCAAAAATATTTAATCCCATTATAGCAAGTGCTCTAAAAGGAAATAAGGCTACGAAAAGTCTGAAACCATACTCTGTGCCTGTTATTTTTGAACCTTTTCCAAAATATTTAACTCCCATTAATGTTGCTTCTGTTTGTCAGGAACAAACCAGTTTTAAGTTTATCACACACCTAAATCAGTGTCAAAGGTGGAGGAACAAAATCCATTACACTACGCTCTACAAAGTACTATGCTTATGAAAACCTCCTAACCAAGATTTATAGACTCGGTATTGGAGGCTGTGCCGGCCGGTCGATGGTACAGTTCGGTATGAATCTGTACCGGACCGAATTGGTGCAAACCGACACAGAGGAGAAGAGGCAAATTAGGAGGAGGAAAAGAGGGAAAAGAAGAGTGGAAGGGAAGGGAGAAGGGGGGAGGCCATGGCTGGAAAAAACACCGGCGGTGGCCACAGGTGGGCCGCCAACACGCTCGAAAGGTTGAAAAAGCTGCAACTTCATCCCTCCTTCCTCAGCCGAGAGAGAGGGGGGGGAGAGAAAATGAGGGAAAATTGTCGTAGAGGCTGCTGAAAGGCCTCCGACTGGCCGCCGGACAGTCCAATCGCAGCCTCCGATGCCACAAGTGTGAAACATGGGCAATCACCCCTATTTCAAGAGTTTTTTTTTTAAAAAGCCGGATTATAGTGAAGCCGGCAATGGATTTGCTAGCTTCACTTAAGTGAAGTCGCAAACCCCTTGTCGGCTTCATTATTTTTTTGCTTTTTTCAGTAAAGCCGGTAATGGGTTTGCTGGTTTCACTGATTTTTTAGCTTTTTTTAAAAAAAACATCAACTGTTCATCTTTGTTTCTAAAAAGAGGCTGATGCATGAACAGGGGTAGCTATCATGTTCCATAGTCGTGCCTCCACCTGCATAGTTTCCACTACCTGGTGGTCATGGCAGCCACCTGATAAACTCGAGCCCCTCGACTAGCTGCGCCTCCCTTCGGTGCATCGCTCCCCACCTTTCTCTCTTTCTCATTTGGTTTGGTGCCCTATCGAACAACACCGAGCCACGAAGGCCTCCGCGGCCCTCCGATGGCCTCAATAGGCTGCCACCAACCTCCGGTGATGTGGTCCCATGTCTCCATACCCTACTCTCTCCCTATTTTCCTCTCTTTCCCTCTCCCTCCTCCAATGTACCGGTTTTTCCAGCCTAACCATTCCAGTTCCCTACTGGTCTGGCTCGGTACAGGGTATACCAACCGGTTCGGGCCGGTATTGAAAATCCTACTCTTAACACATTCACTAACTCAACCTCTTACAAATTTCTAAAGTATCTTAAAAGCTCATCATGCAACATATTTCTTTGTGATGGATTTAGCAAACCCACCCACCCCCTAAAAAAAAAAAGTTGCAGCTCCAGCAAGGACAAATAAATACAAAGAAAAAGAACAAAAATAAGGAATAAAAAATTAACTTGATCATTACTCCTTGAGGTTTCAAAAGCTTATGAATTACTCTTTGTAAAGACTAAGGGCCTCTTTGGACATCCAGAAGATCTTATCGGTCAACAATATCTTCCTCAAATGCCTCTTTGAAATTATGGTGAAAGGGGAATTCTTATTCCTATTTGTAAGAATAGTTAATCCCTTCTAAAAGACAACATATTTAATCATAAAAAGCATGAATTAGTTGTGTTCTCGGTTGTCTCTATCTCTCTAAACCCCTTCACCGTCACTCCTCTTTCACCATATATTCAAAGCAAAGCCTTCCATGGAGATCTCATCAAACCAATAAGATCTCCCACCATCCACACGAGCCCTAACTGCTACAGTAACTCGCCTACATTTATTAACAAGCCGAGGATAGGACAGGCAGCCTAAGTTTATGAGTCCCAAGAGCAAAGGCAAAGTGATAAAACAAATAACAAACATCGATCTAAGCGCAAGGATGTCATCATGTCAAGCTCTTGAACCAAAATGGGGGAGGGGGTGGTAAAGGAAGCACCTAACAAGCCTTTCTGTAAAACAATGACTACCATGTTTATTTTTTTAACTATGATAAGTCTTGATAAAGTAGTGGTAAAAGGGGGAAAACCTTCTTACAAAAATCAGTATAGAACTTGAAACAAGTGGGCTAACTACCAAAAAGACTCACCAAAGTCCAGTGGAATCTCATATCAGAAGATGCCTCAGCCAGTAGAGAATGCAATTCTTGTTAGTATTCCCTAAACCCAAACTAAACCAGAACCGTGTACTCCAACCCAATAGATTCACAAAGCTATCCTTAAATACTCCTATGATCATTGGTCTTTAATGCATCTCTAAATAACCAATCCTAACCGTATGGCTAGAAAGCCAAACAAATAAAGCATATGTACTTTCACTGAAATGCTTATTCATAAGTCATAACTACAACATAAAGACAAGCAGATACATAAAAACTCCAACAAGAAAATTTTTAAAAAAAAGGACCCGAAACAAATTGGAAAGAAGATATTTGTAGCAAGAGACATGTAGACAAGGGGCAAAAAAGAGCTTCCACTATGAAGGTCTTTTTAATAGATCTTTAAGAGCTAGCGGCATTACATGTAAGCATATTTTCAGCAGGAAGGTTGCAACCAACTCAACTTTGCTATTTATGAGTTTGCGTAACTGATTTGTTTCAATGTTTAATAAATCATCTATACTAGGGAACATCTAAAGCTTAGTGAACATCTCTAAAATGCATAATAAGCCATCCACCATGATGCCACGATGTGTTCTAGTTGTAAAATAATTATGGGTGAATCAACTTCAATGTAGATGCGAATCACCCCCAAATCCTGTACCTTAATAATACTTTTGTGGTTTGTAAAAAGTTTCACCATAACTTTGATGATACCTATGCCATGTTCAACCTGATCCTGCTACCCTTGGTGGCCTCCATGTGATCCAAAAATCTACCCAACACACAGAAAACACTGTTGCAGATACCTATCTTGGAGCCATGAACAAAAAATTCACAACCGGATATTCATCAGTATTCATCTTACTCTTACAAAAGAATTGTCAGCGATAGAACTTCAGATGACGTTACACTAAAGTGCCAAATTAAGGTTTGGATGGGCAGCCAACAAGGTGCAACACCTATTGTTCAAGGAAACCTCCAGCATCATTAAACATTTTGCATTGATACATTAATCCACAAAGATTTCGACCATCTAAACATACTCCGCTAGCATCAATAAATAGACTAGCATGTTCTTCTATAAGAAAAATGGTTTTTCTTTGCCACTAAAAAGATCCGCACTAAGACTCGAACAGCTTCATGATCACTCGCTTCATAAAATTCTATGTTTTTTAAAAAAAGATCTCGGGATCATTATGAAACAAGATTCTAAACGGATCCAGTTGATCAGGATTGAGTTTTGATCACGAACAAACTACTTTGGCTAATTTCTCAACCTAGGGTTTATAACCAAGAATTCTTCGAATCATAAGCATCAATAACACCCCGAAAAAAAAGGGGAATTATAAAACGAGAGAGAGACCTGATTGCCCTGGAAATCAAGGATGTGGACGGTGCCATCATGGGTTCCGAGCGAGATCATCCGCTCCGCGATGGCGATGGAGGACGCGGCATCAGTCGAGAGGAGAGACGGCACGCTGCCCCCTAATCTCTGGTACTTGAGCCTCGGCTCCTCCTCCTCCTCCTCCTCCTCTTCCGCGTCCTCCTCCTCTTCCTCCTCGTCGTCGTCTTCCTCTCTCTCGTCGTCGCCATCGACGCCGTTCTCCAAGGTATGATCGGATGCCATGATCGCCGGCGAGATCTCGGTGGCGCGAATTCGACCGGCGGCCGAGTTCTCCTCCCCCACTCTTTTGGATTTTAGCTCTTCAATGTTCATAAAGTCGCGAGCACCGCACGTTTGTCGTTTCAAACGTACGCTGATGCTTTTGCACGGAAGTCGCCGAGTTGATGGAGTCTGCCTGCTTAAATTACACGACAACAAGAGGGATCGAAGCCAGCAAGCGCTTCTCGCCCCATCTCGGTTCGCTCTGGATGTCCATTTCCTTTGGTCCAGGCGATTTCGTTTCTGGTGCTCTCGCGGAATTTTCTTGCTAAGCCGGTGGAGAGGGAGAGTGCTACCGAGCCTCGGCCTCGACGAGGCTCGCTGGATTTTATTTTAAAAATATATTTTATAAAAAAAAGACAAGACTTGCTAGATTTTATTTTAAAAATATATTTCGAAAAAAAAAAAAAAAAAAAAAAAAAAAAAAAAAAAAAAAAAAAAAAAAAAAAAAAGGGAAAACTCGCTTGAGTGAGGTCCTAAGGGTGGCCCAACCAAACTGGTTGGCGATAAAGTAAAATATATGAAAAAATTTAAAATATAAAAATATATTTTAAAAAATATAAGTTTTAAGAAGTTTTAAAATTAAATACTATATTTTAGATCATATGGTTTGCAGCTTACGCTTCCTTTTGCTTACAGAACATCACCTTTTTCATAATAAATATAAAAAATTACATATAAATTGATGAATGTTTTAGAACCCATGTACATTTACTACTGGACATGACAGGTGGGAGACACCTTTCAAGATAATGGCCACTTCTTTACTGGATTCTTCTCAACTCAGATGTCCGTGACCAAGTGATCAAGTGACACATTATTTGGCAAACTTTTTTAATACTCAAAAAGACCTTTCCAAAGACTAAATAGATGCTGGAACGTCATCTACATGTATAAACTATAAAATCTGGGTGGGGTTTCCCAGGAGTTTCCACGGTTTTAGGGTAAGCAGCGTTACCCTGGTTGAAGCTCCGTCGATGTATTTTGAAAGGAAAGTGGAGTAGCCTTCATACCATTAAAATACTAGTACCCGAGCAAGTGCAACACATGTTGAAAATTTTTAAAAAAAAAAATACATAAATTTTCAAATTAATTATGTGAACTATAGTTATACTAAATATAATCAATTTTTTTTCTTTTTTTTTACAGATTAATTAGAAAATTTTCATATTTATCTACTCCGACATGCACCGTAATTAAATTTTCATTATTTGTTTACAACTAGTACTTTAAAATTTCTCTCATATTTTTTAAATGATTTTCTCTTTGCATTAACATATTTTTACTTCTTGATTTTTTTTTGCCTCACGACTTTTGGTATAATTTCATCCAAAATAAAAACTTTTATTTGATTTTTTTTTTTTTTCTATATTGGTTTACCTCTAGGAACGTAACTAAGTGAAATTACCTTGTTTACCTATAATCCAGATCCTAAAGTTTTTTAGACAGGATTACACAGACAGTGAAAAGACGTATTCGAAATGAAAAATAACAGACAAAATCTAAGCAAAGTATGTCTCGTTTTTTGAAACCATATATTCACACGTACCACTTTATGATGCTACCATAATCAAACTGGCGCCTGCAGCCGAAACACTGAAACAGCTCGCTTATATGCAATTATACATTTTCTTGTAACTTTTTTCCAACATGAGCTCAGGAAGCATTATTTTCGTGCCAAACATTTTCATCAATTCTGAAGGTATTGATCTCCTCATTCTGGCTGCTAGCACCTTTGTCATCAGTACAATGACAATTTGGCTCACATCTAAATTGACTTCCAAGGGCGTGTATAACTACAGGAAATTATTGCATACACGAATGACCATGCGTGGCAACAGGTGGCAACCATAGTGACAGCAAAATATAAAAGACACTGCTGAGGTATCATTAACCTGGTTCCTTTGCCAGCTTTTACAGGTCTCCTGATACTGCTGCTAGCTCAATTGGTTATATTGCTGTGAAATATGTCAAACTTCTGCATGAACACCTTGGTTGCATGAGAATAACAGCAGCTCACGCCTGTGCAATGTCGTATTCGTTCTATTCAACGACGTGAGAACAGAAGATAGGAAACAACGAACAGAGGAAACTATCATGGCAAAAAGAAATTAACTGGAAACAGCTTCAGGTTTATATTGGACAGCTCTGTTTGAATTTATGCCATTTAAAAGAAGAAACAAAAGATAAAAGCAGCATCCACGGAACCATCAGATAGAGAGGATCACTTAATAATCTGAAAACCCGACATGATATATGAGGTGAACCGCAGGGAGAAATTTCGATAATGATACTGTCCATTATAAAACCGATGGTTAATCTCCCTGCGGCTTTTAACTTCTGATGCACTAGCAATGCAATAGATCTAATAATTTGGCCCCTCCTCTCTTTGCCATCATTAAGTCCGAGTGCTCTCCAAGACATATAATATTGTAACCCTCCCCATGGCATGTAATCATCAGTGTTAAAACCTTGTCAAAACCTACAGTTGCAGGATGAATCACTTCACCCCAACAGATGCCATTAGATCCTCATACTCCGCATCTGGCTCTGTCTTTCTCATCTTCGTAGGATCGCCTCCCTGCTTAGCCGGTGCAGATGAAATTGATGTTGGTGAGAAGGGATCATAGATCTGATTCCCTCCAGGACTTGAAGGGATTTTACCAGCCGTAAAACGAGGGGGGTTACCACCCAACTGTTGGTTTGGAACCATCAGACTGCTGGGTCTGTTTGCTGAAGGCAATGGATTCTGATGTGGTTGCACTAAATGAATTGGACGGGCAGACATATTACCGGACAGATTGGATGCTTGGGGTGCTACAGAAAACCTTGGTGGACCCATTTGAATTGCTGGAGACAATGATGGCACATGATTTGGGTTTGGAAATGCTGGAAGCCTTGGCACTGGTTGGATCGCAGCTGGATTCATGGAAAAGGGTGCAACAGATGATGGTGGTGGTGGAATGGCAGCTTGAGATGGACTTGTTTGGTTAGCGGCCAGAGGCCTAGGAAATCCTTGAGTGCCAACTGGGGGTGTTGGGTTTTGCATAGCTGGCCGGAAAGATGGTGCTTGAGGTGGACCAAGTGGAACAGCAGCCTGGGATACAGACCGACTATTGGGCCCTGGGGCAGTTGGAGAAACTGGAACATGAACTCTGACAGGTTGAAAGGTAAAATCACCAGACACTGGGCGTGGGGGCCTTGGAGCTGCAATGGGTGGTGAAATGTTGACCGTAGATGTTGCTGGTGTTACAGGGGTGAAACTAGGCATGTTCCCAGAAATGGAAACAGGTGTCGCAGGTGCTAGCTGTGGCGATGGCATGGGTGGCTGAGCTGGTCTCAATGCTTGTCCAGCAGCTACTGATGGAAGGGGAGCAGGTGCCCGTGCCACCACCGGTGGCAGTGACTGAGAAGGAGCTGATGCTTGAGCCAAAACAGGGGCGGATGTGCTAACCAATGCAGCAATTTGAGGAACAGGAGGTGGACCCGGCAAGGGAGATGGCGCAGGCACCAGCATACCTGATGGTCTCGGTGCAGATGAAGGAATTGGTGGAGGTACTGAAGCCGATGCAGGCATAGGTGCCTGTAGTGGTGCTCCTGAAGTGGATGGAACCATAACTGGTGTTGAAACAGGTCTGCTTGGGGGAGGCATTGAAGAAAAAGCGGGGGGAGCGGAGGAAGGCCGAGAAGGAAACACAGCTGGAGGGGCAAAATTTGCTGGTGGAGGTCTATTGGGAGCATTAGTAGGCTTATTTAGTTCGGAAGGTACAGAAGCAGTGACTGCTGGAGGCCAATTTGCCACATTAGAAGGCATACTTGGTGCAGAAGGTGCCGAAGCAATGGGCATTGCGGAAACAGCTGGCTGAGGCCTCATAGGTGGTGTCATTGAGGGAGGAGCCATCTGAGATGGCCTTTGAGCTGGTGGAACAAATGGAGGTGCAGTGGGCCATCCAGAACTTCCAGGAGGAGTGGGTGATGTAAATGGCCTGTTGGAAAGTTGGACTGCAGAAGCCATGGATATTGGTGGTGGATTCACAGGCCGAGGTAGTCCAGGTGCTGGAATTGTTCCAGAAGGCATTGATTGAGAAGCAGTAAATGAAGGTACAGTGGAATTAGGCTGGGATTGCATAACAGTATATGCTGGTGGGGGCTGCTGAGCTGGCATAGGAAGGCTTTGAGGTGTACTAGCCTGGTTCAGATGTTGTGGCATAGCTTGCATAGGTAACTGAGGTCTAGTGCTAATAGCTGATGAGGACCTTGGAGTTGAGACAAAGGGAGGGGTTTGTCCAATTAATGGACCGACACTGTAAGGATTGGCAGGAGATTGAGGAAAGCGAATTAGATTGTTGGGCAATGGAGGAGGCATTAATCCAGAGGATGGACGTGAGGGAGCATTAAATGAGATAACTGGGTACCAAGGTGCAGGATTTGGTTGATACCGTGGAAGAACAGGCTGAGCAGTCACCAGCACTGGTTGTGGAATACCTTGATTGACACCAGCCACGGGTGTTATTATATAAGTAGAAGATGTCTCCTTCTGCTCTCCGGCAACAGAGGTAGAATTTGTTGAAACAACTGCTGAGCTACCCTGAGAAGAACATGAATGGTTTATATGGATATGGTACTTGAAAATCCTTCTAATATAAGAATCTTCAAAACAGTGAAACTCACAGATACTGGAGTAAGTAGCAGCTCAATCAGGGCAACAGCAGCATCAACTTTCTCAAATGTGTCAGCTGATACATTGACATACAGCTCCTCGTAAGCATCCTGGGCTTCAGGTATGTCTGACTGTGTAATTTCATGCTGAGGAAGGACAAAACAACTGTAAGGACAGTGATTTGATTTGTGTATAAACATGGAAGGTAGCACATCAGAGTAGAACTGAGGGGGAAGCAATTCTTTCAATGCACATATTTTGGTTGGAAGTTCTGCACCGAAGTAAATTGAGTTTCCTAAGAGTATCTCTGTTCCATGTTTTAGATTGCTTACCGTCCCATGTTTTTTTATTTTTTTTTTTAAAAAAATGCAGGGTGCAAAGGGAAAACAAATATCCAAATAACTATAAATGATTGAAAATTCGCTCAAAAAATTCTTATGTGATTCTTTTTGGAACATGCATCTTCTAGAGATGTTTAAAATCAGTCATATAACTACTGAAAACTTCAAAACATGATATAAAATCTTCCAATTTTACACATTGTTCCAGTAAGTGGCATAAAGTTTAGAAGACCACCAGATGAGAAACAAAAAAGGAGCATGTTCTTATTCTACTAGACCTTTCTTGTATATCTTGCTTTAGAATCTGGGAATAATCTTAAATATATGCAACATACCTTCTCCCCTGTATCCCTTTTTGTTCCATATACCTGTATCTTAGCTCCTGTTTCCTGGTTTACATCAAAGATACGTGTTAGATACAATAAAAAATACAGTAAGAGATAATTTATTGTGTGTCAATTTTTTAAATGACAAGAAATAGCACAAGTACAGGAAAACAGTCCATACCTCTTCTAAACGCTTCTGGGTATTGCTTTCAGGCCCCAATAGTAGTACAGTAAAGTTGTATCCTGGATATGCTTTAATCTGCAAATGCAATAAGAAAATAAAAAATGGAATTGTATAACATAGAGATATATCCAGATCAGGTTCTTCTCGTGTTCAGGCGAGGTAGTTAAAATGCTTAGCTAGCGACAAGACAAATACTTTCTCTCATTTTGGGCATAGAACTCTGTAATAAAATGTAGGACAAACTCTTATCATCATTAATTCAAAATGGAACTGGATTATTTAACTCTTGCATTATTACATATGCAAATATTCAGAATCAATCGCCACATCATCTTCTCTCTACTAGTAATGCAAATGCCGATATGTTATATTTAAATAATAAATAAAAACCAAACTTAGTATAAATACAAAAACAATTATTATCCCATCATTTTAAGGTTAATTTTATGGATTATCCATTGCCACTGCTTAATCCTAGGTTAATTTCCCAAGAACAAAAAGTACCGTATTGATTATCAGCTCACCAACCTATGTTGTAGTCTTTTTGGGACTTTCCCTCACCTTTTAACCTTTCAACCAAACCCCAGCTTCCATCACTAATGCACTAATCTTATCTAGACATTATGCATGTCCAGACTACCTTATTCCATGTTCTGAATACTAATATTCTTTAATGTGCTAATTTAAATTTTATCCTTCCTAAATTCTACCACATGACATGGTGGAATCTATGGTCACTATGATACCAATTGCAATTTTACAGTGATACTAGATCAAATTTACTACTTAAGATGATGCAAAAGCAAGTAGATGAACTAATGCTCCATTTTCATTCAAATACCAAAACAAGTACTAATACAAAACGAAGACACTCATTTGGGGACAAAAATAATAGCATGGAAGTGCAAAAAGAAATGCAGAATACAAATGTCCTTATACTTAATGAGGACAAAACCAAAATTTTAATTTCATTAATTTACAAAACCTGAATGTTAGAACAATGGATGCACAATCAATTGGCAAATCAAACAAGTGAATAAAACATCATTAAAACAAAGCAAAAACAATATAATGGCCAGCAAAAAAATCTTAGCAAGTCTAAAGGAAGTTCAAGAAACCAATGCAAAACCATACAGCAAGAACAAAACCTTTGTAAAATGAAAGAGCATAACTAACTCCCCATGAATGCAATTCTCCAAAAATACTTAGTTCTTTGCATCCATTTAGTCTTTAGAGCCTCTTAAACCCAAGAGATCTTAGAAAGTTGCTCCCTAGTTGCATGAGCTTATAATGCCACAATCATTACTGTAAGTATTTCTTCCTCCTAATCAGTATAAGTTTGAAGCTGGCTCATCTTTTGTTTAAAATAGATTTTCTAAACAAAATTAATATGAAAATTATGAGCTATAAAAAACACATGATTATGCAAAAGTTAGACATTGACATGGCCAAAAGAGAGAAATGATGTCAATAAGCAAAGAATGCAATGGAATACATGAATGGTGGATTTCTTTGTTTTGATTGGATGGTCATGCAGCCAAGATGCTTAACGTTTCCACACTGCCAATGGAGGTATCTTAAACCAGAAAGGAATAAAGGAACTGATAAATGTTTAGAGATGATATGAGAGTCAACTAAAAATCTATCAGAGAACCTAGGAGTGCAATGGGACATCTATCACCTAAATAGCAGGGATTGTAAGTACAATGACAATAGAAAACATTCTATTAAATGCATAAAATCTATTGCATGCAAAAATTTATAACCGATCATAGTCATGGTGTAAGCTTATGACTAAAGAGCATAGCTTGGATTACGCACATCACATAATGGACTAAGAAAATGTGCAAAATCAAGCAAGCGATAGTACACCACAATCATACTTACTGGAATAGGAACTTTGGCTTCTTTCAGCAATGGCTTATAATCTGCTGGAGCTTTGTAGCTAGGATTTAGACGTAATATTTCACCTGAGAACAAACAATGTGCAATCAGAGAATACTAAAGAAAATCTAAGAATTCCTTTTAATAATAAAATGGAGCACAAATAAAGTGGTCTCAAATAAAAAAAGGCGGTCTAGTACGTAAGCTCCCACCGCTGGAGATTTGGGGAGGATTAGATATACGCAGCCTTAACCCCGCATGCAGATAGGCTGTTTCCATGTTTTAAACCTCTGACCTTTAGGTCACAGCGAGCAACCTTGCCATTGCACCAAGGCTTTCCTCACCAAGAATAAAATGGTCCTAAGGATAACTAAGTTAATTCATTTTTTGGAAAAATGTTTACCAATAATTTCTCGTCTTTCCAATTCCAAGAGCTCATGCTTCTGGGACTGCAGAGTTCAAAGATGAACACACTTAACCAATTGAGAATCACAGTAGATATCAAATAGATGTGACTTACTATTTATCAACAAATGAATCATCAGAGACTATCCTCTACAGATGATTCAAAGAATGGTAAATTTTTGACCAAGACAAGATGTACAGGAAAAGAAAATTACTGTACAGTGGTACCTCATCTTCAACATCATGGCTAGCAGAATCATTGTGTGAAGTATGATTTGGTGACTGAGAATCCTGATTATCTCCAGCCTCCAGAGCTCCAGATTTGAGTTGATGGGTGATTTGCTCCAGTCGAGTCTGCTCAGTCAGTAATATCACTTAATGCCACCTGGAATTGGAAGCTTCCTATGTGAGAAATTCACATGAAAAGTGCTCTCGTTTTATGGCCTAGAGGGAATGGGAAGTCTCCCATTGACATGGGTCAAGAATTTTCCTTCCCATGAACCAGAATGATGCTTGTTATTTGTTAGAATATTCAAGCCTTGATGAAACAAACTAGAGAATTTGAATGTGTCTACGTTCATTGTTAACTCTTAAATCACAAGGTGCTATAAATTAGTTAGATGAAACTAGATGATCATATGATGTACTGAGTAGCTTAACATTGACAAATTGACATCAGTCAAAAAATGAAGAAAGCTTATTATATATATTCGAGACAAGCAAAGTCATCATCTTCCTGCTGATCAGGTTTTCAGAAGGTGAGCTTGATTTCTGGAAACATTCAGTGCAGACGAAGCCTCTGAATCTAGGCCTTCCATAATTTTTCCACAGAAGATCGAAATAGGGCATTTCTTAGTTTATGTTTAGCGCACCTGATATGCTAAAGCTCTTCCTTTCCTGACAGCAGCATCTAGCGTTAGATCAGCACCCCATTTTGTTTTTCTCTGAACTGGTTTAGTGCTTTCATCTTTAACAGTGTTTCCACCTTCTGATTTTCCACCTCCTCGGAAGATGGGAACCAACGAACCCGACAGCTTATTTTTTGGTATGACAAATCCAGATTTTGTCCCAAACATGGAAACCTTAGGACTACTTGCTGGAACGATAGATGACGTAGACATTGAAGTAGTAGACTGCAGACGGCGAGGTTCAACAGAAGAAGATGGATCGACTTTTGTAGTCATCTCTTATCGTGCTTCCAATTTCCCTTGTGATAATTAACACAAAACACACTGCAATAGCAGCATATAAAAAATAAAATAAAAAATATCTCAGAGTTCAAAATAAACCAAAAGGCCGCTACCAAAGGATGCCAAGTATAATATGTTTGAAAAAATAAAGCACAAATAGCAGATTTTTCTTACTACAAGTAAGAAATTAAGCACAAGAAAAATTAAACCATCTCATTTCACCAATTCACTGGGCTCAGAAACAAATTCTAGAACTATGATATACACTCATAACATATAAAGTCATTTCAAGGCCTCATCTAGTTCAATCCCAAAACTAAAATGATATACAAAAGAAGATTAGTTATTAACAGCATGGTTTCAAAACACAAGCTGTCTCAATGACATGTATTTGGTGCCTGCATCTTGTTGTTTATATGCTACCCAACAAATAGTGAAACCTAAGATCTGCATTTTAAGTACTGAACCATACCAGGGGATGGGTGGTACCATACAGATACATATCTGCACCAATAGGGTTCAGGGGCTTGGTGCACCCTCATACAATAAATGGTACGAAACTGTGCCATCTCCAATTTTATACCATGTGTTAATATAGAGGCAATGCTGTACAGGACCTCATACCAAGATATAAAACATTTCCCTAGATTGTATGACAACAAATGATTGCCGAGGTCAGTGTATTCATTTCTTTTCCAAGCAAATTACAACATATCAAAGTACAAAAAAAAAAAAAATCATTAGAAAAGCCCGAATTTGATTGCAAGGCTCAGGGAAGGGGAAAGCCACCTTGTACATCATAACTTATGACTGCTTTGAAATCTTAAGATCAAATAGAGACATCCAATTACAGGATGTTTCCTCGCCTAGTTTTGAATTGCTGCAGTCTAGATTATCATAATGGCACCCATGCATGTTTTGTCAAAACTTGTATTCTCTTGGAGGTGCTTCTGATCATTTTTAACTGAGACACCGAATAAAAAAAAAAAAAACACAAAAAATGGTCTATAGCAGCCAACAGCCCAATAGCTTAATTTTATAAACTGAAGTTGGCATCAATAGCAAAACTTCCATCTCCATCACACTAATATATTGAGCACCAGTATTCTTACTTTAATATAAAAGGTACTACATAAGATGATGCATTTGATCAATTACTCTTATTGTTTTCTAGAATAGTTAACACATAATTGCTAGTGTGGAAAGGTGGGACTTGATGAAAAGACGATCTCTTGAGAACTGAACACTAATGGACATCCTTTTATTTGCTGGAGATGTTATCAATAAGTAAAGAAGTTAGGATAGAAGGTCTTGAAGAGAATGATGTTTAACTTGGGCTACAAAAATTATTTAATCCTTTCTGACCAATGATACTAATCATATGCCCACTTTTTTTGCAAGAAAGATTGAAATCTTTTCTAGAACACAAACGATGCTAATCATGTACCATTGTTTTTGCAAGAAAAATTGAAATCTTTTTTAGAACACAAACAAATCGCAGGCTCCTCTCAACAGAATTAGCTATATATGATAAAGGCCAGAAGGCAAGTTATGAACAAATTAACAAATGCATTTTTTTAAAAAGAAATGTTGTCATGCAATAGATAGTTGGCTGCTGCTTGTGCTCAAGTCCTCTAGTTTCTTTTTTTATTTCTTAATTCCATTGCATGTTTTTATCTACTATTAGTTGCATGTCTGATCTCTGATCTAATAAAGTTACTTCACTAATAAAAACAGTGATATTATATTGGAGTGAAGAGGTAAATCCTTATATACTTTATATTACCTATTAAATTAGTAAGAAGAACATATTCTTTAAGGAAGTCAATAGTGATTACAGCGTATCAATATAAAGATGCAAAATAGATACTCATAAGTTTTGTGATAAAAGTAAGCTAGCCTAAACATTTCTTAAAACAGATTGAACAACTTGGTCTCAGTGGCAGAAATAATAAAAAGTTCTTGAAGGCAAAGGCCATGCCATTAAACACAACTAACTAGAATTGTATCTTTAAAACTGACACTACGATTGAGGAGAGGCTCTGGCCTCTTGAACAGCATTTACATGGTGGTGCATCTCATAGGAATATTCACTGCATGAGATGGTAATGAACAAGCACAGCAATATGCTTCAAGTGGTTTAATGCTTTTGCTTTTTCCTTCAAGCAAAAATGCACGTAATAAAAGAAAGATTAATAAAATGACAGTCCAAGTTGATTTAATGAAAACTTAAAACAAAAAAAAAAAATCCAAGGGAACATTGATAGAGTGGCAGACAAGAATGTACGTTAAGTTATTGAGCAGTTGGAACTTGGAGAGGCCCTCTTCCTACCCTAAAGTCCACCTTGATCCCTTAATTGAGGTGACTTCCAAGCAGATATGGATAATTCCACCTTCAATTGATACCAAGCCCAAAAAAAGAAGAAGAAGAAACATGGTCCCTTCTCTCTTCTTGACGGGAAAAGCCTTCTCAGATCTAGTGGTGCATGATAAATGATAAATTCAAGAATTCTGGGGCATTAAAAGCTTGCAGCCTTTTCACAAAAGTAACTTCATGGTTCATCAGGGTCCGCAGCCATTCATCATAATTATAAAGGTAATACCAAGCCCAACAAAACTTTCTTTTAAGTTCTTCCTTGTTAGTTGCTATTGTCAACAGAATTAAAGCCATCATAGCACTGTTTTGCTCATCAGAAGCACTTGTATAAAGAAAAAATAAAAATATTCTTGCCGTCCACATATATAACTGGCATTCAAGTACCAATGGATACAACATCAAATCTTCAAAAGCAAGCATCATTTTTCTCATCGAAGCATAATCTAAACCGCCGTGAAGAAAATCGTGAATTCGTGATCGAAAACCTAATTTAGATCAACTCCAGTCAACTATCCATGGAAGGAATCCTCATTAAACCCTAAACCTCAGCAAAATCACCAAAATAAACACCGTAGAACTCCTTGAAGGTAAACAATCGAACAAAAACCTATTAAATTTCTAAATTTTGGATTAGAATTCGTCTTCTTGGTTGTAAAGTGTCGAGAAAAAACAACAAATCTAGGATCATATCATCCGAAATTATTCAGAGATCTCAAACCATTGCAGCAGTGACGGAAGAATTAAAATTAGAACAAATGGAACTAATCCGAATAATTTCTTTTTCGCTTACCTCCGGTACGCGACGCCGATCGGGGGCGCGGGTCGCTCGGAGCCCACGCGGTCGGTGGGGGATCCCGAAAGGGAGAGCTAGAAATTATCTAGGGCTGCAAGCGAGTCGGGTCTAATAAGTCCGACCCGCCCACCTTGTCATTCGGAGGCGGATCTGTTACTATTAATATAATGAGACCCGAGCCTTGGGTATGCGTCCACACGTGTGGAGTGAGCTGCACAACCCTGTACACCTAAACCCCTCCTACATGATAGCGAAATGAAGGTTAATCCGATATTATTAGAAAGAATTAATTCATAATATTATTAATTAAATCTTTTTAAATGTGGTAGTCATTTATCACTACTCAAGCTTGGAACTCAATAAACTGAAGCCTCACGTATCCATCGATTGGTCATTACTAAATACTAACCGGATAGTTACTAAGATGGTTAGCAAAGCAAAACATGAAAAATTAAAATTTTTTAAAAAAATCATCACCACTCCTCACGTGTGTAAGTCACATGCAGAAAGGATTTCAAGCACATAACTATGAACAAAAATTCTATAGAGGGTTCTCAGGCCGCGGACGTCACCACGCTGTTAAGTTACTTATTGAAGTGAGGCTAGCTTGATGATGGCAATGAATACAAATCCATCCCATCTGCTTCACCCAACAACGATGTCGCCATCTACGAGCTCTCGCCAACCCTGCACTTAGCGTCTACCTTTGGGCCAACGATTCTAGCAATCACTGCTACCTTTCTTTCCTCCATTTCCATGTTGGTGGCTTTAGCATAACCCATTTTTTCTTGGTTCATATGCTATGACTTCAACTCCACATCCCTCACTTGCCAGTCCTGTCGTTGTTGTTGTCCTCTCTACAGTACTCCCCTTGGCTCCGAGCACCACAATCCCTCCTATTAATGGCAATCATTAACACCCTCTTCTGGCTCCACTTCCTCGGCTGACCGGCCACCAGAGGCAACATGTTGAAGGGGTTCAGGACGTCGCTAACGATGGGCAATGTTGGCAAGAGCCGACTTGGACAAACGCAAGAGAGGAGGTGGGGAAGAATGAGGTCTCCTTGCCTCAAGGATTCCGTTGCATCTTTCATGCAAAATTAAGGATGCCTCTTCCCTGCGAGAATGGGCAACTATAGCGTGGGAGAGAATGATGGTAAGCGCGATCGTGATGGATGCAGTAGTGGAGGCACTAAGAGCATAGCAAAGGTGACGATAATGATAGTAACAGTAACAGGGATGGCAACTGTAGATACGGAAATAAGGGTGGCAATGGTGAGTGATGACAAAGATGGTAGCAATAATAGTGGAGATATGTTGATGGTAATGATAAAAATTATGAATTTGTTATTTTTTAAAATATTAAAATAATATTTTTTTTTATTTTTATTTAAAAAAAATTATTTAATAATCTCTAGATTGATTCGAATTATTTTTAGTTCTTAAGTTTTTAAAATGGAATACAACCTTCCTAGACATTTAAGAGATTATTTTTAGATTCCTATTATCTACTTAAGCCATCCACTATTCATAAAATGACAGTACTATCCTTGATTGGGCAGCGGTCATGGTGGCTATGAGGGACGCACAGCGACACCAAGGGGAGGCGGTCGGGGGCACGCGAAGGAGAGAGGAATGCGGTTGGGGGATGGTGCTGGAGGTGCGACGGGCGGGGCTCCATCGGAGGAGGGGAGGTAGGGCATTGCAGGGGAGGAAAGTGCGGAGCAGCGGCACCGGCGAGGAGGGGTGGGGAGGGGTGTTGGGGACGAGGTCAGGGGGGTGCAGAGGGGAGGGGAGTGCGGTCGGAGAGTGGTGTCGAACGTGCGATGGGCAGGGAGCCACGGGGGGAAGGAGGTAAGAGGCCACGGGGGAGGAGAGTGCGGAGGAGTAGCATCGGCCGGGGGGAGGCACAAGGTCAAAGGCACATGGACGGGAGGGGAGCGCGATCGAGGGGCGATGCCGGACATACGACAAGTGGGGGGTAGCGCGGAGCAACGGCGTCGGGGGTAGTTGGGCGGGGAGGGGGGTGGCGTGCAAGGGAAGGAGAAGAAAGAAAAAAACAGAAGAAAAAAAAAAGTTAAAAAAATAAAAATAAAATAATAAATAATAAATATTAAAAAATAATATTTTTTTTTAAATTTTTTCATAATAATAATAGACTTTGAATCCTCAATTTTGATAAAAAATAAAAATAATAAAATAATAATAAATATTAAATAATAAAAATATATATATATCTATGTAATAAAAATAATAAAAAAATATTAATAAATATTAAATAATAATAATAACTAATAATAATAATAGCCATCAAATTATCAATTTTGATAATAAATAAATTTTATCATTAAAAAATTAAATAAATAATTAAATAAATTAAATAAATAGTTAAAAAAATTAAAACTAGATAACCAAATTAAATGATTGCATAATCAGAGAATCATCTTATATAACCTGAATATAAATCTTATAACTTGAGTATAAATTTATTTAATCTAAATAGAAATCAATATAACTAATTATCAAAATTATGTAACTAAATTTTCTAGGTCGTCACTCAAGTCCAGATCCAGTTATGTAATTTTTAATAATTTATTATATAAATTTATATTCAAGTTATATAGATTTGTACTTAAGTTATGTGGGTTTATATTCAGGTTACACAAGATGGTTCTCTGATAAAGCAATCGTTTGATTTGGTTATCCATTTTAATTTTTCTTAACTATTTATTTAATTTTTTAATGATAAAACTTATTTATTATCAAAATTGATGATTCGATGGCTATTATTATTATTGATGCAGAATCTGGTTGTCGTCGGATCCAGCTAGAGCGAAGGTGGACGAGGTTGCCATCGAGGACCTGCAAAATAAAGTTTCGTCCGGAGCCGGTGGGAGGTGGCTCTGGTAGGATCCTCCGACGATCAAGTCAGCTCTGGCCAACAGAAATGGAGTGCTCAGGAATGAATTCAGGAGAGTTTCGAGGAGGAGAGGAGAGCTTAGAGCTTGGAGCAGACGTATCTAGAGGGTCTTTTTTATAGGCGGAGCTCGTAGCGGATTGATGATGATGATGGCTGCAACTATCAGGTAGCGAGTCGCTTAAGGTCCGATGGAGTCAGTTTTGGGGGAAGGCGCCGTCTGCAACGCCGCCTACAACAGATTGATGCTGACAGCCATCGCCGCCTGATAGCGGATCGCTGTCGCCTACAGCGGACTGATGGTGACGACCGCAGCCATTCGATACTGAGCCACTCGAAACCGAATGGAGGGTTGAAGAGCTTTGACGTGTACCCATTTCGGAGGAGTTCGGACTTCCAAAGAAAATATGGTTGGAGAGGATCGCTCGGAAGGAATAATAGCTGAAGGAGCCCAGAAGGAGTTCGGCTTTCGTAGGCGTCCGTCTGAAGGAGGGATCCAGGAATCCAACCGAAGGAGGTGTCTGGGAGGAGTCCGGCTCTTGAAGAAGTCCGACCGAGGGGATGTCTGAAAGGAGTCTGGCTCTTAAGAAAGTCCGACCGAGGGGATGTCTGAGAGGTGTCCGACTGGAGTTCGGCTACTGAAAAGTTTGACCGCTGGAAAGTTCGACCGAGGCATGATCGCTGAGAAATTCAATCGAATGAGCTCGACCTCTAAAGAGTTCGACCGACTGAAGAAGTTTGGCTAAGACTCATCCGCTGAAGTCCTTCCGTGACTATCGATTGCATCAGTCCGAGCATCAGACTGAACTTCGGCGGGAGCGAGGTTTATCCCCAACAATAGTTCCCATACTTTCGAGTTTGAAATTTGAAGAAAGGGAGTACCAAAACAGGCGACTACCGAAGGCGATATTATCCCCTACAGTCGAGGTTGGCTTGGATCCTCAGGGGAGATCTCATCTCCTACGGTCGGGGTTGGCTCGGAAGAGATCTTATCTCCTTCGATCGAGGTTGCCTCGGGGGAGATCTTATTTCCTGCAGCCAAGGTTGGCCTGGACGGTCGGAGGAAATCTTATCTCCTGCAGTCGAGGTTGATGCGGGCACTCGGGGGAGATCTTATCTCCTATAGCCGAGGTTGCCTCGGAGGAGATCTTATCTCCTGCAGTCGAGGTTGATGCGGGCACTTGGGAAGATCTTATCTTCTGCCGTCGAGGTTGCCTCGGGGAAGATCTTATCTCCTGCAATCGAGGTTGGCCGAACGCTCGGAGAAGATTTTATCTCTTGCAGCCAAGGTGGAGATCTTATCTCCTGCAGCTGAGGTTGTCCGGATGCTCATGGGAGATCTTATCTCCTGCAGCCAAGGTTGATGCAAGCGCTCGGAGAAGATCTTATCTCTTGCAGCCGAGGTTGCCTCAGGGGAGATCTTATCTCCTATAGCCGAGGTTGATGTAGGCGCTCGAGGGAGATCTTATCTCCTGCCGTCGAGGTTGCCTTGGGAGAGATCTTATCTCCTACAACCGAGGTTGGCCCGGACGCTCAAAGGAGATCTTATCTCCTACAACCGAGGTTATCCCGAGGGAGATCTTAGCTCCTACAGTCGAGGTTGCCTCGGGGAGATCTTATCTCCTGCAGCCGAAGTTGATGCGGGCGCTCGAGAGAGATCTTATCTCCTGCAGTCGAGGTTGTCTCGGAGGAGATCTTATCTCCTGCAGTCGAGGTTGATGCGGACGCTCGGGAGAAATCTTATCTCCTACCATCGAGGTTGCCTTGGAAGAGATCTTATCTCCTGCAATCGAGGTTGGCCCGGATGCTTGAGGGAGATCTTATCTCCTGCAGCCGAGGTTGCCTCGGGGGAGATCTTATCTCCTGCAGCCGAGGTTGTCCCAAGGGAGATCTTATCTCCTGCAGCCAAGGTTGATGCGGACATTCGGGGGATATCTTATCTCCTGCAGCCAAGATTGCCTCGGGGGAGATCTTATCTCCTGCAGCCGAGGTTGATGCGGGCGCTCGGGGGAGATCTTATCTTCTACAACCAAGGTTGCCTCGGGGAAGATCTTATCTCCTACAGCCAAGGTTGGCCCGGACGCTCGAGGGATATCTTATCTCCTGCTGTTGAGGTTGGTCCGAATGCTCAGGGGAGATCTTATCTCCTACAGTCAAGGTTGCTCCGGAGAAGATCTTATCTCCTGCAGTCGATGTTGCCCTGGGAGAGATCTTATCTCCTGCAGTCGAGATTGATGTGTGGGTGCTCAGAAAAAGATCTTATCTCCTACAATCGAGGTTACCTCGAAGAAGATCTTATCTCCTATAGCCGAGGTTGATGCGGACGCTCGGAGAAGATCTTATCTCCTACCATCAAGATTGCCTCGAGGGAAATCTTATCTCCTGCAGTCGAGGTTGGCCCAGACACTTTGGAAAGATCTTATCTCCTGCAGCCGAGGTTGATGCGAGCGCTCGGAGGAGATCTTATCTCCTACAGCCGAGGTTGCCTCGAGGGAGATCTTATCTCCTGCAGCCAAGGTTGATGCAGGTGCTCGAAGAAGATCTTATCTCCTGTAGCCGAGGTTGCCTCAGGAGAGATCTTATCTTTTACAGCCGAGGTTGATGCGAACGCTCGGAGGATATCTTATCTTCTACCGTTGAGGTTGCCTCGGAGGAGATCTTATCTCCTGCAGTCGAGGTTGATGCGGGCGCTCGGAGGAGATCTTATCTCCTACCGTCGAGGTTGAAGGACTTTGATCGGCTCATGTTAGGACGAGGTTCTCATCCTGCTCCTAACACGGCCACCATCGACTGCTTCTTCCCTGTCACCACATAGTTTTTGCACCAAGGAATAATAATGCGGAAATGAAGCAGCTTTATTGAAGGGAGATTACTGATAATACATCCTCAGATTTTTTAAGTTCCAAGATCGTGGAAGCATCATCCCTCCGAGCTTCTTCAGACAATAAGTATCAGGCCAGATGACCTCCACCACTTCATATGGGCCTTCCCAATTAGGGACGAGCTTTTTCTGACTCTGAGACTGAGAGACAGCGACTCGTCGGAGCACTAAGTCCTCCACTCTGAATATTTTATTTCTAACTCTGGAGTTGTAGTACTGAGCCACCTTCCGTCTGTAGGCTGCCATCCGGATGCGGGCTTCTTTTCTTTTTTTCTTCCAGCAGGTCGAAGTTGACTCTGAGGTCCTGAGGGTTGTGCTGCTCGTTGAAGCCCACAACTCGTACAGATGGAAGCTTAAGCTTGATCGAGATAACTGCCTCTGCGTCGAAGGCTAAGGCGAAGGATGTTTCTCCGATCAGCATCCTTTGTGTAGTTCCGTATGCCCAAAGGACATGGTAGAGTTCGTCCATCCAGGCCCCCTTTGTCCTATCGAGCCTTGTTTTGATGCCTTATAGCAGGGTTTGGTTGGTCACCTCAGCTTTTTCATTGGCCTGTGGGTGAGCCACCAATGTAAAGCAGTGGAAGATGTTCAGTCCTTCGCAGAACTCGGTGAACCTCGCTCTAGCGAACTGTCGTCCATTATCGGTTATAAGAGTTTGGGACAGATCGAACCGATAGACTAGTGACTTTCATACGAAGTCCTGCACCTTGGTCTTGGTAATCTTCGCTAGTGGTTCGATTTTGACCCACTTGATGAAATAGTCGATCGCGATCAGGAGAAACTTTCGCTGCCCGAATGCCATCAGAAAGGGGCCAAGTATATCCATTCCCCACTACGCAAATGGCCAAGATATACTTAGCAGAGCAAGCTCGGATGCCAATTGCCTTTATACGCTGGCATTCTTCTGACAGCAGTCGTACTTCTTCACATACTCCATGAAATCATGAAATAAGATCGGTCAGTAGTACCCTTACCGAAGTTGTCTTTGCGATAGGGACCTGGCTCCTACGTGACTTTCGTAGAGTCCTTCGTGCACCTCCCACAATGCGAGGTCAGCCTCTGAAGATCGAAGATATCTCAGCAGTGGGAGGGAGTATGACCTCTTATACAACCCGTCTTCATGTAAAATGTAGCGGGAGGCCTGATTTCTGAGCTTCTGAGCTTCTTTCGGATCATGAGGAAGGACCCCCTCCTTGAGGTAAGCGACCAATGGGTCGATCCAGCTTGGCTCGAATTTCGTCTGCAGGATGATCTGAGATTTCTCTGAGGTTGGGCACTTTAGAGTCTCCAAAAATACTTCTTTGGATAGTTCGACCGAAGCTGAAGTGGCCAACTTGGAGAGAAGATCGGCTCTTGCATTTTCCATCCTTAGAATCTATTGAATGCTAAAACTATCGAAGGTCGGAGTCAAATCCCTCACTTTTCCAAGATATCTCACCATGCTTTCCTCCCGCGCTTCGTAGCTGCCATTAATTTGGCCGACCATCAGCTGAAAATCGCTATAGACTTAAAGTTGATCTACTTTTAATTCTCTTACTATTCTTAATCCGATGATCAGCACTTCATATTCGATCCCATTATTGGTCGTGAGAAACTCAAAGCGTAGTACGTACTCGACGATGACTCCTTCGGGGCTGACCAAGATCAGCCCCGCACCAGCTCTAGTGGAGTTGGACGAACCATCCACGTGCAGAGCCCAGGAGCCTTCGGGGAGGTCGGTGCTTTCCTTGGAGAAGTTCGACTGCAATAGCAGGGCGCCGATCTTGCTCTATTCAGGCTCGGCTTCGATTGGAATGGTGCATTCTAATATAAAATCCATCAATATCTGAGCCTTGATCGATGGCCAAGGTCGATAGTTGATGTCGAACTCTGTAAGCTCGATTGCCCATTTTTACGATTCTTTCAAAAGCGTTCGCTTGGTGAAGGACTGCTTTTATTGATTGGTCCATGAGGACCGTTATAATGTGCTCCTAAAAATAAGGTTGGAGCCTCCTAGCAGCAATTAAAAGAGAGTAAGTTAGTTTTTCTAACCTAGAGTACCTGATCTCCACATCCCTTAGGATCCAGCTCACGTAGTAGATCGATCGCTGCATCTTCACTTCTTCCTTGATCAGAACTACCGCCAGGGCCACCGAGAAGATAGCTAGGTATAGGAATAATTCTTCTTCGAATTTGGGTTTTGTCAGTAGTGGTGGTGAGCCAAGGTAGTTTTTAAGCTCCTCGAATATCTGTTGGTACTCCGTCATCCATCAAAAGTTCTTAGGTTGTCTGAGAACTTGAAAGAAGGGCACACATCGTTCGGCTGACCTTGAGACAAAGCGATTTAGGGACGCCACCTTTCTGGTCAGGCACTGAACTTTCTTGATCATCTTCGAAGTGGTCATCTCCTGAATGGCTCGAATTTTCTCAGGATTTGCTTCGATTTCGTATCTCGACACCATGAACCTTAGAAATTTTTTGGAGGTCACACCAAAGGCGTACTTGGTTGGGTTTAGTTTCATCTTGTGCTTTCTGAGTGCATCGAATGTCTCTTTAAGGTCAGCGAGGTGGTCTATTGAAGCTCGACTTTTGATGAGCATATCATCCACGTACACCTCTATGTTGCGATCGATCTGCTCCTTAAAGATCTTATTGATCAAACGTTGGTACGTTGCTCCTGCATTTTTGAGTCCAAAGGATATGACCCTATAACAATAAAGATCACGATCAGTAATGAAAGCGGTCTTCTCTTCATCCTCGGACGCCATCTGTATCTGGTTATGACCAGAAAAAGCATCCATGAAGGTGAGGAGCTCATGGTCGCATCCACCAGTTGATCAATCCTGAGTAGATGGTAGCTATCTTTCGAATAGGCCTTGTTCAGCTTTTTGAAGTCAACGCACATCCTCCGCTTGTTGTTCGCCTTTTTGACGAGGACCATGTTCGAGACCTAGGTCGGATAATTAACCTTCCAAATGAGTCCGACTTTGAGAAGCTTGTCTACTTCTTCGGTGATTGTTTTTTGCTTCTTTGGAGCATGGTGGCGCATCTTTTCTTTTATCGATCGATGCCTCGGATCGACGGTCAGCCGATGTTCCATGACCTCGACGTCAATCCCCGGCATGTCTGCTGCGGTCCAGGCGAAGACGTCCATATTTCTTCTGAGGAAGGTAACGAGTTGCTCCCGAACCTCGCCTGTCAAGTTGGAGCCAATCTGCATTGCGTGCTCCAAGCTTCTGTCATTTAAGGACATAGAGACAAGGTCCTCCATAGGCTCGCCCCGCTCCTCAGTGAGGTCATCGCGGACATCCAATCCATCAACAAGATAAGGATCGGATCGTTCTCCTTTATGTAGGATGATTGAGTAGCAGTGTCTCGCCAGAGCCTCATCTCCTCTGACCTCTCCGATCCTACGACTCGTCGGAAACTTCATCTTCAAATAATAGGTTGACACCACCGCTCGAAGTACATTTAGATCAGGTTGGCCTAAAATGGGGTTATAGACGGACGGAGTCCTCATGACTAGAAAATCAACCTACGTTTTGGCCAGTTTCGGATGTTGCCCCACCATCACGGCCAAAGTTATTATGCCTTCGACTGGTACGGCGTTGCTAGTGAATCCTACCAGCGGAGAATTCATAGGCCCCAAGTGATCATTGGGTAAGGACATTTTTGAGAAGACGTCGTAAAATAATATATCGGTCGAGCTTCCATTATCCACCAAAATACGGCATATATCGTAGTCAGCAATGTTCAAAGAAATTACAACCGCATCATTGTACGAAAATTGGATCTCCTGATCGTTCACCTCGATAAAGGCCACGGGTTCTATGGTCCTCCGCCTCTTCACCGATCCCTCGGATCCGCTGGCCTCTCCTTGTTGAAGTCCCTCCGAGATAGTATTGATGATGCTGAGAGGCAGTCGATCTTCTTATTGGTTCTCCCCACTTGGTGGTAATGCCCTCAGCCGACCCTCCAACTCTTCAGGCCATCTCCACAGGAATCGGCCGAGTCTACCTCACCTGACGAGCTCTTCGATCTCGTCCTGAAGTTAGATGCACTCCTCAGTGTCGTGGTCGTGGTCATGATGATAAAGATAGAACTTGTTGGGATCATGCTTGCTGGGACGGGAATGCATCCTCTCCGACCTCAGAAGTTGTTTCTTAATTTCCATCAGCACTTAGATCTTCGGAGCATTAAGAAGGGCGTAGTTGTGAAATCTTCGTCGGAGAGAACTTCGACGCTGGGGAGAACCTCGGCGTGCCCTTCCATCGAAACTTTTCTGCCTCAGGGTCCGAGGGGGAGTTTGGGCTCACCTATGATCAGAAGGAGTTCAGAAACGTGGCCGAGCTTCACTCCGCTTCCCTTCTTCGACGGGCCTGCCCGATCCGCCGATTCATCGCTTGCCGCTAACTTCATCGTCCTTGGCCTTGAAGGCCTCCTCTGCCCGGGCATACCCTTCAGCCCGAGCTAGCATGTTAGCAAAATTTCTAGGATACTTATTTTTCAGGAAGAACAGTAAGTCATTCTTCTGAAGGCTGCCCTTGAGAGCGGCCATGACGACTAACTGGTCCAAATTTCAGACCTTCAATGCGGCAGCATTAAATCGAATGACATAAGCCTGGATGGGTTCCCCCTTCTTCTGCCTAATGGCCATCAAGGAATTCGAACCTCGATGCGGATGTCGACTACTGATGAAGTGGGCTACGAACTGTTGGCTCATCTGATCAAATGATAAGATGGTACTCGGCTTGAGTGCTGAGTACCAGTTCCTGGCCACTCTCTTAAGGGTATAGGGAAAATCTCAGCACAAGATAGTATCTGACGTGCCATGGAGCAACATCATTGTCCGAAAGGCTTCTAGGTGGTTGACTGAATCGATGGTCCCATCGTAACTCTCAAACTATGGGAGCTTGAAGTTCGGCGGGACTGGTTCCTGCATAATTTTCTGTGAAAAAGAAGGATCGGTACAAATATCATTACCACATGAGGAGGGAGTATGATGAACTTCTTCGATTTGTCGGCTCATTTCTAAGAGCCTTTTGATCCAAGAGATCTTCACGATCTCTGATCTTCAAGATTTTTTGATAGAATGGATGCAAAGCTTCCCCCTGAGTCGAGCCATGGTTCGAGCAGGGGCTCTCCCTCCTTTGCCTCTCCTTCCGGGGATCGAAGGTCGAGTGGCCTAAGTCGATCATTCCTGGACCGGACCATACGGCTCTGAAGAATTCCGCACCGATTGAGCTGGTGTTGGGGCCTGCCGATGCATGGCCTGCACCACCTTCGTGAGACCATGAACCTGCTGGACGAGCAGGTTGAACTGCTCCACATCCACCGCAGCTACAAATGGAACCTGGATTGCTAGGGCTGGAGTGGGAGTGGATGGATTTGAACAGGATCGGGCCACGGAAGCCGTCGATCGTTGGATCAAAGCTCTCCTGGGAGACATTTTTTCTCGGGAAAGAATTCTAAAAAGAAAGAAGGGAGATCTCTAGAGAGGGGAGAGAGAGGTCCTCGTTGAGCACTCCTTTAAAAACAAAAAAAATCTCGGAGGCAGAGGGCCCTTCCTTTAGTGCCAATCTGTTGACGCAGAATGTAGTTATCATCGGATCCAGCTAGAGCGAAGGTGGACGAGATCGCCGTCGGGGACCTGCAAAATAAAGTTCCGTTCGGAGTCGGTGGGGGTGGCTCCAGCAGAACCCTCCGACGATCAAGTCAGCTCTGGCCAACAGAAATGGAGTGCTCAGGAATGAGTTTGACAGAGTTTCGAGGAGGAGAGGAGAGCTTAGAGCTTGGAGCAGACGTATCTAGAGGATCCTTTTTATAGACGAAGCTCATAGCAGGTTGATGATGATGATGGCTGCAGCTGTCAGGTAGCAGGTCACTCGAGGTCCGATGAAGTCAGTCCCAGAGGAAGGCGCCGTCTGCAGCACTGCCTACAACAGATTGATGGTGACAGCCATCGCCGTCTGGTAGTGGGTTGCTGTTGTCTGCAGTGGACTGATGGTGACGATCGCAGCCATCTGATACTGAGCCACTCGAGGTTGAATGGAGGGTTGAAGAGCTTTGATGTGTACCCATTTCGGAGGAGTTCGGACTCCTGAAGAAAATATGGTTGGAGAGGATCACCCAGGAGGAATAATAGCTGATGGAGCCCAGAAGGAGTTCGGCTTCCGTAGGCGTCCGTCTGAAGGAGGGATCCAGGAATCCGACCGAAGGAGGTGTCTGGGAGGAGTTCGACTCTTAAAGAAGTTCGATCGAGGGGATGTCTAGGAGGAGTCCGATCGAGGGGATGTGTGGAAGACGTCCAATTGAAATTCGGCTGCTGAGAAGTTCGGCCACTGGGGAGTTCGGTCGAAGCACTATCGCTGAGAAATTTGGCCGAATGAGCTCGGCTTCTAAAGAGTTCAACCGACTGAAGGAGTTCGACTAAGGCTCGTCCGCTGAAGCCCTTCCATGACTACCGGTTGCACCAGCCCGAGCATCAGACTGGACTTCGACGAAAGTGTGATTTATCCCCAATAATTATTATTATCAAAATTAAGTTTTTTAGTTTTTTATAATAATAGTAGTAGTAATAGCCCCCGAATCATTAATTTTAATAATAAATAATTTTTTCATTAAAAAATAAATAGTTTAAAAAGTTTAATAAATAATTTAAAAATTAAAATTGGATAATCAAATCGAATGATTGCATAACCAAAGGATCATCTTGTATAACCTGAACATAAACCTATGTAACTTAAGTACAAATCTACATAACCTGAATATAAACTCGTATAACCAATTATCAAAATTACATAACTGGATCTGAACTTGAGTGACGGCTCAGAAATTTGGTTACGTAATTTTGATAATTGATGATATTGATTTATATTCAGGTTACATGTATTTGTACTCAAGTTATAAGGTTTATATTTAGATTATACAAGATGGTTCTCTAGTTATGCAATCGTTTGAATTGAGTATCCAGTTTTAATTTTTTAACTATTTATTTAATTTTTTTTAAATAATAAAATTTATTTGTTATCAGAATTGGAATGGTCAAATCCTTCGAAATATTTAGTTCGTAATCAAAATCGAAATCAGAATAAAAATTTAAATTCTTAGAAAAGAATAAAAATTGAGCTTTAAATAGATTAAATTTTTTTTTATTTTATCTTAAAATCAAAATTAAAATAAAACTCCTTCCAACCAAATGCTTGGAATGAACCTGTTTGTTGAGTTAGTTCTTTTAATTTGGAAGGTATTGACGAGTGACTTGCTGCTTTCTAACATCTAGACGATTGACCTCACCATGAGGATGGACGTCGTCAATAGAAGTGGTTCCGGGTGCTTTATTTTACACTTTGATTCATCGAGTGATTAAAAGCATAAATAAATAAAGAAAGGATACTAATGAAAATGAAATGTGTTGCCTCTCGAACATTAAGAACATAGCATAAAATACATCACATTTCCTTCGTTACATGAACCTCATATATTAAAGTAAAACTCGAATTGCTTTCTTGAAGATAGACATTCACCATTAACTTCGCTAGTCGCTAAAACCCCACACATGATCAAGTTGAATCTCTATTTTGCAGGCCACTAGACTTAGGAGTCGCATCTATAAATGGTTGGAAAATCCTGCACCACCAAGAATGACTTCACTTTCTAAAATTCTAGGAGAGAATCGTTAGACCAACCACTTCACGAGATATACAATCACATGTAGAAGGCGACTCGCATCTGATGGTACGTATTGTCGTTGTAGTGTCGAGTGTGTTGGAGATGGAGTAATTAAACTCATCTTCATGCTCTTATTACGGGAAGAAATGATAGTTATTACTCAAAATAACTCCTCCCAAGGTAGTTTTTCCTATGAATAAGTAGTTTTTTACATGATAAACTATCTTTCGATTGTTTGTCACAAATTTCGTGGGTAGGTTCGTGAATAATTTGACCAAACTATGGTCGATTCATGACTACCGACTCATAGCTGATCGGTCCTTCTCACCATTGTTTTAATAAAATGTCACATGCAACTATATGCGACAGATAAAAATGTCGTGCATAAGAT
The DNA here is from genome assembly GCA_006176705.1 of Cocos nucifera. NCBI lineage: Eukaryota > Viridiplantae > Streptophyta > Magnoliopsida > Arecales > Arecaceae > Cocos > Cocos nucifera. The sequence goes on along the minus strand of QRFJ01000198.1, from coordinate 2,167,260 downwards.
CATTGTTTCTGCAATCATGTCGAACAATAATTACACCGAGACAAAAGCATGTAAGTCTTTTTTACCATTTATCTCAAGTCGATGAAGCTTGTCACATTGCATAATTTCAGACAAAAATCAGAGCAGTCTACCAAAAACTAGGTGATGGTAATTTGAGTCACTTCATAAGATTTTTTTTTTTTTTCCCTTACATTTAGACATATCCATCTTCCTCTCATGCATTTCGGATGTAAGAATATATATAAGCATGCCACCAAGTTAGGACGGGTCATCTCTTCTTTTTGAATTACTTCCAAGGTTGCACCACCTTTCCCCCATGGTTTTGCTTCCATAGAATCCATATCATAACACGAGTGGTCGAGCTTGCATGCAAGATTAGTTCAAGGACCATGGTGAGCTTCTGAGACCATCTGTCCCATTTCTAAATTTTAATACTTGATCTGAGGTTGGATGTGCTAATGGGGCCCTGTCCTTGGAGAATAATTCACCATCACAAGACAAGATTGGCTCCCTTGCCTGCGTCAGGGGCTTGAGGAACTTGGCACCATGGGTGAGCTGCAAGCCAGGGACGAGTTCAAATGACACCTGTTGGCAGCTCCTCAAAGTAGAGAATCTGCCGTAGTGCATCCGCCCATCATTGGGACACTAAAACACGGCTAAAGTCCAAAGCGTGGCTGCGGCCTAAGGGCCCATTAGGTCGGTCAAATCCATTGGATTCTAAAAGAGTTGTGCTAACCCACCCTGCTCATAATCCTACTAAGCTCACTCTGCTGATTTGGTATGAGGGGATTGGTGCAATTTAGGAGAACTAAAGTTGGCACAAGGTATCTCTCTCTTTTTTTTTAAAAAAAAATTAAAGACAGGATCAGAGGATTCACATGAAGTCCATCCATGTCAATTGGACGCGTCATGTTCTGAATAATAGACCTTGGAATCTTAACAAGGCCAAGATCTGGTCGGTTTTGCAGATGGAGATGGAATGACATAATAATTGAAGGCACGCAAATTTTTAAGATTCGTTTAGATCTCCAATTTTACCGGTTCTCTCTAGTAGCGAAGTGATTTGGTAATTTCGGTCGATCAAGATACATGCCAAGAGCCAAAGAATCAATTAGCGAAGGTTGCCGACAATCTATAAGCCTAGTCATGCTTTGAGCTTGGCTATTTAGATTGGAGGGACATCTAAACTTGGTCTCGTGACCAAGTAAAGCTTAGGCATCATTGTTTGAACTTGTCTTGTTTCCACATTCTCAAGCAAATATATTAGCGCACTGAGGAGTAACAATTTGTTCATTTATCATGGCCAAGCCACGAGATCTAACTCAATTCGAAATTTACAGGCCGCAGCTGATCCGAGCATAGTTTTATCCGGGATAGTGTAACAAATAGAACAATTCCAAGGAAAAAAATCAAGGGATGAATTGGAATAAATTTATTCAAACATTTCAGTCAAATAGTTTTACTCTAGTTAGGAGTAACCGGGTGTAAATTCGGCCTCCTTTATTGAGAGTGATTGTTGGGTGGTGTAAAGTGTATTAAGAGGATTTCATTCGGTTTTTTATTCAACGTTATTCATGAAGAAGGCTGAAAATCCAAACCATTTGCAAGCAAGGATTAACAAACGGCCATGGATGCTTTGTGGTGTGAGCGCGACGACACAGGATGCCGTGCAGGCTATCAAGAGATGGATGGCCATGAACACATGCCGTGTTATACATGATGTACCTCATTTGATAACCGTACATCTTTTGAGGGCAGCCATTTAGAGATGCACGGTACTCTGCTATGCGCTGGGGCATCACAGGAATCCTGGCCGTTAACAAGTTGCCTACTTTATGTGTCCTGTGTGTGTTTTAATCCTAGCCCAAACAATCGAGTAGCTCCGTCTAACTGTTCAGCCCCCCTGGTGTCGTGGCCCTGGGTCAGGTCTCTGCATCGCTCTGTGTGCAAGCGTGTCTCCAGCTGCGACCTTGAGCATGTTATGGCCCTGGGTCAGTCCTCTGCCTAATGGATGCTTTACCCAGGCCTGGCCTGGCCTATGAGTGCAAGAAAACAAGGCTTTGTCCCCTTAATTCTTTTGATTGAGCCTACCATTCACTGCTCTATTTTGTTATATTCTCTTGGTTTTTTTGCGATCTTCTGGTCTGTTGGAATCGAAAAGATTCGATCACATAGACATTGGCAGTTGTTATTTTAATCCCTGTTTAGAAAATCAGCATGGTGAGAAGGCCGCCATCTCGATCCAATTCAGAACTTATAAATGCTCTCACACTTCCTACTATTTTTTTTTTTTTTTTTTTTCATTTTGTTTTGGAGAGTGAAGAGAAGCAGATTGGTTTGGACGTGTTAAGGGGAGAAAAACTATGAAGTGCTCCAAGAGAATACATATCGAGACTTTTCTCTTTTTTTGATGTGAAAGATGGAAGATGCATTAAAATTTCATTAAGATAATGGAATGTTGAGTCCACTTTACATGTTATTAATGTTTGGCAAATGCCATGCATATGCTTTTGTTCAAAAAAAAAAAGTGGAGCATTATTGATGTAGGATCCATTCATTAGCCCGGTACCATCATTGTTGGATTCTAGCACATTGTTGGATTTAGGCCTTGGTAACTAGCATGCTAGATTTTACTTAGCAATATTAATGTAACTTAGGAATCTCATGATGCGAATGTGTCATTTTATGCACTGGCATTGTGCCTGCTACCAGCCAAACGAGCTATGTGAATATGCCAGGTGAGTTGAATGAGACTTCTTCAATTATTTATTCATCTTTTTATTTTAAATAATTTTGACTCGTGTTCCATCTAGATCTTTGATGATAAGAAGAGCTCGTTCTAGTTGAGGTGGTGCTTTCAATCTTGTTAAATTGAACTAGATTGAATTAAAAAAAAAAAAAAAATTTGTTTTTTTAACCATTTAAAAACAAATTGATTCAGTACATAATTTGAAAGATAGCACTAGATTTCATCAAATCTAGCTAGGAATGTTTGCTCCGAGGAAAGCAAAAAAAGCTAGGAAACAACTCACTATGATTTTCTTTTGCGTACCAAATAAGCATATACACTTACCAGCAGCTAGAACCTATTATATGCACCCATGGTTTATGGATGCTTATGATCCCATCCTAATAAACAATACATACATACATATATATATATATATATATATATATATATATATATATATATATATATATATATATATATATTATATGGAATGATAATATTCTCTCATTTTTTTCAGTTGAAACTAAATCTAAAGTTCCCTACTAGACAACAAAGTAAAATTAAAGAAAAGAAAAGATAGTCATATAAATTGCAAGACAAAATGCATGTCAAGCAATGAGGTGGACTTTGACTCGATTTCATCCCCCCGTAGAAAGATAAATGATGGACTGGTGATTGATGTAAGTGGACTAAAGCTTGCTGTTTGGTCCTCTGCAGCCAAAATGTTTTCTCCCATCTCAATCTCAACAGCTCAAGGTTGGCCCAAAGAAGGTGTTTCTCCCCTGTCAGCCATGTCGCCGTTTGGAATAAAAATGCCAAGCATTGGCTAAACTGGGGATTGTAAACCGCGTTCTGGGATGTGATATGACTCCCAAGAGAGTTCCCAATGGCGGTGGGACTCAATGAAGTCCTTTGCGATGCTCATATCAAACAAAAATTCCTGAACGGCCATGAGGCCCAGGTTGCTAAAAAATGGGACCATTTGAATTATCTCAAAATCTATGAAGAAACAGTACTGATACATGCTAATCTATAACAAATATATTAGTTAATTAAGTAATAAAGTAAATAAATAAGAGAATTAAAAAATAAGTATTAAAAAATTCTTTCCTATACTTTATTTAAAAGATTAATTTATAAAAATTAAAAAAAATAAAGAATAAAATAAAAAAATAATTAAAAATTATAAAGAAATAGAGAGAATGTAATTATTAAGATTTTAAATTTAAGAGCAATATATTACTAAGGCAATCGGTTCACCAATTCAATCAATACAATATTCAGGTTATTAGGTTAATTTTATTTTATGTGACGCTGGAGTCTGCTAGTTTATTTACTACTCTTTGGTCCAGGAATAGCAAAACTATCAATATTTATTAACTATCCTTTGGTCCAGGTATAATTTAAATAAATATCAATGCATTAAGTTTTGTAAAATCCTCTAATTAAAACATGCTACATCCAAAGTACACTAAAATTTTCGCATGCATATGAATTCTAATTCGATTCATAATATAAGATATATAATCAAGAAGCAATAACATAGATGTACTAAGTCCATATCATCTATATTCATCAGATCAATTAGAAGATGACCAGTAATCTAAAAGCATTAAGATCAGATCTATATACTCCTCATGAATAAAATTTAAAATTAAAAATAAATCATACTGAATATTGCATCAAAAAAGTGGCTATATCTTAGCCTTAGTAAAAGAAAATTTAGTTCATGATAACAAGTTCAAAAGCAGCAAATAAAATAAAAAGTATGAAGAAATTAGACTATTTATTCGCTGAAATTGGTTGTCCATTGCTCTTGGTGCGGAGAACTTGATGAAGAAGAAAGTTACTTTGTGTACCGATCTTTGAAAGAAGAAAAGAAGAGGAAAGAAAAATAACAAGAATAAAAACTTTCTCTTTTCTCTCTAAACCCCTATCTCTTTCTCCATTCTCTCTATTTCTCCTTATTTTCTCTTTATTTTCAACTCTTTCTTTTTGTTCTCTGCATCCTCCCTCGGCAACAGCAGGCAGCCCCCTTTAAATAGGCTAAGAGATGGATTTTCGAAAGAAATCCTAACCAAATTGGGTTTAAAACTCTTAACATAAGTCAAATTAAAATCCTGAACAATTTTGGCCTTCAGATCAGCATCCAACGGATCAAAAACTACTTAATTTTTTTTTAAAAAAATCCAATTCAAGTGATAATTAACCTCAGCCGTCGGATCTTTTTGATGATTAAATCGGGACCATCGGATCGCGTACAGGAGCCTTCAGATTCTTAGTTAAAATTGGTAACGCATCTCCACCGTTGGATCTCAACTGGGAGCTGCATCCGCTGTTCGTCAGCGCACAGATTTTTACTGTTCGATCAAATTTCAGTGAACAGCATCCGTCGAATCTAGCAAAATTTTCAAAATATCCTCTATAGACCGTGCGCGAGCCCGGCATTGCATGGACCATCGCTTTCTTCAGCTAATCGGAGCATGCTTGTCCCCATGAAATCTCCGAAATGCCCTCGCCTAATTACTGCAGCGATCCACCATGCACCAAAAAAAATTCTAACATCAGCGTGGTGTAAGCGAGGCGTCAGTGGGTGGTCGGTCTGAGCGCGATCAGGCCGAACGGTCTGCTGAGCCAATTTTTTTGAGCCGATTTGAATCGGACTGGCCGGCATATATATATATTTTTTATTTTCTTTGAAATTCAATTTCGGGCTCGTTTGAAATCCGTTTTGCTTGAAATTTATTTCATATGAATCAGAAAAATAAGATCTTCATATTGGTGGCCTTCTTTCATGCATAAAATTAATAAAAGTATCAATTTTTTAAAAATAAATTAATTTATTTTAGAATCTAATATTTTTATTAATATATTTTTATCACTTATCAAGTCCCATCGTTGAGGCCAAACCTTTTTTTTTTTTTACCTTTTCTTTTAAAATTTTTGCCAATATTGGCACCAAAAATATCTTGCCAGCACCAACACGAAGAACAAAATCTTATTAGCCAACATTATAATGCTAGAATAATAAATAAATCCTTAAAAATAATTGTGAAGAAATAATGTTAATCTACTTGAAATTTCTGCTTACAGTCACTTACATTTAGATTAGCACTGACCAAAGAGTTAATAAGACCTTTCTATCTGTTTTGGTGAGATATGTTATCTTTCGAAATATGAGTATTTTTTGTAAATTTTTTATCTTATATTTTGTAATCTTACTATTGAAGATAGTGAAAAATCTAAATCCTTCTCCATACGTGATTTTTTTCTTTGATTTAGAGGATTTTCTATATAAATTTATATTAATTTTTATTTTCTTTGATTTCTCTTTTATTTGACTTCTTGCTACAATAGACATCACGGCCTTCACCTCTAAACCCCGGTTTATAGTAATAGGTTGCTAACCTTATACATTGCTTTAGCAATTTTGTAAAAATTTATTACTTCTATATGATTGTTGCTCATCATTATAACTGTACATCCATTATAGGCTACCTAATTTAATTATGGTCTAAAATTTTGAGAATTAAAAAGAATGGCTACTAGCATAGTTGTGTTAAACATTACAATGGAAAATAATGAATAAGCAAGGCAAAATAATGGTATACCCAAGTATTGTTAATCTTATCATACAACAGTTATTATATTAGAATGTTGGCTAAATAAGAATCACGATTCACCTATTTACATTAAAATGGTCATTACAATGATTATTTTATTATGTTTTTATCTAATTTTTTTTATTTCAACACTATAGAGATGCGAAATAGATACACAAGTTGGAGCAGAACTAGTGTCATGCACATGCTTCGATTTTCTTGACAGAATAATTTGATTCCAGCAGAAACGAACACACCTAAATAACATTATTAGATTTGACTTGACTTGAAGAAAAGCAGAGGAAAAAAAATTATGTTTTACTCCATAAAAATCAATTTTTAATCTAATTCAACCCAAATCTAATTCACCTAGAAAGTAGGTTGCAGGTTGATTCAGGAAGGTCATGACCCAAACTGTATCTGGGTCTAGGAAAGGCATTAGGAGAAACAGATGTTCATTGCATTGCCCATAGCAGAATAGAGAAACCAATGGCATATTTCTCATTAGTAAATTATTAAACTTCTGCGACTGCTTTAAAGGGTATTAGTAGGGTTATCCTTTAGCTATTTTTCCCCAAAGAGCTTAATTCATATATATATATATATATATATATATATATATATATATATATATATCCCTAAAGAGCAAGGATTAGACATGAGCTCCCTGGCTATAAACAGGACACTCTTGTCATCTGGGGGCAAAGTTATAGGCATAGAATTCTAGAAAGATTTGAGTTATCCACTCTTCCTCTTATTTAATGAGCATAAGTTCCTAATTTCTTGCCAAATGAGATATCACCACATGTTGGCCTTTCCCTCCCACACGGCTCAAATTCCCTCCCGCACGGCTCGAAAGGTGGCCTCTTCTTGTTCCCATCCTTTCTCTTACACGGTCATGACAAATCTTGCCTTCGTCTTCCATTTTTGGGAACGAGTCAAATTAAGAAGCTCCCAGCTCACCCCCAATGAAGGAAAAGACGCTCCTGTCCTATTCCGCCCATTGGTTCTTTCTCACCAGGGTGGCTGTTTTATTCAATTCCACAATGGTGGTCCCTCTCCCACCTGATAGGCCTCTTGGATTTTTAACCTTTTTTCATGCACCCGTTTGATCGAAAGCCTTCTCCCTCCAGTTTCCACATGCCCTTGGGTGTAAGCCCATATAGAAACACTATGAACGGTCCAGACATAATCGTGATAAAGCCATTCAAGAATAGTGAACCAAAAGAATGCTTGACTTCTAGTGGCTGCCAACAGCTTCAGACAAAATTCAAAAGTTTTCATTGCAAAAATAATAAGGGCAGTAATATATAGAGAGCCCTCGCTCACATAGGAGAGGTAACCAATAGTGTTTGCTAGGAAATATAAAGCACAAACAGATAAACCACCATTTCTGCATGCATGCGTTATCTATCTACCCACATAACTATTAACATAACTGTAATATGTGAAGCCACCAAATCTTCTTCCTTGCGAACATATTACAACACGCAGCTCTCTTTCCCATCCCCTATTCTTTTTCCTTCTTTCTCCACTTTTGTATCTCTCACTCCTTTGTCCACTCCGTATCATTCAACTCCACAACGAAGCCATGAAGGATCTCTGCGATCTCAAGGTTCAGATCGATGGACAGCACACCTTCCTCGTCCATCGGGTAGTCTTGAAACCGAAAACCTCTTCTTCACATCTCTGTTGATTCTTTCAAAAAAATTTCTAAGGTTTCTTTGTCTTTTTCTTCTCCTTAATTTCTTCTTTCCTGCAGAGGGTTCTCTGCTCATTCTCAGGAAGACTGAAGAAGATGGTGAAGCAAGAGAGGAGGAGATGCCAAGCAAAGGGCTCGGGGCTAAACATAATGGAGTTTCCTGGAGGCCCGGAGGGGTTTGAGCTGGTATCAAGATTCTGCTACAACAGTGGGAGAATTACCATGAGCCCAGCCAATGTCAGTGTACTCCACTGCGGCGCCATCTTCCTCGAGATGACCGAAGAGTTCTCCACCTGCAATCTTCTGAGGCAGACCGACACCTTCTTGGAGGACCTCTTCTACTGGACCTGTGGTGACATCCTGATGGCCTTGAGGATTTGTGAGCTTTTCTTTTCCATTGCAGATTCATGTGGCCTAATCGTAAAGCTCATCACCTCGCTCCTCGCAAAGATCTCGGCCAGTTCGGAGGTTCCGCTAACACTAGGCACCCCACTGCCTTCCTCCTCCTCCTCCTCCTGCCCATCCCCTGATACATCCGGATTCAGGTGCTCCTCTTCCACTAAGGCCCTCGAAACCATGAAGACTTGCTTCACTAAGGAGTGGTGGTTTGATGAACTGACTCTTCTTGGCCCAAACATTGTAGAAAAGTTCGTGAGGATCCTTGGAGCCTATGGTGCTGATAACAAGAACCTCATACTGACCAGGTTCCTATTGTACTACCTCAAAGAAGCGGTCAAAAACCCAACCTTGGACAAGTTGCAATATGGTGGCCTTGCAGACACCGTAGTCCATGGGGTGGTGCTGATGGGGAGGTCAGCATTTTCTTGCAGGGGGCTGTTCTGGGTTCTGAGGTTGGTCTCTGGCCTGGGCTTGAGCAAAGAAAGTAGGTATAAGTTGGAGAGGTTGATGGGTCTGATGCTTGACCAGGCCACTTTGGATGACCTCTTGGTATCAGGGTATGATGGGGTTGTCTATGATGTGAATCTGGCGCTTAGATTGGTTAGAGTATTTGTGAGCGAAGGAGGGGGAGGCATGTCCTTGCAAAGGATGAAGAAGGTTGGAGGGTTGGTAGACAAGTACTTGGGTGAGATCTCCCCTGACCAGAGCTTGAAGATGTCCAAGTTTCTCGGGGTGGCTGAGAGCCTGCCAGATTCTGCCAGGGACTGCTTTGATGGGGTCTACAGAGCTTTAGACATCTATCTTGAGGTAAGGCCACGTTACCATCATCTTTTCTTTCCCCATCCTCAATATAATGGATGGGTGGACAGATGGGCTGCAGTTTAATTGCCTCTATTTCTAAATTTCTTAGAGTTTACTTTTGGTGGTTATATGGGTAGTTTGATTGGTAGATTGTCATTGGTATTCTGAGAATGGACAGCAGCACTTTGTGGTTTGCTCCCCAAAGATGGCTACCTGGCTTGATGCATTAGCTACCATAATCAATAATCCTTTTAAAATTAAATTAACTGATTTAATTCGTGCAATTTTACTTTGGTTTTCCCTATTTTGATTTATTAACTTTCAAGAGCGTTGATCAATATAAACGATTCTGGTCAAGCGTCGTTAGTAGGTTTTGCATGTTTCTTAGACTGCTTTCCGATATATGTCTGATTAATTTCATGTGCACATAATAGGTGGGTGGTTGAAAACTTGAGAGATCTTCTTGTTTTCTGTACTAAGCAAAATGGTGTCCTGTAATCATCTCTCTTTTCCTCTGTTGGTCTTCTGGCTTCTCATTTCCTCGGTGGCAAATGGAGGGAATATACTTCACATAAAGTCAAAAAGATTGCATCCCTCCTTCCCCCTTTTTCTTGAAGGAGTATTCTTCCTTTCCTCATAATGTCACAGTGGAAGCACAGACTCCTTTACTTGCCAAGGAATCATTGAAGCCTTTTGCATATGATGCCTCACTTTCGAGTACAAGATGATTGGGGGGGGGGGGGGCACATGTCTCGTGGCTGGCACTGGGCAACCCGATCCTACTGTACTTATATTTCATTTCAGTTGGATCGCTTGGATAACATTCCAAAACTACCCATATAACTTCTGAGAGCACTTTTGGACTTTGTTATGAAAATTCTTGTAATTACTAGTATTTATTTACTTTATATAATTTGTTGTAGCCGCCTCACAACAACCCTCGTACCTCCGTGCCCTGCACAATGAATTTAAAATATCCGATAAGTAGTGAGTTATTTCATTTATTAGATTTGTGTCTAATTGGTGGCATGAACTTGGAACTCCACACATTCCACAAAGACTTTTGTGCCTACATAAAACTTGAGATCACTCCCAAGTATCGATCTGGCATCTATCTATCTATTTATGCATCGATCTAGTATCTACATTAGCTTATTTTGCATTGTTGTTTTTTTTTTTTTTTTTTTTTTTTTTTCAAGTCACACCCAAAGCTGAGCATTGAGGAGCGCATGAGACTATGTCAATGCCTAAACTATGAGAAACTCACCCTCGAGACTTGCAAAGACCTTGCCAAGAACAAGAGGATCCCACCAGGAGTTGCCGTCCAAGCATTGGCTGCACAACAATCCAAGCTTCATAGGAAGACTATCATAATGGATAGGCTTGACACGGCTGCATCCCAAAGGTTAGTTATGCGCACTGCAGGGGCTGAGGCTGAGAGGGCTTCTCTAGAGTCATTGGATGAGAAGGATGTGTTGAGACTCAACTTACACAGAGTGCAGAACAGGGTCATGGAGTTGGAGAAGGAGTGCAGGGAGATGAAGGGCCAGATGTCTAAGATGGTCAAGACCAAGGCCATTAACAGCAGCTGCCACTATAGTAGTAGGGGAATGCCTAGGCTCTGTTGACTCACCTCATTCCTCTTCGCATCTCTAGTCTCTTTTCTTTAAAAGATCAACACATGCATTTGTCGTTGCTGTTGCTGTCGAGCTCTAGAAGGGAAGCAACAGGGGTACTGTAAATTTCTAGGGGATACATCCTTTTGTTTCGTCGTTAGTTCGTTTCTTCTTCCAATCCTAGTTGTGACTTGAATTTTTAGTTTAGTAACATTGTGGCACTTCTGAGATCATTGTGATGGAAGTGTTTGAGGAGTCTGTAAATTATGGCTTTAGGATGCAGTAAACTCGCAGAAAGATCCCTCAGATCCGTAATCTGAAATCCGTGCAGAATTTGGATCTTGGTCTGGAGGTTAAATGCTTAAGCTTTGATTGGATCCGGCCTGTATTCAGAATTTGCCTCCCTCTCCCCGGATTCTCCACGGTACGTTCATGTTCTGTCTCTTGATTCTTCCCTCTAAATCATGATCGAAGTTGGCAAGCCATTTCTGGATAGCCTTTTTGCGAAAAACAAAGTTTTCAACATTGTTGGCTCAAATATTGCATTATAAATAACTTGAAACAGTTGATAGAACATGGGCCAATCAAGGAAGAGAGGGACTTCAAGACAATACCCTAAAGACAAAATTAAGATGGCTCGACATGTTTGTCTACATTTCAGATGGATCTCATATCACACACACACATATATAATGAAGGAAAAGAAAGAAACAGAAGAATTACCATAATGTATCTGAGGTGAAGGTATCCAAAAGAGCGGCAAAGGTTAAAGATGCCCGTTTTCACGGGACCACAAACCTGGAAAGAGAAAAAGCTAAAGCCTAAAAAGAACAATCCTACTAACCTAGTGTTTAACTCACTTTTTATTCGGAAAAATATGATCAGCCAAAAAAGTGTCTTAGGGACTCTGAATGATGCTACATAGCCATATGTCATTACACAAGAAAAAGCACCCATGTTCCAGAAGTTATAAATAAGCCTCTAACAGAGCTCCATCAGTGTATAGATCAGTGGCTAATGGACGCAAGCCAAGCAAATTAGTACTTTATGAATAAGAGAGCATTGATCCACGTAAGTTCGACAAATCGGTAACCACACGGCAAGCATATGGAATGAAGCCTTCGCATCATTTGGATGCCAACATACTGTACCTTTTCAGAATGTCGTTATTATTTTTATGTTCTTTGTGGATAAAATGGATTTCTGTTGCTGGGAGGGTGTGTCCCTTTGACATAGATTCCTCTCCCGGTGGAGGTACGTCGCAACCCCCCGTGAGTTGGTGAGAGCAAGAACAACTCGTGAGATGGTATGGCTATTTTATGATCAATGTGTCAGCCAACACATCAGCCAAGATGGATTTGTTGTAACGGCGGTAAGCCCCTAGTTTTCTAGCCTTTTCTTTTATTCACGGGAACGTAGAAATCGTCCCTGTATTGCATGGCCAAGACTCAGGTTTTTCGCTAGTTTATTTACGGTGATGAGTACCCAATAATCTATATGTAGCCAGGCTCGTTAGATGGCTAAACAAAAATGGTTGCGAAATGAGATAACAATCAAGCCCATCCCAAGGGTTCGATTCGGTCGACCATGCAAAAGATTAATTGTAAAATTATAGGTTATATTTTTAGATTATTAAGACAATAAAATGACATTTGACACGCTAATAGCATCATGAGATCAAATTAGGGCCGCAAACAAGTCTAGCTGCTTGCAAGCTACTCGACTCGATTATTATTGAGTTTGAGTCAAGTTTGAGTATGCAAGTCGAGCTCGAATAGCAGGATATTCGACTCGAAAACTTACGAGCCTACTCAAATATATATATTTAATAATATTAATTTTATTTATAATATATATATATTATTAGTAAAATAATATTCGATTTGAAGTTCGAACTCGAGTATGGTTCGGTTCATATTCGAGTCGAGTTGATCTCGAGCTTTGCCTATTTTTCATTGAGCTGAGTTTCGAGTCCGAGTATTTTGAATCGAATCGAGCTCGAGCTTCTAGCTAGTTACTCGACTCGACTCGGCTCGATTGCACCCCTAGATCAGACACCTACAATTTTCTCTATCTAATCTTTGGCTACATCCAAATGACAACATGGCAGAATGCTGGAGGTGAGGGCATTCACAGGTTCTGTCACATCCCAAATTCAGAACATAATACGGCCATATTATCGAAGAATGCCATCCTCGATAATACGAAGCCTATCATTCATAATTACTTAAAATTTATTATAGTAAAATATAAATAAAGATTTAATTTCATCATTTATCAAGTAATTAAACCAATATTGGTCTAGAGTATCTAAATCCAAAAATAAATACCAAATCCATATCTTAAAATTATAAATAATCCATTACAAGCTCATAATTATTTAATAAACTAAGTTCAGCTACTAAAGTTTCCAAACTTGCTATGCAGATCTCCAAGTTTGGATTCTTCGTTAGTTCTAACTTTAATCATTTGTAAAAAAAAATTTTAAAAAAAAAGATATGAGCTACACTAGCTCAGTAAGTAAAACCTAAACTTCCTTATTGGATCAGACATAAGTTTTTCCATAACAATACAGTATTTAGAAAATAGCAGATGTTACAAATAAAATATTTCATAGAGCATCATATAAAATAAGTCATAAATCAATCATGCATGCATAAATCATGAAATTTCATAAACATGATTTATAAATAATTTCTGATTATATGTTCATATCATGTTTTAAAACATTGCTTATAAACATTTATACTAAGATCGCTATTGTACCCGTGATAGAGTCATGTTTCTTAATCAACAAAATTCTTATTTTTTATGCCAACTTGGTACCCATTAGCGAGGCCATGTTTCTCGTGGATGCTAACTTCAAGTGTCGACTTTTTCAAAAAGAATTCATTTATAGCTATTTAAGAGCCTTTCAAATATTTATATATTTTTCTTGAAATATATATATACTTAAATGGGAAAATATTTAAATTCATTCATCATAAAACATATCATTTTCATATCATTTTCATAAAAGCAATGATCATAATAAAACATGATTTTCACATCTCATATGCTGGTCCTTATTTTATGAAAAATATGAATTCATAACAACAATTCATTGCATAAAAAGACATGGTAATTTAAAATAAGTAAGAAACGTAAGATTCTACTTACCTTATTTGCCCTACATCTTTAGACTTCACAGGTGATCCTATTTAAAATATCAAAAATATGATCAATTTTCTATCTGATGAATTTAATAAAATTTAAATCATAAGATTAGAAAATTATTGACTGGATGTGGCGGACCGTCTGGGCACCGAAGAATTCAAGATCTCTTAACCGAGGGCCAGATCTAAGTAATTTGATTAAGAAATCATGAAACATAGATTGGATAAAAATCAAGGTATAGGATTCATCAATAGTGAATTTCTAAGATACTTGACATGGCCAAAGTAGGGTTAACACATGGCACGAATTTCAAAGTGGGTTTGGATCATCTTGTTAGAGTCAACATGGGTTCCTAAAAGATGAAGATATGACTCAATACAAGATTCATAGATCTTCTTTGAGAGAAAAAATCGATCAATAGAGAGAAAGTGAAGAGAGAATCTTTGTATCTTTCCAAAGAGGCAATCGTGATCAGGATCATCAGGGATCATATCAAGATGATTCAACAGAGATCGTTTACGATAAAAATTTTTTGAATTTCTGACAAAAATCAATCTAAAATCTAACATATTGCACGAATTTCAGAGTAATCTTCGGTCATCTTGATTTCATCTTAGGTTCATGAATCAGATAGAGAGAGAAAGAAGAGTAGAAAGATCCAAGAGAGAGAAGAAGGAGAGAAAATTTTCTCTCTTTTTCTTTTTTCTTTTCTTTTCTTCTTTCTTTTTCTTTTCTGTTTTATTTTCTTTGGCCGAAACAGAGGTGGCTGGTGCTCCGGCAGGTGCAATGACATAGTCAGCGGTCTGGCGACGGTGCATGAAACAGCTGGTGACGAGGTTGGCAAAAATCATGAAAATTTTCAGAAAATAGGGATCCATCCCTTTCCATATTTTCCTAATCATTGGCTTTACTTCAGGTGGGCTGGTCTAATTAGGCCAGTTATTACAAGCTCCCTGCGAAATATTCTTGCTACAGGGTATGGCTAGCAGGTTTCTTGCATATATTTACTGGATCCTTGAACAAACTGACCGAGCCTTCTTAACTGCAAGGACCAAGGATGCAGCATCACCTACAGTTCATAGACGTGGAATATGAGATAGATGTTGTTACTTGGCAACCAGAGATCTTCGCATCCTTTTTAATCTCTAACAGCAAACTACTCGACAGAAAAGGCAAGCAGGAAGTGAAATCCACATTAAAGATGTCTCACTTTTCACAAGCAAGTAAAGCATATGCTATATTTTCCAACGGAAAGGGGAGCCACATCAAGCATTGTTAAGCATCGAGCAGGGCGGTCATTGGAAATAAAAAGTTGAAAAAAAGAGTTATCCTAGATATTACAGTCAAGCACTAAATCCTGTTCATGTATACATCTTATTCATCTACAATTCAAAATTGAATCAGGATTCATCATCTCGCAGAATAATGCATTTTTATTTTGAGTTGCACATATCTAGGAGCCTACTGATGACGAACGGACCGCAACCCACTTTGGTAAATTAGACGCAAGCAAAAGGTCCAAGAGAAAACCGAACGAGATGGCTGAGCTGGTACAAGCAATTATTATTAGATGGCTTCCAAGGAAGAACCTATGATATGATAAGAACAACTCCTTCAAGCCCTAGCGTCAAAATAATAGCACCAGTTAGCAACTTGGGCTTCCATTGCCGGTCCATGCCCACTAAATAGCGGCACATGGAACATAGTGTTAAGACAGTCACAACAGCTCCACGGTTCATGTTATTTCCCCTTTTCTTGGTAAGCACGTCATATCCTTTTCAAAATGCTCCAGTTGAGACAATTTCTGAACCATGCAACAACTAGAGAAATCATTCTTCAAACCAAAAGAAACTTTAATTTGTCTCACCTTCTTCCTCGCAATCAAGTACTCCATCAGGAATGGAAGTCGGCCCCTTCGTCAATCAAAAACAACATTCCAACTTGCAGTGAACCCACAATTTGGGGAACACCAGACAAAACAACTTAATGACTAAATGCCAGGTCGATATCCAGTACCATTTGAGCTTGCTAAATTTTAGACATGATAAACGTACCTTTTTCTAATTATGCAGTTCACAAACCCTACGGAACGCTAAAAGGCAATTTAACTGAGATTTTGAATATCTTCAGGAAACAGGGCCGGAATGAAGATTCTAGATGATATCTCATCAAGATAAAGTCACAAGTAACCAGCATATGGTGCATAAGAATTCTTCTTAATTCTTAAGCAAAGCTCTCCTCGCTGAATGCTTTGGATGTTACCAAATGTCGCATTAAATAATTAGCATTCATGATGAAAATTGCTTACAAATTAAGGAACATTCATTCTGCAGAGCAGCACATTAAAAGATTCCTTATTACCATTCATAGAATGTCAATTATGATGTCCAGAAGTTTCATTTCGGTTCATGGATCTATATCAATGCATCTTCTTTTGTCTATTCATGCCAGGATCCCCATTAAAGAAGAAGTGGAAGTAGATCGAGAAATGGAGGATATCGGCCATGCCCGGGCTCGGGTTGGGTCTGCTTGCACTCGATTTAGGTGGCGGGCTCGTTTGGGCTCCAAGCTGGGCATAGATACTGGCTTGGGCCTCGACCTTCAAAAAAGTCATTAAGCTTGGGCCCGGTCCAAAACCCACAAAAACTTTCTGGGCCGAGCCTAGGCTGCATGAACACCGATAGATTGGCTCCAAATATCAAAGAAAACAATCTAGCGAACTTATCTTATATAATGTAGAGTTATTATTTCTTTAGTATATCACTGTGAAGCACATCTTCTCTAGGTTATAGATTTTAGAAGATATTCTAGGTAATAGTTATTTAGTAAAAATATACCTCTTCCCACAACTTCGGTCAAGCATATCTTTCAAATGTCAATGCTAACGCCTCAATTAATTAAAGAATAAATCAAACTCCTTCAAAAGTCGTACGTATATCTTCAACACCAGAAGGCCAAGATTTCCAAATAAGTTATGCTAGAGTACAATTTCACTAGAGCAAGATGAAGATGGCCCAAAACACAAAAAATGAACAGTCGCCATTGCTAGAACATCTTCAAGAGCTATCAAAACCATGATTTTTCTTCTTTTTTTTTCCTTAATAGACATCATCTATGGATCTTTTGCTCACGCTAGACGCCACATGTTTGCCCAAAATAACTTCGTGAGTGGATGTAATGTAAAAGTTGAACTTAGGGAGAATGTTCATAAAATAATTGGCATGCCTATTTGCCCTCATAAACAATCAAAATATTGGTAAGAGGATGAGAAGGAACAATGACAAATACAAGCAGATGACCTATGGGAATGGTCACCACCTTTTTGACCCCCTTCATTAGAGGAAAGAGAGTGACAAACAACTTGCCCTCTCATTCGTTAATCCACCCAGACATGCAAATTGTTTCTCAAATTCCCAAGATTTTTGGAAGAAGAAAACCCGAAACCACTGAGGTTTTATCCCCTTTCCCTTCCAAAATTGAGAGAGACGTCCTCTATCAAATTTAAATCCGTTATTATCAAATAGTTATGGTCAATCCTCGTGCCATCATCAAGAATGAATGGAAAAGTAAAAACAATAATACTCCTTTTAATTTTCCCATCATCTTCAGCTTGATTTCTTTTAACACGTAAAGTCACGAGGCAATTCAATTCCCATCTACCAATAAAATCTTACAGCTCCAACTCCCTTGTGGATGTGAAGTACTCTACACTATTTTTTGAACAATCCAAGAGGCAAAACCAGGTGGTACAATTCTGCTCTTCATTCTTTTATTAACTTTTGGCAGAATAACAAGGTGCCTGGCAGCAAACAAAAGGAGAAGCCTTGAAGCCCAAAACAGCATTACTAGTTCAATATGATTGCAAAAAAAAGATGAACACATGTCAAAGTATTCTCATTATTCATTATCCTAAATAAGTTCAGACACATTAATGGTTATGATGACGATATTGTACAACCAAAATACACCATCATTACTTGAGAACATCCTACGGACGATAATAGCAAAGGTCGTTACCATGGAAATTGGCTGTAGTAATATTCTATGACAAACATAACATAGCACGGATAGCAAAAAAAGCTAGTGATTTAGTGCAATATAACATAATTAATCATAATAACAACTACAGAGATGTCGGATAAATGCACCTTATAAAATAAACCTCATCCAGGCAAACCATATGTTATTGCCAGCAAAGTGCAAGAGATACAATTTCATTAAGTGATGGTGATGCAGCCTTCGAGCCATTCAAAAAAGAAAGTGGGCTTTGTATTCAGACAATCTCACCTGTTTGTATTCGTATGCAATCTGGGCATCTATTTGCTCCTAAATGATTGATTTAACAAGAGAGACCTCGATCCTCGCATCACTTGGAAGAACATACTTAAGCCACTGCTGCTTGCTCAGCTCCATCTCCATCCACATCCACATCCACATCCACATCCATAGCGACTACCTTCTCAAGCTTCCTCCAGTCCCCCGTGAAA
Organism: Cocos nucifera; assembly: GCA_006176705.1. Taxonomy (NCBI): domain Eukaryota; kingdom Viridiplantae; phylum Streptophyta; class Magnoliopsida; order Arecales; family Arecaceae; genus Cocos; species Cocos nucifera. The sequence goes on along the minus strand of QRFJ01000198.1, from coordinate 2,148,766 downwards.
TCTTCCGGGAACTTCTTCTTCAGCCCACTAACCACCCTCTTCGCAGCTCTAACCTTCGAATTCTTCATCAATCCTTCCACCAGAAGCTTTACCGTCCCTAGATCCGGCACCTTGTGCAGCTTCATACCATCCATGAACACCTCCAAACCCCCATCAAAATCCTCAATCTTACATAAAGAAGCCAACAAATTCTTCAAAGTCGCAGTATTTGGAACGCATCCCTTCTCCTCCAAACCCTTGTACACATTCTTTGCCTCCTCAAAGCGGCCATGACTACAATAACAGCTCATGATATAGTTGTAAGTAATCGTGTCCGGCTTCAATCCTGCTGCCTCGATCTCTCTGATCAAATCAAGCACGTCTTGTGGCTTCCCGTGAAGGGCTCGGTACATCACCCGGACATTATAAGCCGGCAAATCGCGCTTGCAGCCCTTCTTCTCCATTTCCTTCCACAATCTCTCGGCCTCCTCGGGCCTGCCCTCTTTATACAAGGAATCCAGAAGGGTGGTGTAGGTGACGGTGGTGACCTCTATTTTTTTCTGCTCCATCTCCTTCAGGACGGAGAGGGCCTTCTTAGCGTCGCCAGCAAGGCAGTGGGACTTGACGAGGATGCCGTACGAGACCTTGTCCGGGGAGATGGGGAGGCGCCGGGTGAGATCGGCGAAGAGGTCGGGGACGCGGCGGCGGGAGGCAGGGAGGTCGGAGTGGTTGAGGGCGGAGAGGAGGGCGTTGAGCGAGAGGGAAGTGCGGGGAGCGCCGAGGGAGGGAACCTCGTCGAGGGTGCGGAGGGCGTGGTCGAGCATGCCGGCGCTGGCGTAGGAAGTAATGACGGAAGCGAGGAAGGACTCGTCGGAGGCACGGGGGTCCTTCTTGAGGGGCTCGAGGAGGGCCTCGATGTCGAAGAAGCGGCGAGCACGGGCGAGGCGGCGGATAGCGGGGTCGAACGCATGGTGACCGGAGAAGAGGGGGGCCGCGGCGGCGGGGGGAGCGGTCGAAGGTGAAGATGGAGAGGAGCAGAGGAGGCGAAGGTGGTGGCGAAGGACGAGGAGAGAGCGGTGGCGGAGCGAGGAAGCGACGAGCGCCATTGCCGCGGTCTCTGTGAGGGCCGGGTTGGAAGGGTTTACCGTGTATTTTTCCTCCAAACGAGTCCGAGAAACGGCAGCTAGCTCTAGGGTTTAAGATCTGGTCCTGGAGGAATGGGCTCCATGGCAATTTAGAGGAAAAAAAAAAAAACACATTACAACAGGTATAAAAAAAACAAAAAAAAAATTCTCTACTCACGCGTGGATCTGAACATAAATAAATAAATAAATAAATATATATATATATATATATATATTATAATTTTTTTTTTCTGTTCAAGCAGATTAAATAAATAAATAAATATATATATATATATAGCATCATTTTTTTTTTCATTCAAACAGATTAAATACACATAAAAAAAAATTATAAATCTATATAAAAATTCTAAATCTATATATTATTATTAGGAGGCTCGGAAGGCGGGCAATAATATACACTACAAGAATTTATAAAAAAATTGATCCATTGAATTGTTCTTGCCCACCCTTTCAATACTATACAAGCAGGACATCCCGGCATAAAAAAAACACTCCTAAACCATCCTAAAACAACAAAAAATTGATCCTAATACAGTCAAGTTATAAGACTATCTCAGAGATCATTGTCAAGGCGATGAGTGTAGAAACTCACCATCTGCAATGAGCAAAATATTTTTTTAAAAAAATACATCATCTTTTTTTTATGAGGCCACGTAGGCAGCTCTACTTTCTTATTTAAAATATTGAATGATGAAGATATATCTTTATTCTAAAAAAATTATGATATTCTATGATCTTTTTATGACATTCTGAAGACATATTATGACTTTCTGCAAATAGGATGTTATAAAAAAAAATAGATATTTCTATCATTAAAATTCTTATAAAAAAATTTAAAAATAAAAATATCCTTCTTTCTTTATGATATTCTACTTTATGCCTCCAGGATATCATAATAGGCCAGGATATCATAATTTTTTTCAAAATAAAGAGATATTTTTATTATTCAAAATTTTAAATAAAAAATTTAATAACAAAAATGCTCTTTCCTCTTTATAACATTCTGTTTGTAGAAAGTGATAATATGCCTTCAAGATATTATAACAGGGCCACAAAATGTTATAATTTTTTCAAAATAGAGAGATATTTTTATCATTTAAAATTTTAAAATAAAATATAAAACTGTAGGTATTTAATATGTATTAAAAAATGATACTACATGATCTAATCATATGATATGGTGTATTATTATTGCACCGCATGCAGTGTATAAATAAGTACTCTTAGCTTTAGGCTTGGAGAAATGGGCTCTTCATGGGAAAAGGCTCTAAGATTTAATATCTGGGCTTGGAGGAATAGGCTCCATATGTGGCTGGGCCTAGGTTAAACCCAACATTGCATGAACATGATAAGAGCCAATTTGAAATATGAAAACATGATAAATTCTTTATGCACTACATACGATGCAGTAAAATTAATGTAGAGTATACTATCCAATTATATTAGACCATATAATATAATTAATAATGGGATGGACATTTAATATTGCTTAGTTTTTCTTCTATCAGATTTTTACTGACAAAAATGTCATTTTTCTCTATAGAATATAGAAAGAATAATATTAGAACTTCTTGATGTTTTGTATGATTTTTTGTAAATATATATGATATCTTAAATAATATATATAACTTTCTATATTATATGACATTCTAAATTATATATATATATATATATATATATATTATATATATATATATATATATATATATATATATATATATATATATATATATATATATATATATATATATGTGTGTGTGTGTGTGTGTATGTGACTTTCTAATATCTTATATGATTTTTTATACATATATATATATATATATATATGATATCCTGAATTATATATATATATATATATATATATATATATATATATATATATATATAATATTTTAAATAATATATATAACTTCTTATATCTTTGTATAATATCCTGTCATATAAGGCATTAAAAAATGATAATAACCAACGTGTATCATATAAAAACTTAAAAAGTCGTTTATATTATTCAAGATATTATATATATTCATAATAAATTATATATATTATTCAAGATATCATGTATACTGATAGAAAATTATATAAGACAACAGAAAGTCATATATATTATTCAAGATATTATATATATTCATAGAAAATTATTTGAGGTATCAGAAAGTTATATATATTATTAAGGATGTCATATAAAGACACGAAAAGTCATATATAATATTTAGGATGTCATATATATTCATAAAAATCATATATATTATTTAAGATGTCATATATATTCAAAAAAATTATATAAGATATTAAAAAAATATATATATTATTCAAAATATCATATAAAGATACATGCAGTCATATATTATTCATGATGTCATATATATTCAAAAAGTTATATATATTGTTCAGGATATCATATATATTCACGAAAAATTATATACGGTATCAAAAAATCATATATATTATTCAGGATGTCATATAAAGATACAGTAAGTCATATATATTGTTCAAGATATTATATATATTTATAGAAAATCATATATATTATTTAAGATGACATATATATATTCATAAAAAATCATATAAGAAAATCAAAAAATCATATATATTATTTAAAATATTATATAAAAATACAGAAAGTCATATAAGACATCAGGAAGTTATAATAACCAATAGAATATCATATAAAGACACAAAAAGTCATATATATTGTTAAGGATGTCATATATACTCACAAAAAATCATATAAAACATCATGAAATAACAATACTATTATTTTTTTATTCTATAAAATAAAATAATATTTTTATAAATAAAAATTTAATTAAAAAAATAGTATCAAATATCTATCTTATTATTAATTATACTATATAATTTAATATAATTGAATGCTGTACTCCATGTCTAATTTACTGCACCACATGCCTTGCACAAAAAATCATTCATGAAAACATGTTTGACCAACAGCTCCTCTTGAAGCAAGTGCTGGTCGGTAGGACCCGGATAAAATTACTGGTGCATGAGACCAAATGATGTTTTAGTCTCTAAGCCTTAGAACCTAAGAATATTTCAGCCTTAAAATAATTTTAAACCATCATGCAATTGCCATGTGAAATAATTTTTTGACAACCATTTGATGGAGAAAGAAGGAAGGATCATACCGCAGCAAGATGCAGACTTAAGAATATAATTGAAACTTTGTAAAGTGCATGTGAAACATGGACAGAGCCAAGGAGGTCAAAAGGTCTACTTTTAGAAATTGGGGGGTAATCACCTCCCACTTTAAAAAAAAAAAAAAGGGGGTCATTCTTTTCCTTAATTTTACTCTTTAAGAAATGTCTAGAAATCAGTATCATTGGGTCCATGATTTAACAACTCGATGACTAATCTATTCTGGTGTCTTGACGAGAAATTCTACGGGTTGCACCACGTGCCATATGGCAAGAGAATTATTCATATACACGCAATAGAAGCCTCATAAAATTACTTGACCTTGGGATTGAGCAACAATACGTTGCCTATGATCCCTGATGTCTTGCAGTTATCTACCATACAATAAAGGACAATCTGATCAAAGTTGAGCCAGCTGTGATCAATAGTTAAAAGAGTTGAGGTTCTTTATGAGATGCTTTTGTACTCAGATGGACCCTAGGTCCAATGTTCTCATATTTTTTATAATAAATTTCCATTTGCCTGCCATGTAGAAAAACTTGCGGTTATTTGTAAAGTTTATGTTAACATGCTTGATACAATAAGCGCATTTTATGGGAGCTCTCTCTCAACCATCCATGAGGATTTAGACTATCTACGGTCTAATAACGTGCCCTTCTCATTTTGTATAATGCAGAGACAAGTTTATCACTGTAATAACAAGAAAAATCAATTTCATTCTCACTTTTTGTAAAAAAATATTTTCCCAAGGTAAACTATTTCAAGCTTTAATAATCTACCATCCTTGTGTAATGACCAACGAGGTTAAATGTGCATTCACTTGAGGATATAGACACACGATCAAATCCCAAAGAATCATTTTATAGACCAGAGAGGGACACGGTAGGAAAATTTGTAACACTTAGAAGAATGACATCTCTAAATCTCTCCTATATGAAAATGTTTCAGAAATTACTTGTTATGTTCATGCATTTGCTGAACACTACTTTCTTCGAATATCTAAACTACAATAGAAACAAGCACTTAAAACTTGTAATTACAACTTATTGGTTTCCGTACTTCTTTTATACACTCACACTTTAGATTTTGATTGAATGCGTACGTAGTGTTAGTCACCTACATTCAACATACATTTATGGCGGCAATTAATAATAGCTAGAAATGTTAAATTATATTGCCTTTGGAAAAGATCCTAGTAGGAGGTTGTATGTATTGGAGAATGGTACATTTATCTCAACATTGACTTATGGCATTGAAGTACAAATCTTGAAAAAAAAAATCTTGCTCACATAAACATGTTCCCCATGTGACCATGATATACGTTATGATGAAAAACATGACAATAGTTAGTAGAAGGATTTTGTTAAGGTGTGCCCTAAGGGCACTGGTTAAAGAGTATTTAATGCTCATTGAAAACAATGTGGTATTAAAGTCGAAAATTATTATGAAGGATATAATGAATATAATTATTTTTATAAAAATAAAAATTTTATTTTTAATATCATATTGATTCAAATATTTTGCTATTTTCAAGGAGCATTAAATGCTTCTTAATCAGTGCCCTTAAGGTATTTGTTAGCAAAACTCTTAGTAGAATTATCCCCCCCCTTTTTTTTTGTCGTCTCTTTTAACTTTTGGCTTGAATGTTTGGCTTGAAGACTTCCTCATATATCACTTCATCATAATTTATATGATTTGACCAACTTATTAGATCAATTATTATCAATTATCCCATTCCATAATGTAATTTTAATTACTTGTTTGGATGATTGAATCTAAAATTTCATAATAATTATGGATTGTAGTATAATGATCAAAAGCATCAAATTATATACTATACTAAATATTGGTGCGGAATCTGGTTGACACCGGATCGAGTTGGAGTAGAGGAGGATGAGGTCGCCGTTGGTGATCTACAAAATAAAATTTCATCCGGAGTCGGTGGTGGTGGCTCCGGTAGGACCCTCCGACGATCAAGTCAGCTATTCTGGCCAACAGAATTGGAGTGCTCAGAAATGAGAAGTGAGCTTTGAGCTTTAGAAGAGAAAGGAGAGCTTAGAGAAAACATATTTAGAGAATTCCTTTTTATAGACAGAGCTTAAATGATGGTGACGACCATACCATCTGATAGCGGACCGCTCTAGACCACATGAAACTCGATACGGAAAAAGAGGTATCGCCAAACTGGTAGTGGTGGCCATGTCCTCCAACTGTGGGCCGCATGGGGCTTGTTACGGAGGGAGCGGTGTTACCAGACTGGTAATGGCGGCCATGCCATCCGATCATGAGCTGTATGAGGTTTGTTATGAAGGGAGAGGTGCCGTCAGACCGATAGTGACGGCCATACCATCGAGATTCAACAGCCGTAGTTCGAGAAAGTAGGCATTGGTTGGTGAAGAACCTCGACGTATATCCATTTCGGAGGAGCTCGAACTCCTAAGGAGGAGTTCGGCTAAAGAAGAAGTTCGATAAGAGTTTGACTTCTGTAAGCGTCTGACTGGAGGAGCGCAGAGGGACTTCGGCTCTCATGGACGTCCGATTGGAGGAGCATGGAGGAAGTTCGGTTCTCATGGGCGTCCGGTTGGAGAAGAAGCTCGAAAGAAGTTCGGCTCCCGTAGGAGTCCGACTGGAGCTCGATCGCTGAGAAGTTCGACTGGAGCTCGATTGCTGAGAAGTTCGGTCAGGGCTCGGCTACAAAGGAGTTCAGCCGGCTAAAGGAGTTCGACTAAGATTCGATCGTTGGAAAGTTCGACTAGGACTCGGTCGCTAGAGAGTTCGGAAGGAGCTCGACCACTGAGAAGTTCAGTCGGAGATTCGACTAAGACTTGATCGTTGGAGAGTTCAGCTAGGACTCGGTCGCTGGAGAGTTTGGCTAGGACTCGACCGCTGGAGAGTTTGGAAGAGGCTCGACCGCTGAGGAGTTCGATCGGTTGAAGGAATTCAGCTAAGACTCGACCGCTGAAGCTCTTCCATAACTATCGATCGTATCAGGCTGAGCATCGAACTGGACTATGGCAGGAGTGGGGTTTATCCCTAACAATAGTCCCCCTCACTCTTGAGTTCGAAACTCGAAGGAAAGGAGTGCAAAAAAGGCGACTACCAAAGTCGTCTTCAGGGCTCTGCACCGATTTAGGTTAAAGTTCGGGAGAGATCTCACCTCCTGCAGTCGAGGTTGAAGTTCAAGGGAGATCTTATCTCCTACAGTCGAGGTTGGCTCGGAGAAGATCTTATCTCCTGCAGCCGAGGTTGAAGCTCGGGGGAGATCTTATCTCCTATCAAGATTGGCTCGGTCACTCGAAAGAGATCTTATCTCTAGTCGAGGTTGACTTCGATCGATCGGGAGAGATCTTATTTCTGATCGAGGTTGGCTCGATCACTCAGGAGAGATCTTATTTCTGACCGAGGTTGGCTCGATCGCTCGAGAGAGATTTTATCTCTAGTTGAGGTTGACTTCGATTGCTCGGGACAAATCTTATCTCTAACCGAGGTTGACTTTATTGCTAGGAAGAGATTTTATCTCTGGCTGAGGTTGAAGCTCAAGGGAGATCTTATCTTCCTGCAGTCGAGGTTGACTTCGGTTGCTCGGAAGAGATCTTATCTCTGGTCGAGGTTGGCTCGGTCGCTCGGAAGAAATCTTATCTCTAGTCGAGGTTGGCTCGATCGCTCGAGAGAGATCTTATCTCTAGCTGAGGTTGATACGGGCGCTCGAAAGAGATCTATCTCATGCAGCCGAGGCTGACTCGATCGCTCGGGAGAGATCTTATCTCCTACAGCCGAGATCGATACGGACGCTTGGGGAGAGATCTTATCTCCTACGATCGAGGTTGGCTCGATCACTCGGGGGAGATCTTATCTCTTGCAGTCGAGATTGATACGGGCGCTCGGGAGAGATCTTATCTTCTACAGCCGAGGTTAGCCCGATCGCTCGGAGGAGATCTTATCTCCTACAGTCGAGGTTGAAGCTCGGAGAAGATCTTATCTCCTGCAGTCGAGGTTGATACGGATGCTTGGGGGAGATCTTATATCCTACAGCTAAGTTGGCTCGATCGCTCGGAGAAGATCTTATCTTCTACAGTCGAGGTTGATATGGGCGCTTGAGAAGATCTTATCTTCTGTAGCCGAGATTGGCCCGGTCACTTGGGGAAGATCTTATCTCCTACAGTTGAGGTTGGCTCGGGGGAGATCTTATCTTTTACAGTCGAGGTCGATACGGACGCTCGGAGGAGATCTTATCTCCTATAGCTAAGGTTGATATAATGCTCGGAGAAGATCTTATCTCCTACAGTCGAGCTTGGTCCGATCGCTCGGGGGAGATCTTATCTCCTATAGTCGAGGTTGAAGCTCGGGGGAGATCTTATCTCCTACAATCGAGGTTGATACAGGCGCTCAAAGGAGATCTTATCTCCTGCAGTCGAGGTTGGCTCGGTCGCTCGGGAGAGATCTTATCTCCTACAGCCGAGTTGGCTCGGGGAGATCTTATCTCCTGCAGTCGAGGTTGAAACGGATGCTCGGGAGAGATTTTATCTCCTGCAGCCAAGGTTGGTCCGATCGCTTGGGAGAGATCTTATCCCCTGCAATCGAGGTTGATACGGACGCTCGGACGAGATCTTATCTCTTGCAGCTAAGATTGATACGAGCACTTGGGGGAGATTTTATCTCCTATAGCCAAGGTGGCCTGATCGCTTATGGGAGATTTTATCTCCTACAGCCGAGGTTGAAGCTCGGAGGAGATCTTATCTCCTGCAGCCAAGATTGATATGGACGCTCGAGAAAGATCTTATCTCCTACAGCCGAGGTTGGCCCAGTCGCTCAGGGGAGATCTTATCTCCTGCAACTGAGGTTGGCTCGAGGGAGATCTTATCTCCTGTAGCTGAGGTTGATATGGGCGCTCGGAAAGAGATCTTATCTTTTGTAGCCGAGGTTGGCCCGATCGCTCGGGGAGATCTTATCTCCTGCAGTCGAGGTTTTAAACTCAGGGAAGATCTTATCTCCTACAGTCTGATACGGCGCTTGGGGAGATCTTACCTACAGTCGATGATACGACGCTCGGAGGAAATCTTGTCTTCTGCAGCTGAGGTTGACTCGGGCGCTCGGAAGAGATCTTATCTCTAGCCGAGGTTGACTCGATCGCTTGGGAGAGATCTTATCTCTGGCTGAGGTTGATTCGGACGCTCGAAAGAGATCTTATCTTTAGTCGAGGTTGACTCGGTCGCTCGAGAGAGATCTTATCTCTAGCCAAGGTTGAAGGACTTCGATCTGCTCATGTTAGGATGAGGTTTGCCTCCTGTTCCTAATACGACCACTATTGACTGCTTCTTCTCTATCATCACGTAGTTTTTGCACCAAAAAATAATATTATTGAAATGAAAGAATTTTATTGAAAGAAAGTTACCGGTAGCGCATCTCCAGATTTTTTATGTTTCAGGATCGTGAGAGCATTATTCCTTCGAGTTCCTTTAGGTGATAAGCTCCGGGATCTGACAACCTCCTTTATTTTATGCTAGCATTCTCAATTTGAAGCAAGTTTTTCTTGACTTTGATGTTGAAAGATGATGGATCGCCGAAGTACCAAGCTCCTCCCAGACGTGGCATCGATGATACGGGAGGCAATCGACTTTTTTGTTGTTTCTGACTACGGCAGCACCCTTGGCCGATCTTCTCCTGCTTCAGGCTGGCATCGGAGGAATCGACCTAGCTGGCTTCTCCTGATGAGCTCCTCGATTTCATCTCGTAGCTGAACGCATTCTTCAGTATCGTGGCCATGGTCGTGATGGTAGAGGCAGTACTTGCTTCGATCGTGCTTGTTTGGAGGAGATCATAATTCTTCTAGTCTTGGTAGCTGATTCTTAACTTCCGTCAGAACTTAAGCCTTAGAAGCATTGAGGGGGGCATAGTTGTGGAACCTTTCGAGAGGAGAACTTCTTCGCGCCCTTCTATCGAAGCTTTCTTGATAACGAGCTCGAGGAGTTCGGGCTCGCTTGCGCCCGGAGGGAGTCCGTGAGCGCAGCCGAACTTCACTCGACCCTCCATCGGTAATGGGTCTATTATACTCGTCCGTCCATCGCTCTCTTAAGGCTTCTTCGCCTTCAACTTGAAGGCTTCTTCCGCACGGGCATATCCCTCGACCTGAGCCAGCAGATCGACGAAGTTTTTGGGATACTTCTTCTCCAAGAAGAACATCAATTTATTCTTCTAAAGGCCACCCTTGAGTGCGGCCATGGCAACAGACTGATCCAGATTTTGGACCTCCAAAGCAGCAGCGTTAAATCGATTGACATAAGCTCGGATAGATTCCCCCTGCTTCTGCTTGACATTCATCAGAGAATCCGAACCTTGACGTGGATGTCGGCTGCTGATGAAGTGAGCCACGAACTGATGGCTTATTTGGTCAAAAGAGAAGATTGTACTTGGCTTCAATGCCGAGTATCAGTTTCTCACTACTCCCTTTGAGATAGACGAAAAGGCTAGGCATAATATGGTGTCTGATACACCATGGAGTAGCATCATGATCTAGAAGGCCTCTAGATGATCAACTGGATTAAAGGTTCCATCATAGCTTTCAATTTGAGAGAGTTCGAAGTTCGGTGGGATAGGCTCTTACATAATTTGAGGGAAGAAAGAAGGATCGGTGCGGACGTCGTCAAGGTGAGTCGGGGCAACGTGGTCGAGGTCCTCAATCTGCCAGTTCATCTCCCACAGTCTATGATCGAGGGCATCATCTTGATTGCAGATCTCGGAGGACTTTCGGCTACAAATGGGGAAGGTCTCCTTCAGAAGAGAACTATGATCTGAACACGGACCCTTTACTCTCTATTTCTTCTTCTCAGGGGCAACGGGTACGCTAGCCCGAGTACTCTTTCTTGGGGTCGATTTTTGATATCCTGATGGTGGGTTTTTCGGTGGAGTCATCGTCGGGGGCTACTGCATGGCCTACATTGCCTCCATGAGGCCACGAACGTGCTGAACAAGCAGGTTGAACTGCTCCGCATCTACCGTGGGTACAGGTGGAACCTAAGTTACCGAGGCTGAAGTGGGAGCAGATGGATTTGGATGGGATTGGGCTGTGGAGGCCGCCGATCGTCGAGTGAAAGCTCTTTTGAAAGGCATTTTCTCTTAAAAAAAAACTCTAGAGAGGAAGAAGAAAGATCTCTAGAGAGGGAGGAGAGAGATCGTCGCTGAGCACTCTTTTAAGAACAAGAAAACCTCAAGAACAAAGGGCTCTTCCTCTAGCACCAATTCTGTTGGTGCGGAATCTGGTTGACGTCGGATCGAGCTGAAGTGGAAGAGAACGAGGTCGCCGTCGATGACCTGCAAAATAAAGTTTCGTCCGGAGTCGATGGTGGTGGCTCCGACAAAATCCTCCGACGATCAAGTCGACCCTTTTGGCCAACAGAAATGGAGTGCTCAAGAATGAGAAGTGAGCTTTGAGCTTTAGAGGAGAGAGGAGAGCTTAGAGAAAACGTATCTAGAGGATCTCTTTTTATAGATGGAGCTTGAGTGATGGTGACGACCATACCGTCTGGTAGCGGGCCGCTCTAGGCCGCATGAAATTTAGTATGGAAAGAGATGTATCATCAGACTGGTAGTGGCGGCCATGTCGTCCGGCCATGGGCCGCATGGGACTTGTTACGGAGGGAGCGGTGTTGCCAGACTGGTAACGACGGCCATGTCATTCGGTCATAGGCTGCATGAGGCTTGTTACGGAGGAAAAGATGCCGTGCCGAGGTTAAACAGCCATAGTTCGAGGGAGCAGGCGTTGGTTGGTGAAGAACCTCAGTGTATATCCATTTTGAAGAAGCTTGGACTCCTAAGGGGGAGTTCGATCGAAGAAAAAGTCTGGCAAGAGTTCGACTTCTATAGGTGTCCGACTGGAGGAGCGTGGAGGAAGTTCGACTTTCATGGGCGTCCGACTGGAGGAGAAGCTCGGAAGGAGTTCGGCTCCCGTAGGAGTCCGACTGAAGCTCGACCGTTGAGAAGTTCGACTGAAGCTGAAGCTCTTCCATGACTATCAGTCGCATTAGGTTGAGCATTGGACTGGACTTCGGTAGGAGCGAAATTTTTTTCCAACCCTAAATCTATATTTATAAGTATTTAGAACTATTTTTTGAATAGAATATCTCAAATTATACTGAAAGCAAAAAAAATAAAAAAATAATATATATATATATCCATGACTATCAGTCGCATTAGGTTGAGCATTGGACTGGACTTCGGCAGGAGAGGAATTTTTTTCCAACCCTAAATCTATATTTATAAATATTTAGAACTATTTTTTGAATAGAATATCTCAAATTATACTGAAAGCAAAAAAAATAAAAAAATAATATATATATATATATATATATATTATTTTTTTATTTTTTTTGCTTTCAGTATAATTTGAGATATTCTATTCAAAAAATAGTTCTAAATATTTATAAATATAGATTTAGGGTTGGGAAAGAGAGAGAGAGAGAGAGAAAGAGAGAGAGAGAGAGTTTTTATGAATAAATTGATAATTTTATTAGATGAATTGGATCAATAAAATTAATTAGATAATAAATATTAAAAATTATCTCAGCCTATCCAACATGATGCATTTGCTAATCCAACTGCCAAGTCCCCTACGGAACTCATTTTTCTAATCCTTGCGCCGACACCCCAGATTACGCACGAGCCGTAACACCAGAACCCAGCCCCACCCGGACCGCGTCCGCTCATCGACCGCGCCCGTTGCGCCGGGGGCACCCCAGGCTATCTCCACGCGTCCCCCACCCAAAAGGCGGCAATTTTCCTAGGCGAGCGCTCCCCCTCTTTCCATATCTTTTTCCCAAGCAAAAAGGAGTCCCGCCCTCGCGCTCGCTTCCGTCCCCCTCCATCATAACTCCACCAACCAAACCCTTGCCCTGACTGATCCGAGCTTCGCGGATCATTCCACTATTGTCGTCCCGATTTCTCCGAGGTTTCCGCTTCCAGTGATATTGGTCTGGTGTCCATGGGGGTTTCCGCGTCCATTGATCTGGACTCCGGAACCCCTAATCCCATGCTCTTGAGATTGCGGCCTCAATAGAGGCAAATTCGCTTGAGCTCGAGCTTCTCGAGCCGTGGGCGTTCTGGCTCGGAATCTATGTTTTCGTTTGGTGCTGATGTGAATTGCGCCGCCCAACGTTGGATTGGGGCTGGCGTTTCTTGTTCCTGGAATGTTGGTGCCGCGGGATTCTTCTGGGTTAGCTCTCTCGCAGGTTGGCTGGCGTTCCCCTCTCGTTTGTCCCGGCAAATTAGGAGGTGGAGGCATCGGGTATAGGAGAAGGAGAAGAAAAAGATTGAGTTTTGGATTTGGTTTGGGAGAGTTTCGGAGGAATGGATGGCAATGCGAGGCGTGCATATCTCCAGCTGAGAATAAAAATTCGAATTTATACATTAAGTTCATGAAATCTGCCAAGAAAAGTGCGAGAGCTCAGAAGCAAATTTTCGCGAAACAGTTCTCCAATGAACTGGATTACGAGGAATCTGAGCCGATGCAGATGGCATCCAGCTTCACAAACTACCAAGAAGATCCATTGGTGGATAAATTGAGGACTCAGCTCGGAGTGATCCATCCCATCCCATCTCCTCCCATCAACAGGAGCATTGTTGGCTTCTTTGTATTCTTCTTCTTTGTTGGAGTAATCTTTGACAAGATTTGGACGTTTAGGAAGAGGAATAAATCAAGCCAGGATGTACGGAATGGTACGTGGCCTCAGGTGCCGACTAGCTTCTCTCTGTTTCTGGAGAAAGATCTTCAGAGGAAAGAGTCAGTTGAGTGGGTCAACATGGTCTTGGGGAAGTTATGGAAGGTGTACAGGCCTGGACTTGAAAATTGGATCATTGGATTGGTCCAGCCAGTAATAGACGACCTCAGGAAGCCTGATTATGTGCAGAGGGTTGAAATTAAGCAGTTCTCACTGGGGGATGAACCATTGTCAGTTAGGAATGTTGAACGGAGGACTTCTCGCCGTGTTAATGACTTGCAGTAAGTTTTTCTTTGTTGCATAAACCATAAGTTCTGCTAGCAGTTGAGCATGTCAGTTTAATATGACCTGTTACTGAATTTCTGTTGTCTTTCTAAATATTGAATCCTGCCTCATATTATCTAGCTAAATTTTGATTCCTTCTATTATCTCAAGTCATGTTACTAGGCATATTCTATCTGGCACTTGCATCTAGAGTCTCAAATGTTAATAAAATTCTTGGCTAATGTTCTTCCTACATGCTTCCATTGAGATTTTAAACAATTATTTATTTGAGAAAAAAAACCATCAAGGGGAAAAATTGTACTGCATTGATCTGATTTTGTTTATGTACTTTTCTCCTGTGTCAGGTATCAGATTGGCCTTCGTTATGCAGGAGGTGCTCGCATGTTGTTGTCCCTATCCTTAAAATTTGGTATTGTCCCCATAGTTGTACCTGTTGGAGTTCGTGATTTTGATATTGATGGGGAGCTTTGGGTTAAGCTAAGATTAATACCAACGGAGCCTTGGGTGGGTGCGGCATCATGGGCTTTTGTCTCCCTTCCAAAGATTAAATTTGTACTGTCACCATTCCGTTTGTTCAACCTTATGGGTATGTTTTAATTTTCTTATTACCACATCTTATTTTCATACGTTCATTATTTTTAGTATAGATTATATTTGTTCATTAAACAGTTAAGACTTTGAAATATTGTTCTTCAATATGCCAGATGGTAAGTTAATAACTAGAAGGTATATTGCTTATGTTTCCTCATTGTTTAATGTATGGGTATTGAATAGAAACATTTTCAGGCATCATCTTGTACATAATTTCCTTATGTGCTCATTATTGTCTGCTTCAATTAATCATACGGTGAGGCATTTTTTGTTAATGGCAAGTAATATCCAGAAAGTTGGCATTTCACATGTAACCTGGATGTTTCATTCTGATGTCAATTGGTCAGTTTGAACTTGTGTCAGGAGATAGTTTTTGGGCTACTAACAACTATCAAAAGGCAAGACAATATAAGGAGGGGGGGGGACAGAGAGAGAGAGAGAGACAGAGAGAGAGAGAGAGAATGGAAGAAGAACATACAATTGTCAAATGGAGCAGGGAATCAAGAAAAAGAATGGAATTAATCTAAATTTGGGGTGGCAAGAACGGTGGTAACCATAATAATTATGCATTACACCTTTTAGTAGTGAGATTGGGAATTGCAAAGGCAGCTTGGGTGGATAACAATTAACCCACAATATTTTGCATAGCAAGTTCATGAGATTTATTGGAATTAGTTTGGTCTAGTGTTGTGCTCTCCAAGATTTGTAACACCCATGTGAGAATGTATATTGGGCTGCACTTTGAGAGGCCTTTAGCTGCTTAAGAAAATGACCATTATAAAAGCGTGACTAGTTTTTAACATGTCAAATGCACATGGCTTGGGGAGTGGAGTGGAAAAGAAAGAAAAAAAAAGGATAGTGACACAGAAGCCACAACTTGCTCTTGGGAAAGGAGAAAGAGACAGAGCCACTCTTGGAAAAGTTAAAAATATAAAGGAAGGGAGAGCTGAAGTCGGTGGATGGAGATGCACCACCCAGAGTTTGCATTTTATATACAGAAGACAATGATATCAAGAAGTTGAAGTTTTTCTTCAAGATTCATTCACACTTAAATGAAGATAACAGATAGGACATAGATAGAGATTGTGATTTGATATGGCTTCTTTTTCTTTGAAATAATCTATGTTTAGTATGATCAATTAGTAAAATAACTGATTGATCTGACACAAAATTTAAACACAAGAGATAACCATTATTGGTCATCCCCATAAGGTTGCCACCACCATACAACAATTTAAGGTTTATTTTGAGTGGTAATCTGTGGAAGACTGTAGCAAATCCACTGTTTTGGGAAGGTGTGGGCATAGTTTGCTGATTGTGAAGCTGAGGTAGTATATGTAGTCTGTGGTTCTATATTTCTATTCATGGTTGTTTTTCACCAATGAAGCAACAATGGAGCCATATCATTGTCTCTAAAAGAACTTATGAAGTTCCCCTCAAGGGAGTGCACACCCAATATTATAGTGGGAGTTGATTTTGGTGTTTCCTAGCCTTCACAATTTTGCTGATTATTTTTGTGCATCTGACTGCTAAGTGAAGAGGATAGGTAGAGAAACTGAGATACTTTGCATGGACTAGTTATACTTTGCATCTGACTGTTGCCTTAGTATTTGAAAACCCTTTTCAGTATTCTTTATCATCACAATTTTTTGGTCTAGTTATATGATGCTAGACATCACAATTTCTGGTCTTCTTATACACTGCTATATGCTATTTATTCTGATACATCTTAGTCTAAGTGCTTGAAATGTCTATATGCGGATATTTATATTGCACAATTACTTTGATGCGTTACTAATGGTAGCTTAAATGTTCTCTGCATGGAATCGGCAACTCTCCACTAGCAATTCCTGTTCTATCAATGTGAGTAAAGTCATCCTTGTTCTCTCTCTCTCTCTCTCTCTCTCTAACTCATTTGCAAATTTGTTGTTCCTTTACTCTAAGGTCTCATTTGTTACTGCATGGCAATGCTGGTACGATTATTATTTTTATTTTTATAAATGTTATGCAGAAATCCACATGACCAGGCCCTTTTCTCAATAAACTTGTAAAACTAGAAGTGGCTAAAGCATTTTTATTTTTATAAGAACATTTACATTTAATGCATAACTAAAATGGTAAAAGAAATTTGATTTCAACATTATCAGCACGTTGAGTATGTCACTATCCTGTGTATGTGTGATACTAACTTGTGTTTTTTAAGTTATGTTGCAGATCAAATTTGAACAGGGTCAGGAAATCTATCATAACTTAAAAGTGTGTCAAGGGATTTTATTGTCATCTTGATGCCTCATTCGTTTCACTTATATATTGGCATAACACATGGTAGTCCCAATATGAGTATATCTATTTGTTGTGTCTGCCATCTTATCTGTGTTCTTTGTTTTCTGGATTTGACATATCAACATGTATGAAACATGTCATATCTTAGTTTGTGTTTGTGGCCATGCTTCTGACATGGTTGCTGTTTCTCAGTACACATTAAGAAACAAGTTCTATATGAAATGTTTTGGTTTCAATATCTAAATTTGTGTTTGCAGCCATGCTTCTTACATGGTTGTTGTCTCTTAATACACGTTGAGAAACAATTTCTATATGAAATGTTTGTTTCAAATGCGACTCAAAAAGGCACAGTTTTAGCTTTCAACCCAACTAAAGATTTTCAGCCCATTGCCCTACATGAGAAATCTCTTGAATTGTTTTATATCCTAAATACTTCTTTCAGGACACGACGTGCTCTGTGACTTGTGCACCTAATTCCATTGGTGAGGACGGTGACTATAGTATGATAGGTGAATGTAGAGACCAGGAATGGCATCTTATATAAGTAGCAAAGCGCATACATCTTCAATATGGATTTATATGAGTTGTTTGAAAGTGTGGTGCATATGTTGCTACATTAATATATGTGATCTAGCTTCTAAAAATACATGTTCAAATTTTTTTAAGTGTGTTCTATAATAGCTGGGACGAATCTTTGATAATTAATTATTACCAGTGTCCAAACCTTTTATCCATTTCCTATTTTTTTTGCCTGCTATGGTGTTTCTTCTTTTGACTCATCTAACCCATATGGTTTTTGAGTGGATTTTCATATTTTTGTTTTCAACAGAAAAGGAATCTTATGTTTTATCAAGTGCTGTGCTTTACATTTTCCCCTATGCTGTGCTTTCACCATTATGCAAATATGATGAGTCTTTTCTCTTTATGAAGTTCGAAGCCAAAACTGATATTTGTTGCTATTGATGTGGTTATATGATGGATAGATTGCTTTGGTTTGTAATGCTCTGTTCTGAGCTAAAATCTTTACTTTTCTTCTTTCTAGGTTCCTGATGAAGCTTCTAACTGAAGATTTGCCTCGACTTTTTGTGCGTCCAAAAAAAATTGTCCTGGACTTTCAGAAAGGAAAAGCACTGGGTCCTGTTTCAGATGGTTTTAAAACTGATACAATTCAGGAAGGAAATAAAGATTTTGTTGGAGAGTTATCAGTGACTCTAGTTGATGCTCAGAAACTTGCTTATGTTATATTTGGTACCTGTTCTTACCTTTTCTCTTGAGTTTCTTTGCCATTGGTTTTCTATTGCATGTAAAAGTAGGCCTGACCCTTTTGGTTTTATAAGCCCTTCCTTTTATATTTCAATTAAAAAATATGGTATTTATGGCAATTTTTGATATCTACCCTTTTTTTTGGTTGACCTGCTGAATGTGATTCTGATTCTGGGCATCTCTACAGGAAGTCAGCGCATCCTTATAGTTCTTCTATTTTGTTAGTTTCAGGAAGCATGCATTGTCAAGTGGAGTCATGTTTTCAGATGTAACTGTGTTTTAAAATGGTTTATTTTTTTTGTTTTGTATTCATTTTTTTATTTTATATTTTAGCAAAATTTGATTTACCCATGCATGCATGCATGAGCAGGGAAGACAGATCCATATGTTGTTTTAAGTTTGGGCGATCAGGTGATTCGGAGTAAGAAAAATAGCCAGACAACGGTCATTGGGCCACCGGGAGAGCCCATCTGGAATCAGGTAAAAAGCCTTCTTTTATTGTAAGCATTTTTCAGTCAAGCGCTGAACTTAAGTTGATGTATATTTTGGCGTGTGGACAGGATTTTCATATGCTTGTTGGGAACCCTAGGAAGCAGAAATTATATATCGAAGTAAGGGACTCCTTCGGTTTAATGGATTTCACTATTGGCACAGGCGAGGTAAAGTATTGGTATGTTGAATAGTTGATCCATGCTGAAGTGGTTAATTAGAAACTTTGACCATGAGTCATTCACATTATTATCCATGCTTAATACATCTGTAACAACACCCTCAACAAATGTCACATAAAACCATTTTTGGATCTTGAATCTAATAAATTGTATGAGATGTGTTGTCCTGTAGCATAACATTAAGATTCTAAAGCGAAGATGCTTCCATGGCTTCAGAAATTCTAATATAATATTTTTATTTGAGAATGCTTACCATGTATTTGAGCAACTCATTGTAAACTTTGCATTTGAATCTTACCTTAACTCCCCCACTCTTATTTGTCTGAGATTGTCATGTGGAACACTGTCAATTGTTGTCATCTATAAGATGCTCTCTCAAAATAATAATATGGATGGTTTATATCATGGTTGTCTGCATATGATCTTCATTGGCTTGGGGAAAGCTTATGTGAACCAAGAAAGGCAAGTTGGTGGCTTTAAGAAGGAAATATGTGCAATTAAATGGTACTTTGAAATCATCAAGGACATGTATGATGGGAAAGTGACAAGCATTTGGAGTAACTGTAAACTTGAATGGATAAGGCTGGGCCCTGATTCTATGGTTTAGGCTTTATGTTTATAATTTTTTTTCTTACAGTTTCATATTTAGGTATCTTGCTATTTGTTTGTAATTCATAGTCATGATGACTTTCGTTGTTTACTAGGTTGAGCTAGGATCTCTTCAAGATACAGTACCAACAGACAGAATTGTAGCTTTACAAGGAGGTTGGGGATTGTTTAGGAACCGATCTTCTGGGGAAATACTACTACGCCTCACATACAAGGCATATGTTGAGGATGAAGAAGATGATGGTGTAGAAATAGAATATGTAGATGGTGATTCATCTGATGATGAGATAATAGAGTATGAACATGCAAATGGCACATCTGGACAAAGTAAAATTGACCGTGATGAAAAAGAAAGAGAATCATTTATGGATGTCCTAGCAGCTCTGCTTGTAAGTGAGGAATTTCAAGGCATAGTGGCATCTGAAACAGGAATTCCAAAAATTTCTGGGGAGTCCAGTTTTCCCGAATCAACGATATCAAGAGCCCGTGGCCGTAATGCTGAGACCTCACCTCTTGAACCTGATAGTGTTTCAAGTGGTGTCAGAGGTAATGCCAACCTTTTTTTCCTAATTCTAGTTATGTGCATCAAACGGCAAACTTTCTAAAACTTTTATTATTGTGATTTAACATTTGTTTTATTTTTGCAGAGTCAACATTAGTATGGCTTGCTGTGATAACAAGTATAGCTGTGCTGATTTCTATTAATGTTGGTGGTTCGAGTTTCTTCAATCCATGATATCATTCCAAAATACCTGTGAGCAGCTGAAACATCCTATTTGATCAAATCAAGAAATTCTTACAAACTCGTCTTCTTGAACCTTCTTACACTTCAAAATCCTGAGGAAGCTATCTTTGCTCACCTGCTCTTTGTACATTGTAAAAACTATATCACAAGTTTAAAGGCTGCATTTTATTTTTGTGATGAGCCATGTATTTTTTACCTAAGGAAACTCGCAATAGTATCCAGCCAGGCTTTTTGGATCTATATACGCTGGAAACTGTGTTGCTACTGGCAACTTTTCTGAGGGTGAATGCCATATATATTTTCATGGTTGAAAGCTGTTGAAAAACTTGTTGATTTGATTTTTGGTTTTTATTGGCAAACTCCCCTTTAAATCCTTTCTACACATCTGGCTTGAAAGTTATGCTGCACCCTCGAGGTATTCTAAATATTGTCTGAGGAGATGGCAGTTTACTTGTTTTCCGTGATGTTCATGCCCTCGTTTTTTAAAGAAATGTTTTCTTGGCTCAGCCTCTTACGATTATTCAGATGTATTAACTGGACCCTGATGCCTATCCACATGGTTCAATCGTAAATACGAGTAGTCCCACTTTGGATGTTTCTTAAAGAAGTTTCTTCGAATATTTTTTTTTCTTATTCAAATAATTTTACTGTAGGGTCTTGCACTTAATTCAATGATCTACTATAAGTAATTGTTGTTGCAGAATCTGGTTGATGCCGGATGGAACTGAAGTCGAGGAAGAAGAGGTCATCGTCGGTGACCTCCAAAACAAAGTTTCATCTGGAGTCGGGGGTGGTGGCTTCAGTAGAATCCTCCGACGATCAAGTTAGCTCTTCTGGCCAACAGAAATGGAGTGCTCTGACAAGAATTTGACAATATTTTAGGAAGAAGAAGAGAGCTTAAAGAAAACGTATCTGGAGGGTTTCTTTTTATAGACGGAGTCAGTAGCAGATTGATAGTGATAGCCTATAGCCATTTAGTAGCGGATCCGTTCGTGGATCTGATGAGATCTGTCATGGATGAGATCTGTCACGGAGGGGGCACCGTATGTAGCAGACTGATAGTGACAGCTACAGTCATCTGATAGTGGGTCATTTGGAGCCACGTGAAGTTTGTTATGGAGAGAGGCGTCCGTTGTCGTGATGTGGTCGTTCATTGAGATCGAAGTTCGGAGGAAGCAGACGTTGGTTGGTGAAGAGCTTTGATATATATCAATTCTAGAGGAGTTCGGACTCCTAAAGGAAATACGACTAGAGGGGATGATCTAGGAGGAATGCTAGTTAAAATCTGAAAGTAATCCATTGGACGAATCTGGATGGAGTTCGACTGATGGAGAAGTTCAGGAGTCCGACTGGTGGAGAAGTTCGATCGAAGGAGAAGTCTGGAAGGAGTTCGGTCACTAGAGGAGTCTGACTGAAGAAGAGATTCGAAAAGAGTTCGGCTTCTGAGGTATCCGACTGAAGGAGAGATCCGGAAGGAGTCCGGCTCCTGAAGAAATTTAGCTGAAGGAGAAGTTCGGAAGGAGTTCGGCTTCTGAAGGAATCCATCTAAAGGAGAGGTCTGGAAGAAGTTCGGCTCGTAGATGAATCCGACTGAAGAGAGTCCAGATGGTTTTCCTCCTGTAGGCATTCAACTGAAGAAAAGATCCGAATAAATTAGGCCTGAAGGAGTTTACTGAAGGAGAATCCGGAAGGAATCTGCTTTCGTCGAAATCTGGAAGGATTTCGGCTCCTAGAGAAGCCCAATCGAGGAGAAGTCTGAGAGGAGTTTGGTCCTGTACAAATTCGACCGAAGAAAGTCTGAGAGAAGTCAGCTCTAGAGAGTCGGTCGAAAGAGAAGTTTGGAAGGAGTTCGGCTCTCGTAGACATCAATCGAAGAGAAGTTAAGGAGTTCGGCTCTGAAGGAGTCCGACTGGTGAGGGGTTCGGAAGAGTTCGGCTCCTGTAACATCCGACTGAAGGAGAAGTTCGGCAGAGTTCGGCGGGGTCGGTATTGGAGAGTTCGTTGGGGTTTGGCATCTAGAGGAGTTTGGCTCTGTAGAATTGACTGAAGAAGAAATCAAAAGAGTTCGGCTCCTAGAGAAATCTGACTGAAGGAGAAATCCAAAAAGAGTTCGGCTCCTGGAGGAGTCCGATTGAAGGAGAAATTCCGAAGAAGTTCGGCTCCTGTAGAAATTCAATTGAAGAAGAAATTTGGAAGGAGTTCGGCTCCTAAAAAAATTTGACTAAAGAAAAAATCCGAAAGGAGTTCGGCTGGTAGAGGAGTTCGACTAGGGTTCGACCGTTGAGGAGTTGGAGGAGTTCGGCTATGATTCGACCGCTGGAGGAGTTCGGCTGGGGTTCGGCCATTCGAGGAGGAATTTTCGATCGAAGCTCTTCCGTGATTATCAGTTGTATTAGGCTAAGCATTAGACTGGATTTCGACGAAAGCGGGATTTATCCCCAACAATATAACCAGAGCACTCCATTTCTGTTGGCTAGAAGAGCTGACTTGATCGTCAGAGGGTTCTGCTGGAGCTACCACCCTCGATGAAACTTTGTTTTGCAGGTCACCGACGACGACCTCTTCTTTCTCAACTCCAGCTTGATTCGGCGTCAACCAGATTCTGCAACAACAGAATTGACGTTAGAGGAATGACCCTCTATTCTTGAGGTATCCTTGTTCTTAAAGGAGTGCTCAGCCGATCTTTTGGATCTTCTTCTCCAATGTTCATCTCCATCCTTTCCCTCAATCCTAAGAAAGACCTCCAAAGAAGGCAACTATCAGGAGATCTACTGTTTCTGCCATCAAATCCACCCATTTCGGCTCTAGCATCGGTGCTTCAACCTCCTCCGTCGACGGTCATAGTAGATCCAGAGCAGTTTAACCTGCTGATGCAGCGGGTTCAGGGCCTCACTGAGATGGTGCAGACCGTGCGGCAGAGCCCCCGACGGCGATTCCGCTAGGAAATTCACCATCAGGATGTCAGAAATCAATCCCAAGGAAGAACTTGGGTTAGCATACCCATCACCCTTGGGAAGGAAAAATAGAGAGCAGAGGATCCTTGTTCGGATTATGATTCTTTTTCAGAAGAAATGTTCTCCATCTACAGCTAGAAGCCTTCCAAGGTCTGTGATGGAGATGACATCCTCGAT
Source organism: Cocos nucifera (assembly GCA_006176705.1). NCBI lineage: Eukaryota > Viridiplantae > Streptophyta > Magnoliopsida > Arecales > Arecaceae > Cocos > Cocos nucifera. Next base: position 2,125,198 of record QRFJ01000198.1, on the reverse strand, counting down.
CAGAAACTATGGGGGATGGATCGATAGATTGAGGAGCTAGGCCATGCTTACGGACTCCCCCCAAGCGTAAGCGAGCTCGAACTCCTCCACGAGCTCGTCATTAAATAAGCTTCGATAGAAGGGCATGAAGTTCTCCTTCCAGGAGGTTTCATAGGAGGGCCGAATGAAGC
>QRFJ01000198.1:1818737-2124081 GCA_006176705.1 Cocos nucifera | reverse complement strand
CTCCACCAGTCGGACTCCTTCAGGAGCTGAACTTCTTCCGGACTTCTCCTTCGGTCGACTTCTCCAGGAGTCGGACTCCTCCCAGACTTCTCCTTCTATCGAATTTCTATAGAAGTCGGATTCTTTCCAGACTTCTCCTTCAGCTGGGCTTCTTCAGGAGTCGATCTCCTTCTAAATTTTTATGGAGCTGAACTCCTTCTGGATCTCTTCTTCAGTCGGACTCCTCTAGGAGCCAAACTTATTCTGGATCTCTCCTTCAGTCGGACTCCTCCAGGAGCCGAACTCCTTTCGAACCTCTCCTTCAGTCGGATTCCTCTAGGAGCCGAACTCCTTCCGGACCTCTTCTTCAGATGGATTTCTTCAAGAGCCGAACTCCTTCCGAACTTTTTCTTTAGTTGAATTCCTTCAGGAGCCGAACTCCTTCCGGATCTCTCCTTCAGTCGGATACCTCAGAAGCCGAACTCCTTCTGGATCTCTTCTTCAGCTAGGCCCCTCCAACGGTCGAACTTTTTTGGACTTCTCCTTCGGTCGAACTTCTCCATCAGTTGGACTCCTCCTAGACTTCTCCATCAGTCGAACTTCATCCGAATTTCTCTAGTGGATTACTTTCAGATTTCAACTAGCATTCCTTCCGAGTGATTTCCTCTAGCCGTATTCTCTTTAGGAGTTCGAATTCCTGGAATTGATATATATTAAAGCTCTTCACCAACCAACGCCTGCCTCCTCCGAATTTTGACTATTAAATCTCAACGAACGACCACATCACGGCAACAGACGCTTCTCTCGGTAACAAACTCCACGTGGCTTCGAGCGGTTCACTACCAGACTGCTGCAGCTATCACTATCAGTCTGCTACAGGCGACGCTCCATTCCATGACAGACCTCATCAGACCTCGAGCGGTCCGCTATCAGATGGCTACGACTGTCACTATCAATCCGCTACTGGCTTCGTCTATAAAAAGGGACCTTTCAGATACATTTTCTTTAAGCTCTCTTCTTCTTTTCAAAACTCTACCGAATTTTTGCTAGAGCATTTTATTTCTGTTGGCTAGAAGAGCTGACTTGATCGTTGGAGGATCCTGCCGGAGCCACCACCCCCTACTCCAAATGGGACTTTATTTTGCAGGTCACCAACGGCGACCTCTTCTTCTTCCTCGACTTTAGTTCAATCCGGTGTCAACTAGATTCTGCAACAACAGTAATAATTTAACTATAATACAGTATATTGCATAGAGTCTGTGGTTAATGAATGTCATAACATAAATGCACAAAAAAATCTGAAATTTGGGTTGCTCGCATGGGTGGAGGAAAACTTCTATACCTGCTTTGCTTGTATAAATCTTGTAAAATATGTGGGAAAAATAAAGTTTTCCAGCCATCACTTGAGGGTAAGTTCAACAGCTTTTCAAGACTCCGGTGATTGAGAAGAATGGGGTCTTTTTATTATTTTTTCCGTTCACAACTAATTGATGAATTACTTTAATATACTTTTAGAAGCTTGTACTTATAGTTATAATCGGATAGATTTTTTTTTTTTTTTTTTTTCAAGGTCTGCATTTTGTTTGAATTTGCTGGCCCTCCTTTAATGACAATAAATTCAAATTATTCCTGAACATGGGTTGATGTTTAATGAAAAGTCTTGTTCTTTTTGCAGGCATTGCAATAACATTTCAGGGTAGAGTGATGATCAAGTAATACAATTTTTTCTTGTGACTGCAATCTGTCTTCCTTTCTGGTGTAAATTCAGCTTACTAGCAGAGGAACATGCTTGTGGTGGCACCTTCCCCACCCCCCGGCTTATTTTCCCCTGATGTTTATAATTTTGTTATCCATACCTCATGTCCATATGCCATAACACTTGTATTTCTGAATTTTCTCAGCTCTGTCAATGCATGCATTTCACAAAAGGCATTAGTTTATGGTTGGTTTTTTTTGTCCAGAAACCTGGGCAATAAATTCTGCCCATAATTTATGTTCTTTGACTTCTTTTTCTAACAGACCATTCTGAAATGATGCATATTCTCTCTGCTTGCGAGGTATCTCTAGTCCGGCTAAAAATTATGATATGATCTTTTTCTATTGATGATGAATTAAATGGTTGAAATCTCGAAGTACATCCATTATTTCTAAGATTATTTTGGTCATATTTTACATGTTAACTCCTCGAAAAAAAAAGTTAGTGATTCAAAGCCAATGATGGATTATCTAAACTCAAGATTCAAACAATCGAAGAATATCATAAAATTACTCAAAAATCAAAATTTATATATTTTAATGGTACTCTTTAATCTAATCGTTAAGTATCAAACAGATGGTTTAATTTGATGAAAATCTAATAAATTTAAATCCACATTTGTTTTAAAATATGAACATTGTCATCTCTAAAATAAATTTTGATATTATATGATCTATCATATATTTTAGTATATTAATATAATTGATATTATTTATTTTTGTACGAATTTGATGTTTTTGATAGAAATCATCGAAATATATAAATTTTGATCTCTATATATTTTTTATACTGTCAACCATATTTAATGATTTAAATTTTTAAGTTGGACGGTCTGCCATTGATTTTAAAATCGTTTACTAATATATATATATACATATACATTATAAAAGGTGTGCGTATGAGTGTGGTGGTGATGCGGGGTGTAAAGAAAGTCTAATAGCTCACGGTACCTACCACATTCAGGCTGTTTTAGCCAACGTGCCTAGCACGTGGAAACGGATCATGGCTGTACCTAGCACGTGGAGGTGGATCATAGCTGGAGTTATTTTGTTTTTTTTTTAATATTTTTTTAAATATATTTTTTATTTTTTTAATATAAAAGGAGGGAAAAATCATCTAAAAGAGTACAAAAGTATGGAAAAGTAAGGGAGATTTGGGTTTGGAGGCCCGTATTCTGGGTTCATTATGATTAGATCTGTCTGGTCATTCCGAGAGATTTGAGCTGTTTGGAACTGGTGCTTAAAGTAGGTGGTGGAAGGCTGCTTTCAATCCGTTGGTTTAAAATATTTAAAATTTATTAACAGTACATTCTTTTAGAGATGAGATATGTCTATTGAAATATAAATTTTACTGTCAATTGGATCGTGAATTTTATAGCAAATCAGGGTGAAGTACGTAGATGGATTGATTTATTTTTTTTTTCCGATGTAAATCCTTCATTCTTGGATTGGATTCGTATCCATTGTACGTGAATTCTTCGATTTTAATATATATATATATATATATAACGGAACATTGCTGATATTGTAATAAATTAAAATAAATAAATAAATTAGTAAATAAGTCCATAAGTACCGTCGCTATTCGATATATAACGGAACATAGCTGGTATTGTAATAAATAAAAATAAATAAATAAATTACTAAATAGATCCATAAGTACGGTCGCTGTTCGATATTAAAAAGATGCCAAAGGGCAAGTTTGCTCCCCGCATTCCGATACAACCGGCGCAGAACTCGGAGCTTGTCACCACCGTCCGATCCCATCTGAACGAGCTCGATTTTGACGAACCATAGCGATTCACGCCCAAGGCCAGCAAATACGACAAACTATATCTCATTTTAATCCAACTCCCATTTATGCATTACCAGCTAAATGCCTTACGTGGAACTTCACCAATAAAAAAAAAAGCCTAATGTAACGGGAAAAAAAAAAGCCTTACGGGGAGGAGTAGATCTTACAAATAGTAGCGAGAAGTCGGCTATCCGATCAAGACTCGACGGCCGAGATTCTGCTGCTCAGCTTTTGGCCTGGAGTACCCGGGATCCTACGCTGCCCCAGTGGAGGGGCATCCCGGTAAATTTACCCCAAACTCAGCCTATTTTCGCTGATATTTAAAACCCCGCTTTTTCGTCCTCCACTACTGAAGTCCGAAGTCGGAGACATCGTCGAGGCGGGAGGGGAGGCGAGGTCGGAAGAGAGCAAGAAGCTCTGTCGCGTTTTGCTTACCCTTGAGGTGCGAATCGGAACGTTAGTTTGATTCTTTAATGGCGGATTGTGAACTCTGGACGCAATTTTGCTCTGTAAAACCATAGGATTTTTGTTGATTTGTTGACTTTTTTTGTTGTTGTTTGGGTGGAGGGAGTAAAAAATTTATTCATTGTTTCCGAGATCTCAAACGGTCGGGATTTCCGATCCTGTTTGCTTCTTTCTTTCTTCTTTCCTTTTTATCGAATCACGTGGTTATCTGAGTTTTGCTCGGATTCTTGGGAATCTTTACGCTTTGGTCGCTCTTAGAGCTCGCCTTTTGCTCTGTCCTAACATTAATAAATAGCTGGGAAGTAGCGTTTAGATCTGATCCACCTTTCTTCTCCCTGCCTTTTCCGCAAGGCGCTTCTGAAGCCCTTTCCGGCTCGGTCCTGAGTTACATTTTCCAGAGGTAATCGTTATCCGCGCCCGTTCCACCACTATTTTATGGATTCTTCTGGTTCTGGTTCTTTCCGTTCGGTGATCTCAGAAGTTTGATCCGTGGTCTTAGAGTTCTGTGTTCGTTTTCTGGTTCTTTTAGTTAAAGTTGTTCTTTTTGAGCTGATCTGCTACTTGTCTATAGTATTAGTTTTTGGACATTCTTTGGCGCGAAAGCTATATCTCTTCTTTGAGTGTAGGAAATGAAGCAGATCTGGGACTGTTAATGCTTCCTGTTTTGCTTTTCTGGTCATACTTGGGGTTTTCTCTGATTTTCTTTAGCTTATTCTTGTAGCTCGGCCTGAAGTTTTCTTTTGCTTTCTTTGTAGATAGAGAACAGTACTGTTGTTTGTTTCTATTCTCCTCTGTTTAGTATAATGCCCTACTTCCTTTTGGTGTTGTATATTTTCCTTGACTTTTTCTCTGGATGGTACCCATGGAATTTTGTGTCTTTATTATGTCTACGAGTATTCAGAGTCATGGGCTTAGTAACCCCATTGTTTGATTTTTAATCTCCTTCAGAGATATTGGTCACTAGTTGCTGGTTTCTTATTTTAGGTACGGATTCCTTTCTCTCTGTATGATGATTGGATGTATATGCCTTCATGTGTATGAGTGGTCCTTCTATATGTATTTTTATTTTATTGTGCGCCGCATTGAAGGTAATCCGGACCTCTGGTTTTCTATTTCACGCTGGATCGGAGTCATGTTCATCTTCCGGGGAAGGATTCGTACTGCCAATCATGCTGTTTTCTTTTGCTCTTTTGGTTCATCGATCCATCCTCTTTTTTTGAACTGTTCTCCTTTATTATTAGTATGGGTATCAAGTGTTGTTTTCTAGAAATCATCACTTCTAAGGAATCATATGGATCCTGGTTTCAGGTTTCGTGCGGTCATGTCCTGCTTATTTTTAGTCAGAACTGTATCAACTGGGATATCCCCTGCTTCTTTGTAGCACACCTTTAGTTAAAAATCATATGTTATTAGGGTGAGCAATTGCTGCGGCTTTCATATCTCTAAGTAGTTGATCCACTGTTTTTGATAAGGGGCATATAAGTAGATCCTTCTGGATTAGTTTGCAACTTAGATTGGTTTGGTGAAGTTGTCCTCAATTGTCAAGCAGGGTATCACTTCTTGATTGGAGTTGATATTCTTGGATTAGCTCATGTAACATGTCCTTGATGTGGATTTATTTTAGTAAATGTAACATGAACTTCGCATGGACATGGACAATGCTGTGGGTTCATTGGATGGTTTGTGGTCCTGTCTTCGCATTAGATTGGTGCTGGGTAGGCCTGCATATTCTTTTTTCCTCAACAGTGTTGATATATACACATCGTGGGTGAGAGCATCAACCTTTCTATTGGGAATTGCTATGTTCTTTACATGTGCATGGTATGTGGGTGTTCGATCATTCGCTTGGCATGCCATTGTAAAGCCATCTTTTCTGCTTGTTTTTTTGTCACACTAATTAAAGTGATGCTGGATGTGGCACCATGCGTTGGCATGGGGTAAATATGATTCCAGATTGGGCAGTTGCATTAAAATTTCCATGAGTATGTTTGCAGTGTAGCTCTGTTCCTTGCTAGTTGGGAAGCGGTGGTTCATATCATAATAGTCCCTTTCATTGATTTTACACTGATGTTTTCTTGTGATTAGTTGAGAACCAAATAATAATTAGGTTACTCTTCCACTTGCTGGGAAGGCTTTCATTGATCATTGTTGATGATTCTGTGTATGTAGTAATTTGAGTACACCTTCTATTCTCATTTTATGAGAATTTATTTCCCTGGAATTTGTTTATTTTTAGTCATAGCATCATCTGATATGTAGTGTAGCATTCCAGGCTTGTATGGGCGGAATCTAATGCATCTTGCTAGTTAATATTGATTTTGAGCAACACCTGAACAATCTAAGGCTCCATTGAAGCTTCAGATGGTTCATATTCATGAACTCACAGCTACCAAATGTGTAGTATGTAGCTTTTCTACTTTGGATGGCCAGTTTAGATGGTAAAGATATCATGGTTTGCAGCTTCATCTGTTCACCTGGCAGTATGGAAATTTTTCACTTCCCTTTGCCAATCAATCTCAATATTGACCGTGCAGCTTTTTTCCTAGAGAGCTAAACAAAAATCAAGAGACATATCTGGGGTTTTAGCTTGCAACTGGACTGAAATTTTCCATTTTTTTTGTTTTTCTTTATCTCTAGGTTCTTGTTCCAAGCCATCACGTTTTTTTTTTTTTTGCCTCTTTTATTTCCTATTCTTGGAATATTGATTTTTAGTTTTTCTAGCTTCCTGTTGCATTTGGTTGTTATCATTTTTTCTTGTTGTCCTTGTCCATGTTTTGAATTTGGAGATGCTAGATTGGACACTGATTTCCTTAAAATGAATCATTGCGTTGATCCACCTAAGTCTTTTCTCACGCACCATATCCCCTGTACCCTACTTCCGATATTTGTAAACAAAGATCTCATTTGATATATCATGGTTTAGATGGTGCATCAAGACCTTTGCCTTTTGACCCCTCATTGCATAAATTCAACATAGTCTGATCTTGCATTAGATGGCCATGTTGCATGATAACCTATGTTAACCATCAAAATGTGCCACCTGATCCATGTAAACTTTTAATTTTTCCAGAAATATCACAGTATCAAAGCATTACTGCTATTTTTTTCATTGAATGTCAGTGCAATCCCATGTACTTTATCCCCTTTTCCTTCAAATTGTATGAAGGTGTTTTAATAATTTGGATCGATCTTTGCACTTGCCCTAAATGAGATAAATCTGTCATTTGTTCCTCCCATACAGTTCTACTATATTGATGTGAGTCCAGCATCGTCTAAGAATATTTTATGAAATACTGATGAAGCAATCGGTATCTTCTCTACCATCTTGATTGCTAATGCATCTAGTATTCTCTTCTGTAGATAGGACCTTTCTTTTAGGTTCTCTCTTCTGCTAAGTGTGTATGGTTGTGGAAATCTTTACAGAGTATTTGCTTGCTTGTGGTCAATTCTTGAATTTTTGAAACTTTCGTGGAGTCTTGGTCAGGAATTTTTTTCCTAGGATATGCCTTTTGCTCCTATGCTCCTGAAGTGAAAACGAGCATAAAGTGCAATCCTGGCTATTAATGGTAGGGTATGTTTGGATATTTTAAAAATTATATTGGATCTTCAACTTGTTCAATTACTCGAAGGTTTATAAGGCAGCATCCTCTCTTTCAACTTATCAAGTCTTCTTGTCTCTGTAGTTCTTAGAAGTTTGTTCACAGGTTGATCTAAAATTTCTGCATTGAGGAAATTACAATGGTCATATTAAGTTTGTAAATTTTGAACTGTGAAATGAATAAATAGTTTGATTTTTTTTTTTAAATTTTTGTGATTATAATTCTTTATTTTTCTTTTCAGCCTTCGGCTTTTAACCATGTCAGATCTACAAACTCCTCTGCGTCCTAAAAGGAAGAAGGATTGGGTGGACTACTTGGTCCACTTCCGATGGATGGTTGTTATCTTTGTTGTCCTTCCAATCTCGTTCACAATCTACTTCCTTATATATTTAGGAGATGTAAAATCTGCAATGAAATCAGAAAAACGTCGTCAGAAGGAACATGAAGAGAATGTCAAAAAGGTTGTGAATCGTCTCAAGCAGAGGGATCCAAAGAAAGATGGTCTTGTGTGCACGGCAAGGAAGCCGTACATTGCTGTTGGCATGCGTAATGTTGATTACAAACGTGCAAGACATTTTGAGGTGGATCTTTCAGCATTTAGAAACATCCTTGAGATTGACAAAGAGAGAATGATTGCAAAAGTGGAGCCTCTTGTAAATATGGGTCAGATTACAAGAGCTACCGTTCCTATGAACCTTGCCCTTGCTGTTGTTGCAGAGCTTGATGATCTCACAGTTGGAGGATTAATTAATGGCTATGGAATTGAGGGAAGCTCACACATCTATGGCCTTTTCTCTGATACGGTAGTTGCCTTTGAAGTTGTGCTTGGAGATGGACGAGTTGTTAGGGCTACTAAAGATAATGAATACTCAGACCTTTTTTATGGGATTCCCTGGTCTCAAGGAACGCTTGGACTATTGGTTTCTGCAGAGATTAAACTCATACCCATCAAAGAGTATATGAGGCTAACTTACACTCCAGTGAGGGGCAATTTGAAGGAACTTTCTCAGGCTTATGCTGATTCTTTTGCACCTAGAGATGGGGACCCATCAAAAGTCCCAGACTTTGTTGAGGGAATGATTTACACGCCAACTGAAGGTGTCATGATGACTGGGAGATATGCTTCTAAGGAAGAGGCAAAGAAGAAGGGCAATGTCATCAACAGTGTTGGGTGGTGGTTTAAGCCATGGTTTTACCAGCATGCTCAGAAAGCACTTAAGAAAGGTGAATTTGTGGAATACATTCCCACTAGAGATTATTACCACAGGCACACGAGGTGTTTGTACTGGGAAGGAAAGCTGATCCTACCATTTGGGGACCAATGGTGGTTCAGGTGGTTTTTTGGGTGGTCGATGCCTCCAAAGGTTTCTCTGCTTAAGGCCACCCAAGGTGAAGCTATCAGGAATTATTACCATGACAAACATGTGATCCAGGATTTGCTGGTCCCTCTCTACAAAGTTGGGGATGCCCTTGAGTATGTGCACCAAGAAATGGAGGTATCTCTGTCTTTTGTATGACTGATTATATTAGCCTTGTATGCTGCCTGATTTTTCTCTTCATGGGAACTTACAGTTTGCAAGTCTTGATTATTAACATCACATTAACTTGTTAGAACAGAAATATTGTTTGATGAGTCCATTATCTCATAAATATTGTCATCATATATGCTGTGTTTGATGTTGCTTCTGGATTTGATTAGCCCTTGAATTTTTGTCCCCGAGCACTTGTCAATTACCATACCATTTCTCTATCATATGTCTTGATTATTTTCGAAAGGGGTTTTAGACTTGTAAAAGAAAAAATTTATGGCATGCTGGCTCATTCATAACTTGGTTGCCAGGTCTTATATACTAGTGGTACTCTTTTCCACATATAGTAAGTCAGTAGGAACAAGTCATTTTTTGCTTTACGTGATGGTAGGGATTCTTCTGTTATCTTTCAGGTATATCCAATCTGGCTCTGCCCCCATCGTCTCTTCAAGCTCCCTGTGAAAACTATGGTATACCCTGAACCAGGCTTTGAGCTACACTACAGGCAGGGAGACACAAGCTATGCTCAAATGTTCACAGACATTGGTGTGTATTATGCTCCTGCAGCTGTCCTAAGGGTTGAGGAATTCAATGGCGCTGAAGCTGTCCACCAGCTCGAGGAATGGCTGATCCATAATCATGGTTTCCAGCCACAGTATGCAGTTTCTGAGCTTACAGAGAAGAACTTCTGGAGGATGTTTGATGGGGCTCACTATGAGCATTGCCGCCGAAAGTACAGAGCCATTGGAACCTTTATGAGTGTCTACTACAAGTCCAAGAAAGGGAAGAAGACTGAGAAAGAGGTGCAGGAAGCTGAGGCGGCTATCCTTGAACCAGCCTATGCTGAAGAAGCTTGATCTGAGCAACTGTTGAGAATTTAGATTTGGTAGGAATTTTCCATGTAACCAGCTGTCTGAACCACTACCTTGCCAATGTTTGATGTTGTAATTTGGAGCATTTCCTGCTTGTTTGTTAATTTAATCTTCGTTCTAGCAATTGAACCTTGCTGGAATTTAACTGTGTGGATGCTGATGCCAATGTTAAGTGGTGCTTGATTTGCTGTTACCAGTCCTCAGACTGTTCTCCATCGCTGAAATACGAGGAAGTCCCTAAATGCTAATTTATTTATTAAGTAGCTGGCAAAGGCAAGACGATTGTTTTAACAATGATGAGAATATATTATCGGTTGTATCCCGTCCGCTGGCGCTGGGGACGTGGGGTCAAAATGGTAGCAGCGTGGACCTGCTGCCACGCTGAAAGTTCTCTCTTTTGCTGTGTATGTGGGTCATGATCTGTTGTCTTATAATTCTTGAATCAGAGTAAATTAGGTCCCGAAATCAGTGCCCCAGCGTCAGTGTTTCGCTGCTTTTGCATCCATCTTGTTTTTAAACCAGCAGTGGATGAAACATGGAAGCCAGCAACTGGTCATCTCATAAAAAGAAACACAGAGCAGGTCATTAAAAAAGGGCAAGGAGGAGATTCTTGGATCCCGTCTCCATGGCTGTCTGTTATGATAATTTCCAGTTTTCACCAAGTCTCTGTTGCTCCATCATTGTTTCCGACAGTTGCATCTCTTGGCATGATGCCATTCCTTCACTTACAGGCAGCAACTGAGTTGGTTGTAAATTTAAGACAGGTTATGTGGTAGCAGAAGTGTTTCAGAGTTCTTATCCACTGGAACAGGCGTGGAATAAATGATCACAGTGAAACGGTACCCAGGGCAGTCAGGTCATTGGAAAAGGCCAGAGAAAAGTAGCATTGCGTTGTTTTGAGAGACGCTATCGGACGGCCATCCAAATTAATGTGAGATGGATTCTGAGTATGTCTTAATATGCCCAAATAAGGGTTTTGGTTGCACGTCCTTCAATTGCAAAGCTGGCGACAAGCACAGCACATGGGTGGAACATGTACCTAAGGACAAGTTTGATTCTTTTTAGATCTTGTGGATGATGGAGATGCTTCATATTTGATGTGGATGGATGCTGTCATGTGCATTATGGAGACGCTAGCGGCGGCGGTCGGGGCGGCAGGTTAGAGGAAAGAAACCGCCCTCATGCACTCCTTTATGATCATCATATAAAAAAATAGACCATGCCCCACCGTTGGAGGGCAGGCACGTGTGAGATGGCCCAACTTTTTAGTGACCGAACAGTATGGGAGTGGCTGTTCTATGGTAAAAGAATATAATTATCTTCATGAAAAAGAAAAATATTATGAAAAATTCTTTCTACTTCAATCTTGTGAGATGACGGTTGAAAATGTTGCTACATGATAATAGAAAGAAATAATAAATGATTCCTTAAGATCTCTCCATATTTCTGCTACTCAAAAAGTCAAAATTTGGATTTCTCAAATGGAGCCGAGGTGATAAAAAATTTTGAACATATTTTACATTATAAATACTGTTATTTGTCTTGAAGCAGAAAATGATGGATGATGGTAACAAAATAATTTAATTTGTTTGGCAGAAAAACAAAAATTACTCTCATAATGTCTTTATTGTAATGAAAACAAATATATAGTTCTACTTAGAATGATAGGTTGAAGTAATGGCACTTACAACAATTATGATGCAAAATAGGTGTTCCAAGAAATGTGCAATGCTAACTGAAATGAATTGAATCCATGTTGGTAGTAGCAAACTTTCAGTAGCTTTACCAACTGAACTAGATAATGCTATAGAATCAAAAGAACCATCATTTAGGCCAGCCAAGCCTAAACATTTATGGCCATTTGAGGGATGAAAAATCATATGGTTTAGGTCCTAGGATTTATGACCATTTTGCAATCTAAGTTATTGAATTGCAATCCACTTTCCCCAGCTTTTTATTTTCATTATAATTTTACAACGTTTATGTTATAAAAACATGCACATGCCAGATTTTTGCTATGGGTTTTGGAATGAAGCTTAGCCCAACCAACTACAATCTTGACCCAGCCCACCCCAATGCAGGCCAGGCTTAACGCCTTTATGGGCTGGCCCAACTATTCGACAAAGACATCCGGATGGCGGGGAAGCGATTCACGGTACGCCGGTTATCCGTAAATTTCCCGCTCTCTCCCCCAGCTCCCAAGTGTCCGCAGTCTACCTCCATTTCCAGCGAGTTCTAGGGTTAGGGTTTTCCATCGCATTTCCGACGAGAAGAATGTTCTCCAGCCAGCCCCACGGTGAAGCATCTCTTTTTCTCTGGTGGCGGCTTCATGCGATCTCATGCCGACCAAATCCCCGGCTCTAGCCTCTCCAAGGTAAAACAACCCACCAGTTCCTCTTTCTCGATCTCGGTCCCTTTTTCTGATCTCCATCTCTTTCTCAGAATCGCGGTGCGTCGGGGTGTCTTCGGTGACCGTGAAGCAGATCAGGATGCCTATCACACGAGCGATGACAAGCCCGGCTTCATAATTGATGGGTTCGATGCCAACAACGTGAAAAAAACATTGCTTTTTACGCCGATTCTTCTTAAAGTTCGAGCCTAAGCCCTAATTTGTTTCTGTGGAACGGGATTAGTGTTCTTTTTTTGTGTAGTTGCAGTTTAGGCTCCGGCGGATGTTGTCGAACAACGCAGAGAAAGCGACGGATGTCACCTGGATCGATGTCATCAGATGGTAACTCTTTTTTTTTTTCCTTCTTGTTCTTGTCTTCTTTTAATTTTGAAAGCGTTATACTTGATCTAATTCTATAAAAAAGGTGTCTTTTTCTGAAAAAGACTATTACACAATCTGTTGGGTGAATGAAGCTTCAGATGGTTCCATCAAAAATAATGAAGCTTCAGATGCAAATGAAACAGCTATTCTTCCGTAAATGTCTAAAAACTCTCTATTGATTTTTCTTTTCTTTGCTTTCCGCTGAGTCAACAGTCAATGCCTTATTCCGTTTTATTTTCTGATGATGGAATGGTTTATATGTCAATGTAAGTGGTAGCCTTAGAGGATTTCAAGACAAGAAGCTTGCTATTGCCTTCTCCATTTGGTAAGCTATATAATGGCTCTTATGTTACAACAAATAATCTTTAAACCCTGTTCTGTCCATGACTGTCGATCGATGATACTTTAGCTTGCTGACTGGTTGGGTGGAGTTGGATTTCTTATCTCTGTTACATTCATTGAGTGCTTTCCTGTTCTGGTGTCTTGAAATATTTTTCATGGGTACACCATCTATTGTCATGAAACCAGGATGTGCCAAATCTTATGATATTGCGGAGAACTAATCCATTTTTCCATGGCTGGTTGTTGGATTTTGGTGATTTTTTGGCAAAATCTGCCATGAGTGTATCACTCTGTGGAGGCTAATGCATTTCACGGCATGCAAGTGAGAATTGTGCAGCACGAATTTGAAGGAAGGACATGATGGAACGATCGATATGGTTGAAATATCAAGAATCACATCATGGCTATCTTAACAGTCTGGTATCTGTTTCAAGAGTAATAAAGAGTCTAGCGTCTATCAAAATAGTGCTATTCTAAAAGAGAACGAAGTTGGAGAGAGTGAAGGATTAAGGGCATCTGTACCTGCTGTTAAACTAGCTGATTGTCAGCTGTTCCACAAGAAAAGAACAGGTGTAATGGTAATAATGACAACATCATCACTTGCAAATGCCATTGTTCGCATAACAAAACTTTAAGTTTTGAATATGCATGAAGATTCAAATTGAAAATGTTATTTTAAGTTTTAATCAATGACAATGAAAGCATCGAAAAAATGTTGAAAAAATTTTAAATTTCATACCAAGGTTCTGCAAACCATGCTCCATCCCAAATGTATGATATAAATTTTTCTTATCAGCTTCTACTTATTGATCAATTAAGCTTGTGATGGAAGGAATGATGCTTTGCATAATCCACTTATAGGTGAGCAAAAATGATGGAGGTCATGGAGTCATAAATATATGGATATAGATTTTGCACACAACCTAGTGTTTTTCAGGGAATGCATTTGAGAAATGTATATGACCATTCGTGAACATGTGGAAAATTGGCATGACAAAATAAAACTGCAAAACACAAGGGAAACAAGTTCTGTTTAAAATCCTAAACAATTATAGAAAAATCAGTGAGAATATGCAAGCTTATCTATCAGTTTCTTGGAAGTTTCTGAACTTCGTTTTCTATTCATTGCCACCCACAACATTTCTTACAAGTGTTTCTCGTGGTGACAACTATGGTCTCCAGGTGATTGTGTTATTGAAAATCTCCAACTAAGACAGTTATCTTGATCTTGAAGTTTGTTATGCAGACTATTGAACCTGTTATGTTTGCATTTTGCTAGGAGATGGATGGGGAGCAAACTACATGTGATTTAACCCAGCAACTCCCACAAAACACAACCCCTCCTGGGTTGGCTGTCAGCTTGATGTCCGCTCGATGTGCAAAACTTAGTGTAGAACTTGAATGATATTGTAGGTTCATGTGCAGACTTGATAAAACTTGCATTTCTGTTCTATGATGGCATTCATGTGTGCACTTGACCACAAGTATGCTATTAGATGCATGGCTTCACATCAATTCTTGATCCTACTTTAGATCACCATATATTTAACAGCTTGGCGGCCATGCCTAAACTCGGGCAAGTCCCGTCATAGGAACCACTTTTCTGACTGGGCCAAAGGTGCCTCAAAATCCTGCTGCCATCTTTTGCTATCCAGGAAGCTTGATGTTTCAGCTATCTTGCTTCATAAAATTCTGTTCTTAAAGTTGAAGCGTAGAACTTATTGAGAAAATAAATATATTGTAAATAGAAATGAGGTAGAATCTAATATCCCGATAGATTTGTCTGTCAAACTGTTCGGCTGGCACCTTTTTTTTTTTTTTTTTTTTTTTGAAGTGTGTGCGTGTGATATTTAATTTTATTTCTTGATCTGATGATATTTATGTTTCAAACAGATTGCTTGATTCAAGTTATTATGCCTGCGGATTATTCTAATAGATGGAATGGTCCAGAAATAGCTAATGAAAATATCATCTAGAATACAGCAAGGTTCCTGCTATTTTTATCATTGTCTTATGATATTGTTGGCTAAATCCTCTGCAACAAGATCTGCAGTAGATTTTTAAACCGCCGTGCAACTTTGCAACTCATCCAATTCAGAGGACAGCCAGTCTTTAATGGAACAGAACTTTGTCTAGTTCTTTAGTTGGCTGGTAATCAAGTTGTAGAAAATTCTGTTCCTTTGATTTCTGATTTTCCAAGGAGAGGTTTATTGGTAAGATAATGTGTTAAAAAGTTTTTTTTTATATTTTTTGGACCCCTTTTTTATAGGTGGCTTAAAAGTGAAACCCCCAAAATCTAATTTAAATGCTTCATCCCGACTTACGTTTTGCCCCGAAGTCTAGATCAGGAAATTCCGTGGCCCCCACAAAAGACGGCCGTTGTGGGTGTGTCAATCCTCAAGTCTCGCTGACTCGAATCCAGGCCAGATTCCCACTCTCGAGATTGCTGGAAAGCACGTGTCCCCCATTCAAGAGGACGCCAAGTGGGCCCGAAACATGTCCCACGAAGGATATTTGGTATATGATACCTTTAATTACACAAAAAGATCCTAGGCACCATCGATCTCCCTTGAATCCTACCGACTCGGTGAATCGCATCAGTGATTTTGTGCCACGTAATTATGAACACTGCTTGTTAGATGTACCGGGGACCTCTAAGGGCTTCCTGGTGCGCGTTCCCATCTTAGGTGCACCACGCTGGCGCGCACGGAATACCTGCGCCTCGCACGCGTCCGCCACACCACGTGGCTCACCGACTCCCGATTCTGGATCCCGTGGTCCACGACGAATCTCGACCGTTATTAGATCGGCACGCGTCACGCCGGTGACAAACGTCACCGTGGGTTTTGGAACCAGGGAAGTGTAGGTAGCCCAGGTTCGGGTTGTATCTTTCGCGCGAAAGAACGATTACTTTCTTTCGCCACATCAACCGTTGGATTGCGCAATATTTCTTTCCAGATCTGTGTAGACAGACGGAAGATAGGGATTGTGGCTTTCGGATCTCGGAAATGATGTCCCGGAAAGAAATCAATCATTATTCGCGTGAAAGATTCAACCCGAACCCAACCGACCTCCACTTGGCCCCACCCCGCGCCACCGTCGCTAAAATAAATAAATAAACAAGGGAGGGAGGGCCGGCCAGAGACAAGCTGGTGGTCTTCGAGGCGATTTCCACCTCGTGTCGACGGGTTTCTTGTTGGCTCTGTGCCGATAGCTGATGCGATCTCTTCTCAAGAAAGATTTCTAGGGTTTCACTCTTTCTCGGTCACGGCGGCTCGGATCGGGCGTCTTTTCGTGGGCACGAGAGGAATTCTTTTGTGAATTCCAGGGCTCCAGTCGTTGAAATCGTTTCAGGTGAGAAGATTTAAATTTCTCGTCTACCGATTTGCTAGAAATTTGTTCGTTTGGGGATTTTTTATTGGATTTTAACGAACGTTTGATGTGTAGGACGCCATGGCGGCGAAGAGTGGGGCGCTTCTTTTGACGGATGATGCCATCTTTCCCGTCCAGGCGGGGCTGTCAGCGATTAAGAATCTTGGGAGTGAATTGGTTGTCGAAGATGATGACGTGGTTGTAGTTACTCAATGCGGTACCCTGGGTAATCTTTGCTTCCCCTCTCTTTTTTGTCAGCTGCAATATTTTAAAGTTCCTCTTTTTCTAAGTTATAATGGTGAAATTGATGGACATTATGAATAATTTTTATGTTTGAACCTGGGATTTGTTGCGGAACTAGTTATCTGAAGCTAATGTTTCGATTAGATTCAAGAAACATGCCAATAAATTTTTTTGTGAACTTTAGGGGGCGAGATAGGGATCATCATTCTCGCTTTCATCCATGAAATTTCAGATTGAGAGGATAAGAGTTGTTGGCTTCGTGTTACTTTTTATCTTTTCTTTTTCCTAAGTAAGTTTCTGGTGGATTCTAATCATATGGTTGATAAAAGAAATTAGTTCGTCTATTATGTATCTGAGGTTTAGTTAATTTGGTTGAATAATTTCTGTAAACTGGACGGTTTGGCAACAGGTGGAAAGTTGCAAATTGAGTCGGGATCTTTGGATGTTGTTGTTTCGGTCTGGAAAGCACCCGAACTTGATTTAGAGGAGTGGCTCGAAGAGTTCGGTAGAGTGTTGAAACCTGGTGGGAGGATCCTAGTACAGACACCTCTTCTTTCTACTGAAGGGGATAAGGTATTATCTCCATGTTTCCTGGTTGATGTGTTCGTTCTGTTTCATGTTGATGAATGTCTGATGCCTGTGTTAAGATGATAAGAAGTTGTTTTCTTGCAGCTGAACTCTACACTTGAGCGTAAACTACTCATATCGGGGTTCTTGGAAGTGCAAGCTTTAGAGTTGAAGTCTTTCTTATCCATTGACGATGTTCCATACCTTACGGTGAGTGAAGCCTCCATCCTGAGAGAGAGAGAGAGAGAGAGAGAGAGAGAACTAGTCCACTTTTCTAGCTATACCTGTCATAATCTATGTTTTACCTTCAATTCTTCCATCCTTTTGCAGATTAAGGGCAAGAAGGCATCTTGGACAATGGGATCATCTTTCCCCATTGAGAAAGGAGCAAAGACGGTTCCCAAGATTCAAACCGACGGTGAATCAGATCTCATTGATGAAGATAGCCTCTTGACTGAGGAGGACTTGAAGAAACCACAGCTACCACCTGGTTCAATTCACGATCGAACTTATTTTGGTTATGTTTCTTCTGATGTTTCTTGTGGTAGGAAAGATTTTAACACTTCTTTAATCTTGTGCAGTAGGAGATTGTGAAGTTGGAAGCACAAGGAAAGCTTGCAAGAACTGCACTTGTGGTCGGGCTGAGGCAGAGGAGAAAGTGCAGAAGCTGGGGCTGACTGCCGAGCAGATCAACAATCCCCAATCTGCATGTGGCAATGTAAGCAGTCCTAGCAAATTTGAGCTATAAATGTTGTTAATGTTTCCTCTTGGTGTTTTGCCAATGCTATCTTGCTTCTTAATCCTGCAGTGTGGGCTTGGGGATGCATTCCGGTGTGGCGGCTGCCCTTACCGAGGTCTTCCTCCATTCAAGATGGGCGAAAAGGTAACCACTAACTGTGGTTTGATGCATGTCGCCCAATTTTTCATTTACTTGGTTATGCATGCATGGAGATACAAAATACATTTGTTGCTATGTTTTGCTGATATATGATTCTAAATTTTAGGTTTCCTTGCCTGGTGACCTCCTTGCGGCTGATATATGATGGTGAAGAAGAGCAGAATGATTTACTTTGTTGCGATTTATTTTTGTTCTCACCGTTAGATCGTTACTTCTTGTGTCTTGCCCTGAAAGAATCAGATCGATACAGAAGAATGATTTGGACGGACGTGTTCTCAGTGAACTAAGATAATCCAAATTTTGTTCATCAGTTTGCAATGCATCATGTTGGTCACTGTGTGATTTATTTTCCAAAACTTTTTCATGCACATGAATGGTCCAAACTTGTTTAGATAAGAGCACTGGGGGCCCTTGAAGACTAACTAATATTTCGTTCAAAAAGTTAATCAATCCAAACGAGACCTCAGAGGCTGCATCCACCCCACCAAGAGGAGGCATCAGCTTCCTTGTTAGTGGTTCTGTAGGTGCATTACGGGAAGTTTTCCGCTTGGAGATTTGGATGCCAAGGCATAACCACCCGGAGGATGGATAAAGAGCAAATGGCTGGAAGAAAAGGATCTGTGATGCGAAGTGCCAGTTTTGCTGTAGCTGGGTCCGGATCTCCTACTACCAGAGCCTGAGAGTAGTCTGAAGATTGCGATACCAGGCGGGCAGCAGGCACTGGCTTTACCTGTATTGCGCCATTGTTTGCTTCTTTATGAGGCTTCGGTGAATTCTTAGCAAATTATCATTATAAGTTTCTGAAATAAATTTTAGCAATTTGGCAAAATAAATTCTTATAGTGAAGAGCAAGGTGAGCTGAAAAGGACCATTGATGTGCTGCAAATCATATGCAAATAAGGCTGCCTACAGGCTTGAATTTTCAAACAAATTATGGAGTAGGCAGTTTCATAAATATCTCTGAGCTCGAGTCTACTGCAGCCCTATGATCTTGACTTACCCTCTTGGATTCAAAATGTTTTTGGGTTCTGAAGAAAGTCAAACTGCTAACCATGTCTTAGATCTTTGTAGTGTGGAAGGGTGTCCATTTGAAGTTAAGTACATCGAGTGTGCTTTTAATTTTTTTTTCATGAATTTACCTCAAGAAAATGGAGTGAAAAAAATGATGCGTGTTTCAACCTAAACGTTTGATGACCATCTATATGTGAATAGTTACAGAAGCCATGGTGATCCATTCCAGCGGAACTTTTCTTGCTGTTGCAAGGTTGGCCTCACAACTTCTAAGTACAGAGAATCTATAATGTTTGATATACTTTGAAAGGCCGTTAGCTTGCCAAAGATTACTCACTGTTGATAGCAAAATTGATTCATACCTACCTAAATCACAAAATATGCCAACATGATTATCATTTCTGGAAATTGCTACAGGGAAGAGTTATGAATATTTTGCGATGCAAAACCTTTATAATTTTATTCCATGGCATAAAAACTCTCATAACATCGATCAATCCATTTCTTCTGTATGGTGGGAGGGTTGTTTTATCAGCATTTGACATCTGGCCATTCTGAGACTTGGTACGAGAACATTAGATAAAAAAAAATCTGAGGTCTCAGACAATAGTGTGAAAAAATCAGCATTTCCTGATGATATTATGTATCTCCTCTAGCTTTGAAGAACTAAAGGTGAGAAGCAAATGACTTACGTTCCTCAAGAAATGATGCTAAGCTCGTGTTGCAGATCCAGTAATCCAAAATATGAGTGTTGGAAGGATCCCCTGGATCCAAAATCTTGGTGGCACTAAGGGTGTAGGAGGAGCTACACAGACACCTTTCCGAGCAGTTGGAAGTTCAGCAAGATGCCATCAACGAAACAGCCCGTCATTGGAACCTGGCTGTTATCATTACAGATGATGTAACCAACAAACCTAGGATCCATTTTTACCAATCTTAAAGGTGCCCTGGTTGAGGGGACTGCCAAGAAATGAGATTTCCAGGAGAATTATGGAAGCTAGCTCTGACAACAATGGAGTTCAATAATCCCTAAATTGCATGGTATTGCCCTGAAAGAGCTCTTCCTGGTACTTTGAAATCCAATTTTGCTAAAGTATGTAGGCCAAGTCTTCACCCTATTCATTTTCCTAAAAAAAGAAAAAAAAAGAAAAAAATGAAAGTCTTTCAGTCCATTCATGTCAGCAGCATGGGCTGTGGGCTGAAAGAGTTCTCTAGAGGCAGTCCGGGAAGTAATTGATTGCAGCCCAGCACGACCAATTGTGGGCCGTAAATCTCTTAAAAGAAAAGTTGGGTTTAGACTTAAAATTGTGCTTCGGAAAAAAAAAAAAAAAAAATCGAAAAATACTTTCTACACCGCGATGGCGGACACATGTGCGGTGATTGACGAGCGCGCGAGCCCGTAAGCAAAAAAAAAAAAAAAAAAAAAAATTTCGAGCACCGCATTGCGTGCAGTGTAGGAAGTATTTTCCAAAAGAAATCAGATCCGATCACACCAGACCCGCTCAGATCCGGCCCGTTTGGAATCGCATAAACGGGAGACACCCTAGAGAGAGAAAGGCACAAGCAGGAAGCGTGTGCAAATTTATTTAAATGAAATATTCTGACTTTAGTGCTTCCAAAAACCGAGGGTGTCGACAAATCTGCTTGAAAGCTTCAAAGTCCTCTCCGTTCCCCTTCTCCTTCCTCTTGTAGTTCGCGTAGAAGGAGTTCCATTTCTACCAGAGAAGGCGGCGAGAGGATTTCTTCCTCAAAATAACCGATGGATGATGAGCAAAGCGCCAAGGTATCATCCTTTTGTTTTCCCTTTCCGTACTCTGCAATTCTGTTTATGGATCTCATTCAGCGTTGTATTTGTTTAGGGTTTTTATGGGTTCTGCTGATTTGGAAATGAGAGTTTAATTAGCGGAGCCGTGGGTTTTGATTGGGGATGTTTTTCTCTAGATGCTTTTGTTGCCTTTGTATATTAATGGGTAGTGATGGAGACCACCGAAAATTGGAATTTGTTTGTTGGTTTGATAAATTCATTGCGTGATTCATGGTGTCCCAAGAGGTCGGCTGTGCCGATATAAATTTTGTGCAATTTTTGCCCACCCTGCAATTCTTTTCCTTTTTAAAAAAAAAAAAAAAAAAAAATTCCTGAGCTAGTCTCTCCTTGACTTCCCATATGATCTTTTCTTTTCTTTTCGTCTCTATAAATCCGATTGAATTATTCTTCTACTAATTTTATTTCTTTTATCTTGTTTCCGTGATTATGGAAGTCATTCCTCGAACTCCAATAGATGTGTCTCTCTCTCTCTTCCCCTTTCTTTTTCTATAAATATCCTACAAGAATAATAACTGGCAAGCCCTTGAGTGAGTTTTAGTTTCTTCTAAAGCCTTTAACATGTGCAGTGCAGTTTGTAATTAATAACAACTAGTATCTTTGGTTACGAGGAAAGGGAAAATTGGTGGTGATATTCAATGTAATTCGAGTGTGATGAATGGAGCGGAGCTGTGCTTCTGGAGAGTTTACAAGAGTAAGGCCACTGGTGTTGTACCAAGTTTCGAAATGCTAGGGACAAAAGAAAAGTGGGACACATTGGATGATCGTTGCATAGAACATAATGCCGAAATAAGTGTATTGTACATATAAGAAAGTTTCTGCTAGAAATCTTTACAAGTGATTGACGGTTAAAAAAGAAGATATCATGCACAATAAGGACCAAGAGAGGTTTGTAATGGCTAGGTACGACCTATCAAACTAGTGAAGGCTTTAACCAAGCTTGGTAGACTTGATCGGAGCCATACTAATGTAACCTATTTTTAGTTGCATCTGTGCCATCAGTAGGATTTTACAAGTTTTATCCAAGATAATTATTTCAAGTTGCCAACCACCTGATAGTTCAATTGGTTAGGCACCCTGCCTTCATGTGAGGTGATCTCATGTTGAATTTCCACTAATGTTGCATTTGACCTTCAAAAATGGGATTATCTTGGGTGTGGTCTTGTTTATTATTAGGTGCCAGGGTTCCAGATTGGTCTGGGCTTCAGCAACTCTTTTTTTGGCATTGATGTACTACTTTTCAAGGGATCTCTAGAATTATGTTTGGGCTAAAAGTTCTGTAGTCTAGGATGGTTTACTAGTCTTCTCCATCAATCTATTGACTTTTCACTTGACTTTGGGGTTTTCACTCATTACTTTGCACAACCAATTGCTTGGCAAGATCAGCTGACAGGAGACTTGCTGCTGATTCTTGCTTGACCATTAGCTGGATTTTTTCTTTTAATGTCCTTCAATGAAGAAATACCTTCCAAGAGTCAATATTTTAGTTTTTTTTTCATGTATGAGAAAAATACATTCATACCACGACACTTATTTCCAAACCTTTATTGTACGTAGGAAGAGCAACGTGTTGCATTCATGCTAGAGAATCATGAGACCACATGTTGGGGCTGCGGGTTACACCTTCTTCTTGAAACATATTCACCTATATTCAAGTGTGGATGGTGTGGAGCAATAACCCACCGAAACAAAGCCCTGAGAAAACCAGATGGTGCATGCTTTTCTCGTTGGAGGCTTGTGCGAGACCGGTTCTTTGTCACTATTCTTCTCTTCTTCATGTTATTTGTGATATGTAAGTTGCAAAGCCTTTCCTTTCTGGACTTACTTTATTATGTTTGATTGGTAAATTCTGTTTGCATTTTTTAACATCTGGATGGGGGTATTAAGTTTTATGATGCTGCATTCAGTTTTTGGACTAAACCATCTCATATGTCTTTTATCTTGCATTTTGCTGATGACAGGTGCTGGTGTTTGGGCAGTATACCCGGTTGTTTTCTCAGTCAGCTATTTCTGTGGGATTTTTCACTGCACATTAACCGCCATTTTGTCTATCAGTACCATATCTAGCTTCTGCCTGGCAGCCTTTAGATCTGCTGGAGCACCAACAAACATTCTCTGGGGTAGTTATCCAATGGTGGCAAAAGGTGACCTAGAAAACTACACTTTTTGCATGTACTGTGCAAAGCCAAAGCCCCCAAGAGCACATCACTGCCGTTCCTGTAGAATGTGTGTGTTGGACATGGACCATCATTGCCCATTTGTAAGTGAAATGATTACTTAGTACCCCCTTCTTCCACTATTAAAATTTATTGGACTGGATTTTTCTGAATGTAACAGAAGATGATGTATTGACCTAAACATGACCAAGAAGCATTTTTCCATTTCATTCATCTTATGATTATAAACTTATATAAACTTAGTGCTTGGATGGCTGCACATATAGATTGGGTGGATCATTTGGGAGGCTATTAGGTTTGATACTAATCAGTGCATGCAACACAGACCCAAAATATGGTACTTGAAGTAGAGACAGCTTTTAAAAGGGTGAAAAAGGTTATGCCTTCATTGTGGGACGGCCAGAAGAAAAAAAATCATGACATGTGATGTGCAGCACATGGGGCTGAAGCAAATTAACAAAATTAATGAAAAGGAACTTTTCAAGTGTGTGTGTGATTACGATGTCATTTCATGGGGTACATGTATGGGATAAATCTGCCAACTTTCTTTGAAGATCAGACTTGCAAATCTAATGCTGCTCCAACTTATATCAGACTGTGGAACATTTGTATTGTGTTTATAACTAGTTTTTTTAAGGGTTTGAGGTATTCTAAGACAACTTATTAATTGGATGTGTTATCCTTCGTCCCAAGAATTGGTAGTTCATTGCATTATGCAAATCCTGGTTGGGAATGTTTTCAATTCAGTGGATGAGATCCATAAGTATAGGTGCTATCATGTATGAGGAGAGCATCTATTTGTTCTGTATGATTTTTTGTCAGAAATTGTTATATGTGCTTTATACCTAAGATGGATGGAGTCAGTATTTGTACAGTAAAGGAAATTTAGGAGTTGTACCAAGTGGTAAAACTTAATTGGTATAGCATGCAAAGAGAGACAAAGAGACATGGAAGATTTCATTTCTAGTAGGGCCGAAATGGATTGGCCATCAGTACCGCCATATACCTATCTGTTTTCATTTGGCCAATATGATATGGATATAGATATTAATCAGATGCTAAAATTTGTATTTATGTTGAACAGATATAGATACAAATTGGATATTGACAACATGGGCATAATAAAATTTTATGAGTCATCAAATAAAAAAAAATATCACCGAATGGAAGATCAATCAAAGACATGCCAATTTTGTCACTCATTTTCCTTTGAAGTTTATGAGAGCTATATGAGATTAAATAGGATTGCAAACAAATCGGATTTTTGGATTTGGATTGGGAGTTGTGCGTATCCACTTTTCTTTCATGGATACAAATATAGATATGTATATTAGTAAGTGCCAAAATTTGTATCATGTTGGATAGATTTGGAGGTGGAAATTACCCGATCTATTTTCACCCCGAATTTCTAGCATGGATTCACCAACCGAGATGAATATTTTAAGAAGAGATTAAAAAAAGTATTGCTTGACAGAGAATATAACCTTTTGTTGGAACTGATTTTGAAGATTGATCTATAAGATTTTTGGTCCTGAATAGATGGATGAGGCTTTTTGATTGTGGCTTATGCTAGCATTTATTATTTAAATTTGCTTAACGAAATGTTTTTAAGATTACATATTCATTTATAAATTAAAATGCATGTTGGAATGCAGTTAAAGCCAACTGAACTGATGAACATGTGTGAACTTGTAATCATGATAAGAACATTTGTTGGGAGTTCATATGGATCCATTTGTATGTTGTACTTTCTTTGCAGATAGGCAATTGTGTTGGAGCAGCAAACCACCGGTTTTTCATTGCATTCCTTACCTCTGTAATCATTAGTTGTACTTATGTCGTCCTGATGATGTTGTATGCTGGATTTCATACATGGCCTCCTTTGGAGTTGAGAACTCTTGGCTCGACTGGCTTCCGCACTGTGAGTGGTACAAGGTTGGCAAAGGAGATTGTTGCAGCCCTAGCTAGCTCAGCATTGCTCTTGTCAGCAAGAGGCCTTGTTCTTATTTATTTGGCGTTTGCATGCCTGACTGTTGAGATTGGTCTAAGTGTGCTATTGTGTCAGCAGCTGTATTATATCTATGAAGGTAACACCTACATCAACCACATAAATTCACAGAATGGTTGGCGTGGAGAAAAGGGGTTCCAAAACCTTTTGCGTTTCTTTGGTTGCCCGTACTTATTTTTCAAGGTATTACCGGGCCTTGCAAATGCTGGAAAGTTGCATGACACATCAGGATCCAAGCTCTTGTAGAGGTAACTAAAAATGTTCTTTATTTTCTTATTCTAGGCAACACAGTTTTATCATTCGTTATGAATTGCCTTTGGTATAATATCACAATCTAGATCAGATAAGTGCTGAAAAATTGACCAACAGTTTTTGGATCATAATAATTTATATCTGTTTGGCCTAGAATTATGATTACATTTAGTGCATTAGTTAGATGCACCAACCATGCTTAGTGGTTATATGTTATGCATCAATTATATCCACAACCAATGCCAGGCAGCTTTCTTTTTTCCTGTGAGGCACTTAAATTCTGAAGTTTGCCCTTAAACAATTTGTCATTGTGCATTTTTATTAAATTTTGGTGGCTGATTTGCAGATATGATACTTAGATATACTTGCCTCCAATAATATGGACTTTCAGAATTTGCACTGAGATACTCTTGCTTACCAAGATGTCAAACGCTAGGAGCAGCCTCTTATGCTGTTCAGTAGGCTAATGAGGTAGCAGATACTTCGACTGAAGTTGAGGACATTCTGGTATAGACAAAAACCTAATGGATTGGCAGTTAGCTGGATTTTTTTTTTTTTTTCTGTTTCTTTCTGTTTATATCTAATTTTGTGATCCACTAGGCTTTATTATTACTGTACTAGCTGGCTTCATCGGTGCAAGGTCCTCTGTTGTTAAATTAAATACTTTAAATGCAAAAACTCCATTTTCTGCTTCTATTAGATTATTGTTGTACAAAGAAGACCTCGACATTGTTTACATGTAGGGCTGTTCCATGGTTAACTATCATAGACCTGTGAATTAATTTGTTAGAGGCAACTGCATGATACATGCATATGAAGTTTTGGATGCTTTCATGGTGAAAAGAATATTCAGAGTGATCAAATAGTAAGCAGATCATTTGCAACGATAAGATGAAAGCGTGGTAGGAGTTTGATGGAGACAAGGAGGCTGTCTCCAGAACCCTCATGTTCAATAATTCAGTATCTTTTCATCTCTAAGCTGCAAATATGTGTGGCGTGCCTGAGAGAGTTCCTTTTATACCGCATCCGTTAATTTAATTTTGCACAACCATCAGAACTGGCCATTGTTTATAAGGTGATAAGCATCATTTGGGTCATACACTGCTATCCGGAGCTTGTGTTGTGGATATTGTGTGCAGAAAACAAACTTTTTTTCTCTGTGTGGATGTCTCTTAAAATTTAATAATCACTGTAAAGTTTGTCAAACTTTTTGTGTGTATGTGTGATAGTTTGGTTTTCTTGTATTTGCCCATGAAATTGGGATTTTTTTCAAATATTATTATTTAAAATATTAATTTTAGAAGTATCATATTTTTAAATTTATTTTTATAATTATTATAGTTGTGGTGAGATAGCAGTGACATGACGAAATTGCATGCGATTTCGGATTGGAAATCACATTTTCAACATGTGATTTAAAGTTGAGATGGCATTCTAATGATAGAATAAAATAAAAAATAAATTCGTATATGATAGATGTGGTTTCTTGAACATGTGATTTTTTTTTCTTCTTCCACTTGGTGTTTTTTTTTTTTTTTTTGCTCTCTCCTGCATCGTGTTGTCGGTTGGATGGAGTTTTCTTTTTTTTTTTCTTTGTAGCTCCCATATATCACGACCGTCGACCGGTCAGAGGGGTGTGGGCAGTTGTAGATTTTTGTACAGAGCCACGGGGGCTTGAGTTCGTCAAGGGTGGAGAAGGAAAGGGGAGGGGATGGCAGCGTTGGTAGTCGCTTGGAGCCGTAGGATGTGGGCTTCGTCGGCGTTGGGGGAGCAGGTGTGCTAGAGGAGGAAGGGAGGGGAAAAAAAAGAAAAAAAATATTTGAAGAGGAGAAAAAAAATATTTTTTTTATTAATTTTAAAAAAAATATTTATATAATAGTATATTTTTTTTAAAAAAATATTTTTTTAAAAAATTAGTAATAAAATATTATTTTTTTTAAAAAAATATTATTTTTAAAAATATTATTTTTTTTAAAAAATATTATTTTTAAAATGTTATTATTAAAAATAATAAAATATTATTTTATCAAATATTATTAAAAATATGTTATTATTTTAATAAAAATAATAAAATATTATTTTAATAATATTAATAAAATGCTATTATTTTATTAGTAATAAAAATTATTATTATTTTAATCTATATTATTATTTTATTAATAATAATAATTTTATTTTATTTATTTTATTTTATTTAAAAAATATTTTTATTAATAATAATGATTGGGATGGTAGGTACGGTAGTGCAGCTTCGATGACAATTGGGCTGGGTGCGACGTAGATGATGGCGAGGTGGGGTTGTAGCATGGATGACGGCTGCAAATAATATTTTTAAAAAAATATTTTGATTAATAATTTAAAAATATTATTTATATAATAATATATTATTTTTAAATTTTTATTTTTTAAAAAATTAATAGTAAAATATTATTTTAATAAAATATTATTATTAATGATATAATAAATAAGATATTTTTTATTAATAATATGTTATTATTATAAAAATAAAAATAAATAATATATTTATTAATAAAAATTTAAATAATATTTTATTATTTTTATTAAAATAATAACATATTTTTAATAATGTTTACTAAAATAATGTTTTATTATTTTTTAATAATAACATATTTTCTAAAATAATATTTTATTTTTTAAAAATAATGTATTTTTAAAAATAATATTTTATCACTAATTTTTTTAAAAATAAAAATTTAAAAATAATATAGTATTATATAAATAGTATTTTAAATTAATAATAAAAAATTATTATTAATTATTATTATTTTTAAATATTTTTTTTTTCTTTTTTTTCTTTCCTTCCCTTCCTTCCGCAGCAACACCCCCCCCCCCCCCGGTGGTGCAGTCGCCGCGTCCCTCCCCTTCCTGCGCCGGCCAAGTCTGCATCTTGCGGCTTTGAGCGACCACCACCACCATCCTTCGTCAGCTCCCTTTCCGTCCTCCGGCCAGTCGTGCGATGCGCGGGTGCAGAAGAAAAGAAAAAGAAAACTTTATCCGGCCAGATGTGTGATGTGCTGGAGCTGTGAAGGAAAAAAAAAATGCCGGCCGTGCGACAAGCGGAAGAAGGAAAAAAAAAAAAAAGAAAAAAAAAAAATCGTATGCTCGAGATGCGATTTTAACTTGAAATCTTATCTTTTATATACGAATTTATTTTTTATTTTATTTTGATATAGCAAAATATAATTTCGGAAATAGATTTTAAAAAATGATATTTTTAGAATTAATTTGTTAAATAATAATATTTTTTAAAAAAATCCCATGAAATTGAGTGGATCAGTATATTTGGTGCTATTATCTTTAAAATTCCTTTCAATTCAGATGTGAAAATTATAATATTTTTCCATCTTTGTTGTTGTTAGCTGCAAATTGCAGTGCCCAGGTACAAAGAACATTGCTGCTACGGTGGCTTCTTGATGAATTTTACTTTCTGACAGATAAATGGAGCTCGGATGACAAAATCTTGGCCTACTGCTGAAAGGTTAACAGTTTTTTCTTTCATGTTTGTGTGTTTTATTAGATGTAACTGGTCTAATGTTTTGCCATATGAAACAGCTGATCTTTCTTTGACCAAACTATATTTCAACCTTGTATTAACCATGCATTTAGCGCTCACCGGACATCTTTGACTTAACCTTGCTGATGTGGTAATGTAGGTGAAGTATTGCAGGTGATTATCGATAACACACCTTTCGGTCCAATAGAGTAATTTATCTGCAAATTAAAAAAAACAAAGAGAGAGAAAAAGAAAAGAGTGATCTCACAGCCTTGATATAAATTTATTCAAAATCCATGAAGTGTGTCCTTCTCTCTGCTATTCGGTTATCATGTTTAGAATCAGCTAGTATATTTGACCATCTCCTTCATCACCAATCTGCCCAACATCCAGTCCAATTGCCTGCATCTCCTCGCCTCTGGCCTATGGGGTTCTCTGATGCACTTCGTCGCCCGCCCTGAGCTGCATGATCACCCATCTTGGCCAACCACCGGCAGGTTGAAGTCCCTTGCCTCGTCTTCCATCTTCCATGGCCACAGCTGCATCTCTCTCTTTGAGGATGCAACAGCTTGCATCACTGTAAAATACATGAGAGCATGCTACTTTCGTGTTACCAGGATTGCCTCATCGTATAAATACCTCTTATGAGTTGTAGCCGCCCTCCATAACAAAGGAGGTTGGGCGTGACACTGCTTGAATTGGCTCGAGTCAAAAGCAGCTAGAGTTGGTGATCTATGTCAGCTTTGGCAGCACGGGCAGCTTTCCATCGTCACAGCCCATGGGGATGGGCTTGGATCTGCCTGCCTTCAAATAGACCCTTGGGTGATCAGAGGGGGGGGGAGAAACATCACTGGAGGAGGAGGCGGAGAAGTGGAGGGCAGGGTGGATTCAAAGGTGCCTTTTGTTCAAGGGGTGTGCGCGTTTGGGTTTGCCGATGGTAACATGGCCACTCTTCGCCGAGCAGTTTCTTGATTAGAAGTTGATCGGCAAGGTTTTAGGGTTCGGTGTGGCAGTTGGGGTCGAAAAGCCAACAGAGTGGTGGAAAGGCAAGGAGGGTGGAGAGAGCAGCTGGCTAAGGCTTTGGAGAAGTTGAATGAAGGGACGGAAGGGGAGGCGAGGAGGAGGGCTAAGGAGTTGGGGGAGAAAGCAAAGAAAACTATGGAGGAGGGAGGGTTTTCTTATTTGAACATGACAAGCTTGATTCAGTATGTGTCAGACCAAGCTGGTGAGAAGGCCATGGAGAATTTAGGTGTTTGGATAGACGAGAGAGGATTTATTAGGTTCCCAATGTGCTAGCTTATATTTTTTCTTTTGAAGTGTACACTTACGTTGCAAATAACAAAATTCTATTCCATTTTTCTTTAATACTAGAATGCTGTTTTGCTGCTCTGTCTAATGATTCCTATGCAACCTATTGGCAATGTGTTCATTAAGGTCTAAGGATTGGATTGGAAAGGATAGGACAGGATTGGATGTTAATTACCAAAAAAATGTATGAGGATTGGATGGACCCATGATTGCCTAGGTGTTTAGCTTGTGTGCAAGCTTAAAAAGAACGCAGGTTGGACCACCCATCTAGCACCTAAAAGGAAAAGAGGACCGAACGATTATCACAGAATTCTCCTCAAGGAAATTTTTTTTTTTTTTTTTTTTTTAAAAAAAAGGAAAGAAAAAAAACAACTTTTTTGGTGACTAAAAAAAACAGTTAACAAGCTAACTTGTACACGGTTTGCATGTTTTCTTGTACTTTAATTAAGCTAATTAAGTGACACAGCTGTAATCCTTCACACCATAGATGTTATGTTCTCTCTCCTTGTCCTCCAATGAGAGGCGAGCCTTCTTCCTATTGGTCTCATGAAAAGAGTAACAGAAGTTCACAAAAAGCCAACATTAGCGTTTCAGATTTCAACATTTCTACAGTTGACAAGCCACGGTATGCAACAATCCGAAAAAAAAAAAAAAGGACAAAAGCTACATTATTCATGAATGGCCAACGGCTGTTTTGATTAACACATCTGTGAGTAGATGTGTTTCGTTTGGGAAGCATTCCGTAGGAGGCTCTTCATTCTAATTATACATTTTCACTGGTTAGCCATGAGACTCGGCTCCCTCGAGACATCTTCATGCAGGTTTGAATACTTACCGATAGATTGTGCCAGACCTGGGAGCCCAAGAGTTGATGGAGGCATCCTTCCCTACACTGCAAATGGTGGAGATGGGAACCAGACATAGTCCTCTACCTCTCAAGTCCTCTTTACCCCCCATTTCTTTTTTAATTTCATAACTCTGGAAAGCATGAGCAAAAATATTCATGCATGAGTCTGAAAATCGAAAATTGTCATCTAGGATTCCAATGAATGAAGAGAAAAATTCAACAAGATTTTTGTTTTTTGGAATTAGTTTGAAAACTTTTCAATCCGAAACAAAATGCTTTATGTGTCAATGATCACGATTCGGTTAGTTTTAGGCTCATCTCATGATTGTTTGCAGCTCTACTTTGGTCAACTCCAGCGAACTAATCCTCATCATCACCTCAATCTTTATCATGTATTTTGGTGTAAATTAATAGCATTTCAGGTAGTATTCAGGTTATATTAGTTAGAAATCAAAGTGCACTATAAGAACAAATAACATTAAAATTCTCTGTTTAATAATTTAAAATATATAAAGATACGAACCATTTTGACATATGGAGCGCATAGCACCTGAAATTAGCATCAGAAAATGTAGAGTTCAGCATTTAATTGCGAGCAACTTATGATAATCTACAACAAAAAACTGGTTTCAAAAAGTTTGGAGTAGAACATACGGTCAACTGCTCCTGAAGACACTTGATGTATTCAATTGCATCCAACAATACTGAGGCTGTGTCGGTCTGAAAAGATGCATACAAAGAATGAATTAGGATTTTCCGATGGGATCTGGTGCATTAGTTCTGGTATGATTGAACTAGGATTTTAAGCTATTGTGAGTTCTAAATATTTGCACCTTCCCAAATGGTGAAACCAGCTGCTGCAGTGTGGCGATTCGGTCACCGAGTTTCTCTTTTCGGATCTGGAAGACCAATACAGCATGGTAGTTATGAGTTCTTTGGCTTTGTACATACCAGAAATTTTTTGAGGACTTACCTTAAGTGGTGCAATATGGGAGGTGATGGGTTTTTCTGGGCGCTTTTGTTGAAAAGAAATGCTGCAACCATCAGGAGATGGCTTCCTTCTTCGACTACCACCGCATGATAATGGATGGCTGCTCTGATTCAGCATTGGAAAAGGTGGGCATCTCCCCCCTTCAATGTTCTTAAGCAATGATGATGGAACTTCAGAAAAGCTTTCAAGAGGTTGCTCCAAATCCTGCTGATGGCCTTCTTCTTTGATGGGGTGGATAGGTGCTGCTTCTGCAAACCAATTGCTAATCTGAGAGCTGCTTGGGCCACTACATATTGGAGGAAAAGAGAATCGAATTAGAGAAGTCATGTTTGCTTCCTCTCTAGCTTAACAGTTAAGTACAACAATTAATAACCATCGGAGTTCTCCCTCCATATATAGTTCATTAGAAAAAATTAAGTATAGTAACGACACAAAGAAATCAA
The DNA here is from genome assembly GCA_006176705.1 of Cocos nucifera. Classification (NCBI taxonomy): domain Eukaryota; kingdom Viridiplantae; phylum Streptophyta; class Magnoliopsida; order Arecales; family Arecaceae; genus Cocos; species Cocos nucifera. Next base: position 2,091,522 of record QRFJ01000198.1, on the reverse strand, counting down.
ATGATTAAAGGCAAAGAAAAGGTTGGAGAACCTAAGCTCAACCTTGGACTCCTCTTTCTCGACTGGGAGACCAAACATACAAATATGTTGGAAGGAAAATAAGTAGGAGTATTAACACTAACAAAATCTCATTGCTCCAAGCTCTCAAAGGGTCATCGAATTCGAGAGACGTTGTTGAGTATGTGGAGATCATGGGAACATTTGCAGGCAAGTTGACCCATTGTTGCATCTCTGTCGTCCATCTGCCTCCATGCATCTTTTCACCCATTTACTGTCATCTGTTTGCTTCCCCTCCTGCAGTCTAGTCTCAAGCAAAATCCAGTAGTGTGATATCTGAAATCACTGTACCGTTTGAACTACACTTGGTTCAAAGATTTTCTTTCTACATCTCTCTTTGGACTCTGGCTTCAATTATGTCTGCCTCCAAACATCACTGTGTCCAAGAAAAATTGAGTGGCTAGAGAACATTGGCATGGGAAAGTTAAAGGTGGAGGAAAAATCTCCTGTATCATAAGTCAAGTTGATCGAACCTTCAAGGAGAAGCAACAACGCATTTGATCAAAAAAAAAAAAAAAAAAAAAATAATCTTGGAATAGTTCCTGATCATATCTTTTATGGTGTCAAATGGAAGGGCCATCGTTTTCTTCTTTTTCACTTGGAGGTGTGGGCTGTAAAGTAAAAGATGCTTTGGAAAGACCCTGCCATGGTGAAAGGGCCATCTCTAAAGCAGAATTGCTTCGTGAATACTACAAGAAGAGGAACGCCAAAACTCACCAAAGAAGAAAAGCTAAGCTAGGGGAGAGGGAGGGAGGGGAGCAGGGACAAAAACACACATACAGAGAGAGAGAGAGAGAGAGAGAGAGAGAGGACTGCTTAGCTGAGCTGTGAAAATTAATTTATTTTAAAATTATTTTTTTCAAATAGAGTTAAAAAAAAATACTATGAGAGAAAAATGGTTTGTGTGTGGTAAAATTATTTGATAAGCATTTTTATCGATATTTAAGAAATAGTTTGTGTTTGATAATTTTTTTTAAAAAAATATTTTTGACTATGAAAAAAAATATGTATAGATTTATTTTATAATTAATATTATTTAAATAGATAGATAATTTTAAATACTCATTATGATTAATTTTTATTTATTTTTTTATTTTTTATTTAATTATAATAAAAAATAAAATAATAAAAAATATATTAAAATTTTAATTAATATAAATATAATTGAATCAAAGATAATATATATTGCATATTTTACATAATTTTTATACGATAATATACATGAATCAAAATATATCAAAATACATCATTCACTAAATAATGGAAGTGTTAGGTAAAAATAAATAGGAATAGTTATGGTAAATAATGATTTTAAGTGAGAGTATTTTATCTTAAAAAATTAATTTTTACTTCTTCTTCTGTTTTCAAGAAGAAGCTTCAATTTTTTGCTTCCTCTCCACTGCAGAAAAACTACTTCTGCTACCACACAAAAGCAGATTATTTTTTAAAATAAACTTGGCCAAACACTCTATTTTTTTAAAATAAATATTTTTTTAAAAAAATAAATATTTTTTTTTTCAAAAACTTAGTCAAACAAGCCCTCACAGAAGTGATAACTAACTACACTCAAGACCACATTTCTCCTTTTGTTTTAGTTTATGAATTTTGTTTAGAAGTCTCTTACGTGCATTCTTTTCCCTAAAGCAAGAACTATCTCTCTTTCATTTGATAAAAGCTCCTCTCAGATTAACCTTTAATTATCTTAATTTTTTTTCTTCAGGACCATCGCAGAAAAGATCATTAATTTGATAACTTTATTTGTGAAAGCTGTATGTTTCTAAGGTTTCAGGCATGCAATTAAGTTTTAATTACTATGATGATCTATTTAAGACTTTATTGCAGCAATGATAATTTGGCTATGCAAATAGCATTATCATTGTAATATAAATTACCCAATATTACATGGATGTAGTGTTGTCTTTAGACCAAAATTTAGAATCCCAGTCAGGTCATTGGTTAGTCCTACTGAAAATTTTGGATAATATAGTTTTTAACCTCACTTATTTTGGCTTATTTTCATGCACATTTTCAGAATGCACATCTCAAAAACATTTTTTTTTTTTTTTTTACCGATTTTCCTTGTGGTGGGTTTGTCCTTCCTTTTTTATCTAAAAAACATCAATCTTCCTTAATTAAATTATGAAAGTTTAACTCCTTAAGTTTTAGGTGAAGATCAAGAAAAGGTGAAGCTAAAAGCTATCTATTATCCTTTTTCTCCATAGAGATGCATCATAATATACTTCCAAAATTATGTCACTACTATAGCCTATCAATCTTTATCGTTGGCTTGCACTTGATGTGCCCCTGGCTTGACCAGAAGGCCTGCGAATTTCTAGTTTAAAGAGCATTTTCTTTGTCTTGATTCTGAAATTTCATCTTGATTCTTTGCCTTTCTCAATTCGAAATATCCTAATCAATGGTTGATGGTGGAGGTTATAATTCTAGGTGACCAAACAAAAATGTTGAAAAACTTAATATTAAATAGCAACAGAAAAAGATTAAAAAGAAGACCTAGCTTCATCTAATTTTGAAAAGAATAGAAGTTTTTGAAATATATAGATATATATATTTTTTGCCTTTTCTCTTGGATCTAGTTCCTTGATTCATGAGCAAACTAGATTGAATAAATCAAATTTTAGGGGTAAATTGGCAATATAGTAAAATATACAGCCCAAAAAATCAAATAATGACCTCTTACGTGCAATGACATTAAAGTTGATCTTATGCATAAACAAAAATTAAGTTGTTGAAAATGGATCACCGATGTGATTAATGATGTGAGTTTGATATAGATCTTTGGATTCCTTGAGATCCTGGCTTCGATCTGAAAGATAATAAAATATTATCAATCCTAGATGCAAGATGGAGATATAGCATGGCCAATTGTGCCATTTTATTCTTCCTTTATTTCATTTGCCTTCTAAGAGTTTCTAGAGAAGCGATTGAGAATGCTTTTTTAATTATGACAGTTAAATTGTACAATACGCTGTATGATACTAATCCTTTTATAAAAACCTGCTCATAAACCAATAGAGAATATGGCTATCCTTTTCATCTAATAGCTTGTTCATAAAAATTATATCCAGATTGGAAATTTTGCGATTTATTGCATTGAAGGCCTTTATTTGCCTAACAACAGCTATTTTAATATAGAATCACAACAATCAAATAACAAGGAAGCCTCAGAAGTTTTTTTTTCCTCTTTTCTTTTTTGATAAAGCCTCAGAAGTTATCATAGTCTATTTTATTGCCTTGAAACTTAGAACCAACAAATATCTTAGCTTTTAGTGGCCGGTTACTCTGCTGTCTCCAATTATGCGCCCTTCAGCGCAATGTGTTGCTTAGAAGTCAGGATGGATGACTTGAGGTGTGGGCAGGAATTGGTACACCCAATTAACGAAGTGCTAAATCTAGTCGTCCTCCAACCAAAAGAAATCTAAATCCAGTCTCCCACCAAGCTGTCTTCAGATGTGGCATCACATCAAAAGCTAAATCTAAGACCCGTTAGCCTACTTTATGTAGAAATGGGCAGGTAGGTCTGGATCAATCTTAACCACGTTTTCCAAATTCCAATAGGCCTTGACAAATCACAAGGCTCACACGTCTTCCCATTGATGGTCCCATCTACACTATTACCAATTTCGCTTGCTTTTACCAGGCACCACTAAAAGTCGGGGCATTTAGATGGATGGCCTGAGAATATTTAAGCACCATAAAAATACTTATCTTATGCAATACTATTATTCTTGAACAATTATAATAAAAAAAATCATATATTTTTCATATATAATAGTTTGTAATTGTCATAATTTCATTACATAACAAAATCGGGAATTTTTCTGTTGGTCTAATATCATATTCAAATTAGCAAATTAATTACTTATATATATATATATATATATATATATATATATATATATATATATATGATTTTAGTTGTGATTTAAATGATTTTAGTTACGACACACACACATATATAATAATAATAATAATAATAATAATAATAATAATAATAATAATAATAATAATAATAATAATAATAATAATAATAATAATAATATTCTGTGGAAGAGTATTATGGTGTTGCCACCTCAGCATTTTAAATGATTTTAGTTGTGCCACGTGGAACCGACTATTTGGCCTTTCATCTTTTGCAATGCCTTTTCGGCGGCTTCTTCTCTCGACACTTTTACCGCTTTCTAGGGCTCTCCGTCGTCTCCCAATACTCCTTCCCAAAAAAAAGACGGAAAAAGAAAAAAGGAAGGGGAGGGAGGGGGTTGGTGGTGCTGGAGCCAAGGGAGGGGAGGAAGTTTGGTGGTTGCGTCGAGCTAGGTGCGACGTGGACGATGGTGGGATAGTGCCGCGATGGGCATAGCACGGATGACCATGACCTGGGCTCCAAACGGTAGTGGCGGGGGTGGGGAGACCTCCTTCTCCCTGCGGGGGTAGGGCCGTGGAGGGTTCGAGGGTGGTCGTGCGGGGTGGAGGGGGCGCGGAAGCACCAAGGGTTGGGGATGGGAGGTGAGGGGGTGGTGGTGCCAAAGTCGGAGGAGGGGAGGGGATAGAATTTGGTGGTCGTATAGATGGTGGGTGCGGCACGAACGGCAGTAGGATAGCATCGTAGTGGGGGCGACGCGCAACTTGAGCCTCACTCACTGGGGCGCGGAGTGGGGAGAGAGGCGGCCGGGAATAAGAGAAGGGAAGGAAGGGGGGAAAAGTAAAAAAAAAATTCGGAGAGAGGAAGGAAAAAATATTATTATTTTATTATTAATAATAATTTAAAATATTATTTTTAAATTATAATAAAATAGTATTGTAAAAAGTTTTTTAAAAAATAATATTTTAAAAATAAAAATAGGAGAGGGATAAGAGACAAAAATAATATTTAAAAAATATTATTTTTAAAAATAAAATATTATAAAAATAATAATAATATTTTTTAAAATACTAATTTATTATTATTTTAAAAATATAACGTATCATTTTTTTGATTTTAAAGATAATAACATATTGATTTATTTTTTAAAAATAATATTTTTATTATTTTTTAAAAAATAATATGTTTCGAGATTTGAATCGATTTATCGAATCAAATCATATCAAACTTAATAAATCATCCATAAATAGAGCATGGTACTTCATCGATTTGAAAGCCATTTTTTTGTATTTAATAGCTTTTGAAAGTTTACAAGATACTAATGATGAAGTATGTCGCCTTTCATTTTCTCTGCCCCTCCTTTCAAATTTTTATCTCCTTTGGTTGGGGAGATGGTGGTGGGGGCACCATGGACAAGCAAGAGGATGAGTGGCAGAATTAAGCTCTTCCATCCTATGAAAGAAAGATGAGTTTGATAGTATCTTTTTAAAATATTTTTTTAAATTTTTTTATTTAGTTTTTTGGTGTTCAGTTAGTTTTTTGGATGGTAAAAGAATTGTGTTCTGAGTATTCGACAAGCAAGGAACCGATGTAAGATGAGTGTTGAATTTTTTTTTATCCAAAACTTATCAAAATGGTAAACTAATTTTATTTTATTTTTTTTATTTTTCATTCACTATCTTGCTGCATCAATATTTTGTAAAGATCAGATAAGACTATAAATCTTTTCTTAAATGATGATTTTCTCTAGAACTGAAAAGCTATGATCTTGCAAACAATAACTTTTTAATATGATGAGAAAAAATTAGACTCAAAATTTTTTAAATACTTTTCAGCAAAATCTTTCTAATCCACTTAAGCTTTCATATTCATTAAACAATTCATCAATGAAAATTGAGGACTACTGCAAGCGTAATAGCAACCCTTTCAAAATCCTCTCAAATAATGCTTTTAGACTACAAATCTGATGAAAGGCTGTTCCAAATACATTCTCTCATGCTTTCTTTGCCACTACCTCCTGTAGGTCTTCCAAATAATAATAAATAATAATTTTTAAAAAATAAATTATATACCAAAAATATTAATTTATTATTATGATATTTAAAAAAATTAGTTTTTAAATATTTTTACATAATATCTTTAACAAATATTTCTAGGGAGAGCAAATAGGATCAATTGGTGAATATTTATAATTCATAAATATTTTTATAATTCAAACATATTATTGCTATTTTATGTAATATTTTTTAGCGTATATTTGAGGAAGAAAAAAATTATGAGAAGAAAAAATGAAAAAAAAGAAAAAAGAAAATAAAATAAAAAAGATATTGGATTTCTCTCTTCATTGATGGTGTCGGAGGCAGCAGTACTAGCAGGAGCATTGGAGGGTGCGATTAGGATCAGCATTTGCCAAAAGAGAAGGAAAGCGGTGGTGGGATGGAGGGGGTGGGGCGCGACTGGTCATGGAAAAGGTATGAGAAGAAGTGAGAGGACGGGGGTGTGATCATGATTGACATTTATCAAAAGAGATGAAAAGCCATGGTGGGGCGACAGGAGGGCGGGGCGACACCAGCGGGCATGGAGAAGGTATGAGAATAAGAAGAAAGAAAAAAAAAAAAATATTATTTTATTAAAAAAAAATAAAAAAAGAAAAGAAAAGAAAAGGAGAGAGTGTTTCTCTCTCTTTCTTTAGTGGTGGCATCGGAATCGGCAATACTGATAGGCGCATCGGTGGATGCGATCGGATCGGCATTTGCTAAGAGAAAAGGGGGTAGTAGAGGGACGGCACCGGTGGGCATCGAGAAAGTATGAGAAGAAGGAAGGAAATGGGGGTGTGATTAGGATCGGCATTTGCTGAAAGAAAAAGAAAATCATAGTAGGATAATAGGAGGTACGACGGCACCGACAGACGCATAGAAGATAGAATAGAAAAGAAGAAAAAAAAATAATAAAATATTATTTTATAAAATAATAAAAATATATAATATATAATAATTAAATAAAATAAAATAAAATATTTAAAAATTAAAAAATATTTATTATTAAAAATTTTTAATAATTATAGATCATAATTATACATTCTGCACAACGGATCTTAAACTAGTTTATTAGAAAAATGAGAACAGCCCGGACGTAGGACTTATCTTAAATCAACGGAAGCAGAGCAATGCAATTTTCTTCTGGTATTGCCTAAATTTAATATAATATGTTTGGCATTGAATGGAACCACATGAGATGAGGTGGATGAGATGAGGTAAATACTGCCGCAGTCCAAGGTCCAAGCAACATGATGTCGATATCTGTATCCGAAATTTTTGTTAACATACTTCAAATAAAAATTAAAACTTTATTCCTTTTGTCCTTTTTCATGTAGGGCAAAGTTTGGATAAGATTTAATATTTCGTATATATCAAGTCAAGATCTAAATCAGCCAAAGAAGTAGGTTCGATATAGCTTAACATGTCACTGCTTTGCCCCATCCACTTTCCAGTTCTCTCTTGTGACTACTAATAGACAAGTTAACAAGATTGCCATCCCTGACCTTATATCTTAGCATCTAGGATCATGGCTCATGGAGGAATTTCTTAAATGATGTGTAATTTTACCATAAATATTGTCTATCTCGACATTGCTGTTTAGATATTCTCTACATGCGCATGTCACACTGGGACCCACTTAACTGCTCCACTGCTGCTGCTCGATGAACTCCTATGCAATGGTCACATCCAATGGTGCATGACATAGCATATTGGGATTGACTTTCTAAGAAAAAAATAAAAGAACATCAATTAGGGACAAGAATTATCTTGCTGGTTACAAAGAAGCACCTCCAAGGGTGTAAAAATTACTTGCCTCACCTCTGCTATGGTCCTATCAAATTATGAAATCACACGCCGTTGGCGATGTTGTCGTTGCCATGCACATGCTAATATTTATTGCAATTATTTATAAAAATTAGAAAAAGGTATCTGGATTTGTCTATGAGATGTAGAAATCTGATATGGTGTTTATCTTATAATAATATGAACCAACTTTGGGCGTACATAGTCTGATAGAAGCAGCCTATATTCCAATACCTTATATATCTTTGATTTTGATTATATTATAATAGAAATCCATCTACTTTTTTTTTTGATCAAAAGGAGATTAAGATATTCCATCTTAGTTACCCGATTTTATTTAAGAATAAGAGTATTTACAAGAAAGAGAATAAAGGAATGTATGGTTACAAATAAAACTTTCCCAAAAATACAAGAGAATCAAAGAGACACAGCAGGAAAGTAGCCCCTATAAGATAGTGGAAGAGCAAATAACTTGATCTGAAGCCTGAAAGGAGTAGAGTTCAAAGAAAAATTAAGGAGTTGCAACCTTGCTTGATGAAGAATAAATTTTAGAAAAGCAATGGCCTCAACGTCTATGTCCTATATTACTAGAATAAATATTATCCTATGCTTCGTTTTAAGGCTAACCAAGGATGGGATGGGAGAGATGGTTAAAAGTAGTGTCAGCTGCATGACGTGCATTACGATGCATGCGATGTATTGAGCATTTCATCCATCACATTAAAAGATGTATTTAATTTTTGACTATAATCAAAATATATTAAATTAAAAATTAGGATGATTATTTTTTTAATAATCTAATTAGTGACTAAAATTGGAATTGAAATAAGATTTGAACATAGAAAGAGAGTTGGGATTGGATTTTTTAAAAATTTAAATATTTTTGTTTTCTTTTAAAAATAAAATGGACATAGAATTTCAACCAAACTTTTATGATGAAAATTACTCATTTCTATTTTTATCTCAAATTTTTTGACTTCTTCTGATCAAATATATCTTAATTTTTTAAAAAAAATATTAAATTTAATTTAGTTCTTATAAAAATTTTTAAAAATAAATTATAAATTAATTAATTTAATATAGGGAGTATGCCCACCACGCTCTTTGAGTGCGGCACCACAGCTTGAATCCCACGAGTGACATGAGCTGCTTGGGCTCTACATCCTCCGTAGAGGCAAAATTATTGTCTGGACCGCGCCCAGGTAGACCAGCCCTCTGCGGGGGCTGAGGGCTTTGGTTTCGTAAAAGCAAATGTACCGCTGAAGTATTATTCTTAAAGCTGTACATTCCAAGTCTGCTGCTAGTTCGTGCTTTTTTTCGTATCGAGTGTACTGAAAGTTTTTCTGTACTGCATCAACCCAAAGTCCATCATCCTTACCATCATGGAACCTAGCAGCTAATTGTCAAGGACTTTGGATGGCTGAAAGAAGGCGGAAAAGAAATGAAAATGCCATAAGCCAGGTTTGAGTTTTCGGATTCGTGCTCCTAACTTGCACCATGGCTTTTAATTAAAAGAGTTGACCAGAATGAAAAATTAAGTTATGGCTACACCATCTATGGTATAAAAAATTAGATGTGGAGCACACCATCCCATTCGATCGATCCATATGATACTTTTGTGATATGACGTAATGTATATCATTTTTCATCCAACTAGGCGCATAAAAAAATAGAGATATTTTACTATTCCATCATTGAGCACATTTAATATACGTTATATTCTGCTTTCTAACTTTAAGATGACGAAAACATTCTTTCCCTCTAAGACAAAGTATTTTTACTATTTAGCAGTCAGATTGAATATTTCAAATGCTACTCTTCTCTTTCTTTTTTCTCATTGATTTGAGCTTCTACTTAAATGTCTGAATGTCCAAGATTTAGTCTGCAGCGAGAAGTATGCATTCGGTCTTATTGACTAGTATCTAGATGTCATAATATTATCCATCCAAGCAATATATCCCATCTATCAGATACAATATCATCTGTAGATTTTTTAAAATATTTTTTTATAGTCTTTTTAATACAATAGCTTTTTTGATAGTTAAACGTCTGCAGGTAAAATTCTATGTCAATATTATGGCATCTTACATATAAAATATCTCTCAAATATATTTTTTGATATTTTTATGATATTTTATATCAAAATTATAATATTCTATATCAAAATTATGACATCCTATATATAAAATACCTTTCAAAGATAGTTTTGACAATATTATAGCATACTAGATCATAAATATGACATTATATATTAAAATTATGATATTTTATAGGTAAAACACCTTTCAAATATATCTTTTGATATTTTTATTATATTTTTATGTCAAAATTATGGCATCCTGCAAGTAAAACATCTCTTAGATATATTTTTTGATATTTTTATGACATTCTATGTCAAAATTATGATATTCAATATTAAAATTATTATATCCTGCATGTAAAACATCTTTCGAATATAGTTTTGACAATGTTATAACATGCTAGATCGTAAATATGATATTATAAATTAATATTATGACATCATGTAGCTAAAATCTTTAAAGTATATTTTTTTTATTTTAGAATATCATAATTTTGATTCTTAATATCATAACTTTGACATAGGATGTTATAATTCTATGTTCGGAGATGTTTCTGTTCTAAGATGTTATAATTTTGATCCTTAATATCATAATTTTGATACAGAATCTCAAAATTATGATATCAAGGATGTTTCTATTTTAGGATGTCATAATTTTGATTCTTAATATCATAATTTTAATACAGGATATTAAAATTATGACATCAGGAACATTTTTATTTTAGAATATTATAATTTTAATTTTTAATATCATAATTTTGATATAGAATATTAAAATTATGATATCGAGGATGTTTCTGTTCTAGAATATTATAATTTTAATCGTTAATATCATAATTTTGATACAGAATGTCAAAATTATGACATCGAAGATATTTCTATTTTAGTATGTCAAAAGTATGACATTAAAGATCAAAATTATGATATCCTATAATATAAATATTTTTGATATCATAATTTTGATATTCTATATCAAAATTATGGTATTAAGAATCAAAATTATGACATCTTGTAATAAAAATATTCTCGATGTCATAATTTTGACATACTGTATCAAAATTATGACATCTTTGAACAAAAATATTTTTGATGTTATAATTTTGATATTCTATATCAAAACTATGATATTATATGTTAATATTATGATATCTTGTAGATAAAATATCTTTCAAATATAATTTTTGATATTTTTATATCAAAAATATGGCATCTTATATGTAAAATATCTTTCAAATATATCTTCTAGTATATTTATAACATCTAATATCAAAATTATGATATTTAAAATTAAAATTATGATAATTCTGCATGTAAAATATCTTTTAAAGATAGTTTTGATAATATTATAATATACTAGATCATAACTATAATATTATATATTAATATTATAAAATTTTATAGGTAAAACATCTTCAAAATATATTTTTTTGATATTTTTATAGCATTTCTATATAAAAAATATGGCATTCTTTAGGTAACATACCTCTCAAATATATCTTCCAATATTTTTATGATATCTAATATTAAAATTATGATATTTAAAATCAAAATTATAATATTCTACATATAAAATATTTTTTAAAGATAATTTTGATAATATTATAACATACTAGATCAATGCTATGATATTATATGTTAATATTATGACATCTTATTAGTAAAATATCTTTCAAATATATTTTTTAATATTTTTATAGTATTTTTATATAAAAAATATGACATTCTATAGGTAAAATATCTCTTAAATATATATTTCAGTATTTTTATTACATCTAATATCAAAATTATGATATTTAAAATCAAAATTATGATATCCTGTATGTAAAATATCTCTTGAAGGTAGTTTTGATAATGTTATAATATACTAGATTATAACTATAACATTATATATTAATATTATGATATCTTATAAGTAAAATATCTTCTAAATATTATTTTTAATATTTTAATAATATTTTTATAGCAAAGTTATGATATTCTGTAGGTAAAATACCTCTTAAATATATCTTTCAATATTTTTATAATATCTAATATCCATTAAAATAGATACTTTATAGTATCTGTAGGTAAAATGCCTTCCAAATATGATATCTATTGTAGGTATGATATCTTAAAATGGATAATCTATATCTTCTATATACATTTTTTGACTTCAAATAATTTTCTGTACATCTTCTACAGAGATTTTTGCAAATGATCAGTTGGATGAGACTTCATGCGGTGGTTTCTATGAGAATGCATATTCTTTTAGCGTACCATATACAGATAATAATTTATAGTGAGAAAAGAAGCATAGAAGGAATGAGGAAAGAGATTATCAAGGATGAAATGTTATAAATTTTTAATCAAATATTTTAACTTTATCAAAATATAAAATATATTGTAGTTGATATTTTAAAAAATTATTAATTTAATAAAATATTATCTTAAATTTATACAAATATTGCATTCAAGGATGTTTCCTACAATATTATAGGTTAATACTATAATATCTTATGGATAAAATATTTTTTAAATATATTTTTTAATATTTTTATAATATTTTTATGATATCTTAGAATAAAAATATCTCTGAATATAGAATTATAATATTTTGTATCAAAATTATAACATTAAGAATAAAAATTATGATATCTTGGAGGAGAAACATCCTCGAACGCAAAATTACTATATTCTATATCAAAATTATGACATTAAGGATCAAAATTATGATAACTAAAAATAGAAACATCTTCAAATATAGAATTATGACATCATGTATCAAAATTATAATATTAAGAATCAAAATTATGATATCCTAGAACAGAAATATTTTTGAATACAGAATTATAATATCCTGTGATATCTTGTGTCAAAATTATGATATTAAGAATCAAAATTATGACATCTTAAAATAAAAACATCTCTGAACGTAGAATTATGACGTCTTGTGACATCCTATATTTAAATTATGATATTAAGAATTAAAATTATGACATTCTGAAATAGAAACATCTTCGAACGTAGAATTATAATATTCTATATCAAAATTATGACATCCTAAAATAAAAATATTTTTGAATATAAAATTATTATATTCTATATCAAAATTATGATATTAAAAATCAAAATTATGACATCCTTGAGCCAAAACATCATCGAATGTAAAATTATGATATTTTATATTATAATTTTGATATTAGATATTATAAAAATATTGAAAGATATGCTTAAGAGGTATTTTACCGATAGGATGCTATATTTGATATAAAAATATTATAAAAATATCAAAAAATATATTTAGAATATGCTTTACCTTCAAGATGTTATAATATTAACCAATAATATCATAGAAAATATTCTTGAATGTAATATTTATAGAAATTTAAGATGATATTTTATTAAATTAACAAGTTTTTCAAACATCTGCTAAAATATATTTTATATTTTGATAAAATTAAAATATTTAATTTATAAATTATAATAAATAATAAAAAATTTATAACATTTCATCCTTAATAATCTCCTTTCTCGTTTCTTCTATGCTTCTCTTTTTATCATAAATTATTATCTATATGTGGTGCACTAAAAGAAGATAGATTCTCATGATAACTACCGTATGAAGCCTCATCCAACTGATTATTTGCAAAAATCTCTATAGAAGATGTATAGAAGATTATTTGAAGTAAAAAAATGCATATAGAAGATATAAATTATCCATTTTAAGATATCATACTTACAATAGATGCCATATTTGGAAGATATTTTATCTACAGATATCATAAATTATCCATTTTAATGCACATTGGATGTCATAAACATGCTGGAAGATATATTTGAGAGATGTTTTACTTACAAGATGCTATATTTTTGCAATAAAAATTCTATTAAAATATCAAAAATTATATTTAGAAGATATTTTATCTATAAAATATCATAATATTAATATATAATATCATAATTATGATATAGAATATTATAATATCATCAAAACTATCTTCAAAAAATATTTTATATATAGGATGTCAAAATTTTGATTTTAAATATCATAATTTTAACATTAGATATCATAAAAATATTGAAAGATATATTTAAGAGGTATTTTACATACAGCATGCCATATTTTTAATATAGAAATACTATAAAAATATTAAAAATTATATTTAAAAAATATTTTATCTATAAGATATCATAATATTAACATATAATATCATAGTTGCGATCTAGTATATTATAATATTATTAAAACTATCTTTAAAAGATATTTTACATATAGAATATCATAATTTTAATTTTAAATATCATAATTTTAATTTTAAATATCATAATTTTGATATTAGATGTCATAAAAATATTGAAAGATATATTTGAGAGATGTTTTACCTATAGAATACCAAAAAAATACTATTAAAATATCAAAAATTATATTTAAGAGATATTTTATCTATAAAATATCATAATATTAATATATAATATCATAATTATGATCTAATATATTATAATATTATCAAAATTATCTTCAAAAGATATTTTACATATAGGATGTCATAATTTTAACTTTAAATATCATAATTTTGACATTGGATGTTATAAAAATGCTAGAAAATATATTTGAGAGTTATTTTACCTACAAGATATCATATTTTTGACATAAAAATACTATAAAAATATTAAAAAATATATTTAAAAGATATTTTATCTATAAAATATCATAATATTAATATATAATATCTTAGTTTTAATCTAGTATGTTATAATATTATCAAAACTATCTTTAAAAGATATTTTACATACAGGATGTCATAATTTTGACTTTAAATATCATAATTTTGATATTAGATATCATAAAAATATTGAAAGATATATTTGAGAGATATTTTATTTACATGATGCCATATTTTTGACATAAAAATGCTATAAAAATATCAAAAAAAATATTTAAGAGATATTTTATCTATAAAATTTTATAATATTAACATATAATATCATAATTATGATATAGTATGTTATAATATTATCAAAATTACTTTCAAAAGATATTTTACATGCAAAATTATCATAATTTTAACTTTAAATATCATAATTTTAATTTTAAATATTATAATTTTGATATTAAATATCATAAAAATACTGAAAGATATACTTGAAAGATGTTTTACATATAGGATGCTATATTTTTGACATAAAAATACTATAAAAATATCAAAAATTATATTTAAAAAATATTTTATTTATAAGATATTATAATATTAACATATAATATCATAGTTTTGACATAGAATGTCAAAATTATAACATTGAGAATGTTTCTATTTTAGGATATTATAATTTTAATCTTTAATATCATAATTTTAATACAGTATATCAAAACTATGACATTGAAGATATTTTTATTTTAGGATATCATTATTTTAATTTTTAATATCATAATTTTGATACAGAATATCAAAATTATAACATCGAAGATATTTCTATTTTAGAATATCATAATTTTAATTTTTAATATTATAATTCTGATACAAGATATCAAAATTATGATATTTTAGAATAAAATTATTTTTGATATCATAATTTTGATATCTTATATTAAAATTATGATATTAAGGATCAAAATTATGATATTCTAGAATAAAAATAGCTTTGATGTCATAATTTTGACATCTTACATTAAAATTTTGATATTAAGGATCAAAATTATGACATCTTGAAATAGAAACATCTTTGATATCATAATTTTGATATTCTGTATCAAAATTATGGTATTAATGATTAAAATTATGATATTCTGGAATAGAAATATCCTCAAACATAAAATTATGATATTCTGTATCAAAATTATGATATTAAAAATTAAAATTATGATATTCTAAAATAAAAAAAATATTAAAAAAATATATTTGAGAGATATTTTAGCTGTAGAATGTAATAATATTAACTTATAATATCCTATTTATAATCTAGCATATTATAATATTATTAAAACTATCTTTATAAGATATTTTATATATAGAATATAATAATTTTAATATTAAATATCATAATTTTAACATAAAATATTATAAAAATATTAAAAAATATATTTAAAAAATATTTTATCTTCAAGATGCTATAATTTTGATATAAAAATATCATAAAAATATTAAAAGATATATTTAAAAAATATTTTTTCTATAAGATATCATAATTTTAATATATAATATTATATTTATAATCTAGTTGCTATTATATTGTCAAAACTATCTTTGTAAGGTATTTACATATAGAATATCATAATTTTGACATAGAATATCATAATTTTGACGTAGAATATCATAAAAATATTTAAAAAATATACTTAAAAGATATTTTTTCGGTAGGATGCCATAATATTGACATAAAATTTTATCTATAGACATTTAACTATCAAAAAAGTTGTTGTATTAAAAAAATATATTAAAGGATCTACAAATGATATTTTATCTGATAGATGAGATATATTTTTTGGATGGATAATATTATGGCATCTAGATGCTAGTCAACAATATCGAATGCATACATCTCGCTATAGACTAAATCTTGGACATTTAGATGCTTAAGCAGAAGCTCAATAAAATCAAAAAAAGAGAGAGAAGAGTAACATTTAAAATATTCAATCTGATTGCTAAATAGTAAAAATATTTCATCTTGAAGAAAAATGATATTTTTGTCATGTTAAAGTTGGAAAGTAGAATATGACGTGCATTAAATGTGCTTAGTGATTGAATGGCAAAATACCTTCATTTTTTTTATTCTTTCAGATGCTTAGTTGGATGAAAAATGACATACATCATGTCATGCCATGAAAGTGCCATATGGACCAATCGAATAAGATGGTGCACTCCATGTCTGATTTTTTGTACTACAGATGATGTAGAAAGTATTATCCATTAAGTTATATTGGATCTTCTCGGGCCTGTTCATACATGGAGAGGGCTGCTCTCCATATGAGGCCTAATATATGTATAAAAAATAAGCACTTTAAGTATTGTTGCGTAATCATACACCTAACTCTGGTTGCAACTTTCAAGTGTTAAACATAATAGAAGTGTAGTAACACCCTTGAGAGGGTAAAATGAAATTTAAACCACTCAAAGAGTTTGACACTTTGATGTATTGAAATGTGTTGTTAATGTATGTTAAAATATTTACAATAGAAAAGAAAGAGAGAGAGAGAGAGAGAGAGAGAGAGAGAGAGAGAAAGATAAATAGAAGAAAAAAATTTTATTATTATTATTTTAATTTTATTTAATATATTTTAGAGATTATTTATAATAGTATACAGACTCCATAAATGAAAAATAATAATAGTTAATATAGAATCATGTTAACAAGGAAAAATGATACAAAATCATACTAACAAAGAAAAATGTTATGGGATCATGTTAATAAGAAAATTATTATAAGTTGACATATGATCCCTAAAATCATGCTAATGCTCTCCCTCAAACTCAAGATGGTACTATAAGTGCCAACTTGAGTTTGAAAATTATCATTGTATTTATTGATGAAAATACCATGGAAGAGAAGGTTGGTGCTAAAAAAAAAGGATAGTTAAAGATCGATGATCCTTGCATACAAAAAATATTATAGAAGAGAAGACTGATGCTCAAATTGAAGGTGATCAAAGATCGACGATCTTCATGGACAAAAAATACTATAAAAGAGAAGACCGACACTCAAACAGAAGACAACTGAAGATCGATAATCCTAAAAAATAAAAAATTCATAGAAGAAAATAAAAATCCCTCAAACTCGACAACAAAGGAGTTAGAGGCAGAAAAACATCCAAAAAAGAAAAAAATATTTCAAACTGGATGGCGAAGGAGTTAGAGATTTAAAAAAAATTCAAAGAGAAGAAAAATGCCTCAAACTGAATGGTAAAAGAGCTAGAGGTAGAAAAATATCTAAAAAAAAAAGAAAAAGCCTCAAATTGAGCGGTCAAGTAGTCAGAGGCAAAAAAAAAAAAAAAAAGTTCAAAGAGAAGAAAAATGCCTTAAATTGGACAGTGAAGGAACCAAAAGTAGAAAGACACTGAAAAAAAGAATAATACTTCAAATTGGGCTGTGAAGGAGCCATAAATAGAAAAATACTCAAACTAAAGGAAGAGGTTTTTAAACTAGGTGGTGAAGGAGCTAGAGAAAGAAAAATGTCTTAAAAAAAACTCAAATTGGATGATGAAGGAGCCAAAGGTAGGAAAATATCCAAAAAGAAGGAAAAGATGGTGAAGAACGTCTACAAATTCATCTAAAACTAAAGGATCTTCATATCTTAATATACCAAAAAATAGACGATCTGTAAATCCATTGAAAAATAAAGAATTTGCAGGAAAAAAGAGATTGATAGATCGACAATGGTGGCCACAACAAAGATGGAAGAGATGACAATGGTGTATTAGATGATTGATGGCTCTGATATCATGTTAAAATATTGATTGTGAAAAAAAAAAAAGAGAAAAAAGAATATAAAAATAAAATCTTTTTATCATATCTATTTTAATTTTATTTGATACATCTCAAGATTATTTATAATAGTATATAAACTCCATAAATGAAAAATAATAACAACTCATATAGAATAAGTTAACAAAAAAAAAAATAGAATCATACCAATAAAGAAAAATACTATGACATCAAGTTAACAAAAAAATTATTATAGATCGATATGTAATTCTTAAAATTATGATAACAATATCTTACACAATGGTAATAAGAAACACACATTCCATTCTTATGAAATGGACCATTTTATTTTGGTGATTACAATCAGTCATAGTGCATTTAATCATTTTAATTTTGATAGTGTGGATGGTATGCATGTTAGCTCCAACAATGAGGCTTAATCTTTGGGCCTTTATGTAGGATGCCATCATGAAATGGAAAAGGAAAAGATCGACTAGACCATTCAAAGCTTTGTGGCAGAGGAGGCCTTGCCGATTAATTTTCCAACTTAATGGTCCATGATCCATGGTGTGATCCATGATGGACTCATAATGGTAGGAAGCTATGATCACTAATGTCATGGGTTTCTAGTCATAGGAAGCGATGATCACCAACGTCTGTCTTATTTTGTGCGTGAAAATTATCTCAAAACTAGAATCTCAAAGCCAGATAAGACTGAATCATTCATACGATAGAAGGATCTAAAAAATTGATCTTTGAGATCTCAAAGCACTTCAAACGCTATCATTTCTATTTCAAAGTAAGCAGCTAATGATCCGATGGTGATTTTGCCCCACTATTATTGTTAAACTGAACATATCTTTTTAGTATGAATATTGGACAACTTTGTTAGTATTGTGATCTAAACATGGATCTTAAAACCAATATCCTTTTGTGCCACCTCTATCTCTTAGCCCATCTCTTAGAGAGTAAATAACTTACTTAAAGTTCTTTATTTTTTTGGATAAATATTTTTGAGACAATTTTTAATAAAAAAATAATTTATCTATATTTTTTGATATATTAAAAAATAATTTTAAAATTTATTATTCATGTTCTTTCACATTACTATTATTTGAATAAGTTACTAAGATATATACATGCTTCCTAAAATAGTCTTCATTACATAAATATTATAATATATTATGCTATATTATATTATATATTACATTATATATAAAAAAAGTTATATCTCATAATGTATAATATAATGTTAATAATATATTATTATACTAGAATACTATATATTTTATATATAATATAAATTATCTTATAATAAAAGAATATATTATATATAGTATAATTTATAATAATATATAATATAGATAATATATTATATGATATATTATAATACGTGAACCACTACTTTTATAATATATTATAGTGTATTAGAAATAAAATAAAAAATATATTTTTCTAGCTGATGGAAATGACTTAGCTACCTCTTAGATGAGTAAGATTTTTCTTTCATTTTATAATTAAATATTATTTATGAAAAAATAATTAACCATCTAGAGATACATGAGATCATAGATAATTTAGTTAATAAAAAAATCAATTAATTTTTTTATTATATTTATCTATCAAAGAAACAGACCCTTAAGATTAAAAAAATATATATTTAATTATAAAAAAATATCGATCTTTTGGTGCATAAGTATGTTTGTTCGCTATTTGATATGTTGATATATAAAAAAATATTGAATCACACCAATCCTATCACGCCACATCAAACTAGAATAATGATATTGGTGTGATTATTGCTCTTTTTTCCACGATTTACAGTAAAACTCACCCATTTTAAATGTCTTGATTGACGTTTTAGGTGTGTGAACCACTACTCTTCCTGCATTAGCAGCGGCAAAGGGAGCGTGCTGATTACACCCTGCCGTTGGAAAAGAAGAGCATAACCACGTGACTGGGCCCCATCAAACAAAGGCGTCCGGTCATACCACATCACCGGGCCCCATCTCTACTCTGCGTCTCTGCCCCCTCCTTTCCGTGGCTCCTGCCGGAGTCTCAAACCTCTTATCATCCGAGAATACGGTGCACCAGAAAATACTTTTACATGAGTTACATCAGGGAAACACAAAGACACCGACAGAATTGACTTGAAAGACTAAAGAATCAAGCGGGGCCCACCAAAGTTAGACATGGGTTCCCGTTTAATTCGGTCTTTTTAAAGCTTTATGTTCTAAGATTCTTTTTATAGAAACGGTTCGGCGGTTAATACAGCGGGCCGGCCGGGGGACGTGGAGGTGAGCCCGGAAAGGGCGGGACGGCCGTCCAATCCGCGATGGACGACCCACAGGATCCAGACGGCGGTTCGCTGAACCCAGCCGCCCTGGACCATGCAGCATCGGAAACCACCGCGCACGACATGCAAAGGACACGCGTCCGAAACATATTCGCAGAAGGCACGCGTTAAGGGAATCTGGACCGGTTACGGTACTCGGAGATGGAGTCGCCGTTTTTCCGAGGCCCGTCTTTGGTTATCTTCTCTCTTAAATAAAACCCGGGTGGGACGGTTTTTCCACTCACCAAAGGTTTCTCTTCTTTTTCTTTCCTTCCACCTTCTTCATCTCTGTTTTCCTTCTCTTTTTGCTCATTTCACCTCTTATTTTCCATTAATTATAAGATTTTCCAATACCTGCCCTTCAAATCTCTCTTACAATTGTTCGCTATTTCGATAATATAATTCCATATCTTAAATTTTTGTTTTTTTTTCAACCCATTTACTCCTGTGTTTCTTATAATTAGCGAAAAAGCTGTTCACCATTCAAATTTCCATTTTGAATTCATTTCGTTTTCAATATGATACTTTAATTTCTGTGCGATTGGTTACCTTGCCAACACCTTTTAATTCCATGCTCGTCTTCATGGTTATCTTCTTAGCTTAATTTTTTTTCCTACCCATTTTTCGTTTTCTCAATTTGTTCCGATGATCTTAGATTAGTAGTGTTTTCCCACGGCTTTCTTGAACGATGCGCTTGTTTTGATTTCTTCTTTACCATTTTTTCTACAAGGAAAGTTCCAAGAAAAGAGAAGAAAGGGGCAGATCATTTAGTCTAAGACGTGGGAAAACATAGCAGTTCTTTGGAATTCCACTCCTCATATAATTGGTAATTGCTTCCATCTCTTCCCAAATTCTAGAAGTTTTCACTGTTCTAAATTTCCTGATGTGAAGTCAATTTATAGGGAATTGGTTTGTATTTTGGAACCTGTGCTCTGTGGGGTCAGTCAATCTTCACATTTCTAAATTCAAGAAAAAAAAAAAAATCATTTATTTGATTTTAATTTTTTCCAAAATTTGCAGACAAATGATGTTACTTGTTTTATGCTTGACTAAAGCAGAGTTCATTTAATTAGGGTTCTGAAAACCTTGAGTAGTTTGAGCCTCGGTAATTTGTGAACAAAATAGAGGAAAAAAATTAAGGTAGTGACCTGGTCCTATGAATCTTAAGTTACCAAAGGCTGAGCTTATTATCTGACCAAAATCTCCTTGTAATCAAGCTGTGTGCTGCACATGGTAAAGATCATTCCAATTGCAACCCCCCATTTTCTCAAAAAGTAAAAGAAAAGAAGAGGAAAAGATTCATTCAATTATGTTGTGGAAAGTAGTGAGCATTTGATGCATCGTAGTCTTGCACCATTATTTGCTCAGATGATGCAACAAACAAGTGCTCAACATCTTCTCCTTTATATCAGAGTAGTACTCATTTGCCTAGCTTTGTTTCAGTTGATGATCAATATTTATAATGGATGTTATGACATCCTTATATTTAGAAACGTTCTCGATTGATGGTTATAGGCTTTTCTTCAATTTTCTTTTCTCTTTAAATTCCAAACTAAAACAAAAAGGTGCATGGCTATTGGCGGATTATATGAAATATATATCCTTGAAGTGCTCAGCTTTTGGCCGTGTCTGATCGCTGCAGCACTGCGCAGCACAGGAAATATCAGAAAGAGAAAGGTAAGAAGGAAGAATATCGGAAAGGAAAGAAGTAACTCACGTGAATCCATGTAAACGGGAACTTTACAACTCATAACTCACAAGAGAGCTTTTATAAAAAGAGAGAACAAAGTGCTTACAAAATTACTCACAACCCACGTCTGTCCCATGAACAGAAGTCTACAAGTGATTTGCATGCAAAGACTTTCAGACCTATTACATATAGAGGCATCTTTTGGGCAAGTTTGAGTGTAAATGAAAGAGGTCATGGAAGAAGGGTACCATTGGTGGGATTCAATCAGAAGTGTTTAAATATGGTAGAGATTGAATGGGAAAGTTGGAGACATATATATAGGTTGCAGTTATGCCACGAGAAATAAACTGAGACTTTTTGGAGTCACCTCATGATGGTAGTTGTTAAGGTGAATACATAGGCTGTGAGGATTTTGGTGATTACCAAATTATAGGAGCTGTTCATTTTTCTTGAATTATATAGCCTTTTATTTTGAATGATAGCATGCAAAAAAAATAGAAAGGGCGTCCAAAGTATCCGGTTTTACCACGTGCTAATGCCTCCTTCTATATAGAGATGGTTGACATACATATATGTTCGCACCCTTTTCTAGTAAACAAATATTTGCACCATTATTTTTTTAATAACCGATCTTAACCATCATTTATTCTAACTCTTCTTACTTGACATATATATATATATATATATATGTTTGCATCATCATCGACTCATTATTATAATTGGTCTTGTTAGCTAAGAGAGTGATATAAATGTAGTTTTCAAACACATGGTTTCACCTATGCATATCGCTAAGTAAGCTTGCTACCAGCATTCATTACACATAACCATGAGACAATACCACATCATACAAATGCATCATGATTCCTTAGACTTGGACATTTTGCTAATGGAAAGCTGGATGGAGATGACTCTTGTGGTAAAATGACTTAGCATAGGTACAAGGACTTGATCATTAAGCAAATGAGAATGGCCCCTATTATCCCAATTGTCACTAAAATATAGAGGATATCATTCTGATCTATGGTCGGGACTAGAGTTTATGATGGTGGTCATCAATTACCATGGCTATCAAATAAAAACAACTGTTGGAAAGTCATGGCCTCCTACGTGCATGAACCTTAGGAATGTTTTAGGGCAATCTTTTTGATATGGACATGATTGATTTCAACAATGTGAGTAATGGATGGCGTATGTAGGGACTGAGTCTAGGGATGTTAATCTTGAGAGTTCTCACACCGATTTCTTTCTTCCTTCACTTGCTTTACCAAGCGCACTGATGTATAATGGAAGTAGTAGAGTTTTAGAATTTTTCTTACAAAATATTGTTTCTAATTTATTTTTTTTTTCAAGTTACCAATTTTTCTTTTGAATATTTATGAATATAGAAATAATAAGCACAAAACTTTTACTTGAGAAATCACTTGAAGCTGTGCCTGCATGGTGTCAATGTGATTGAAAAGTCTCTACAACTAGGTTGGATAGTTGAAACAAAAGAGAATCTGACCAAGACTTTCTTGTCCTACCAAAATCCACAACCTATAGGATTGTTTATTCAACTAGGATTGCAAATGATCCGTTGCTGGTCAATGCATGGAGCCGTGGGAGTGATCACATCTTTTTGAGTGTATTTTTAGTGCTCTCTAAGCTATGCTAGTAATATGTTTGGTGATAATGAATGAAGATGTGATGAAAAATTACAACATTTGTTGAGTGATTTTATTGAGTGTGTATACCTAAGATACACTATCAACCTTAGTCCTACATATAGATGAAGCCATGCGAAACCACCATCTTTGTTTGCTATTGATTGGATAAGTATGTAGATATACTAGGAATTTTTATTGTGCTAATTATAAACAACTAGAATTGAATTGCCACATCTAGTCAGGGTGGGTTTGATTCTTGCATAAATTTGTATGGAATAAAATTTTAACTTGCATATACTCATCTCCTTAGTCCTCTTTGATTAGTTAAAACTATTTAATATCCGAACCATCCGCATAAAATAGTTTTAACTCGTTGAAGAAAAGCACACCAGGTAACTTTTTAGTTCATCTGATAAAATTGCCCTTGTTTGCAACATTATTTTAGTATCAAAAAATAATTTAGTTAACCTAAATAAGTAAACTCTATTCCTTTTAGTGAAATGTCTAAGATATGATAGCATTCCATGTAGTGTAAATAAATGAAGTAATAGGAAATTGCTACATTCATTGAACAATTTTATTGAATGCATATATCTAAAATATACTAGCAACCTCTTACCAATGGATGAAATGATCTTGGGAAACCACCATATTTGTTGACTATGTGTGCATTTCATTTTTTTTTTTTTTTTTTTTGAGGGAAAATATTAAAAATATCCTAGTCATTTGAATATTGCTATTGAACAAACAAGAAATGGTGAATTGCCACATCTACTTAGTATTTTTTCTTTCTAGCATAACTTTGTTTGATGATTTGGCCATTTTTCTATGAAACAATTTTAACTCAATGAAGAATAAGTACTAATAGGAGCTTTTTTAGCAAACTTAAAATTTCAAGATTGTTCTTCGTCATTATTACATTTGAGCACTGAGAAAATAATATTAGTCATCTAGATAATTAGTAAGCTTCATTTATATTTGTTTGTGAATTAAATATAGTTTTTTAGTAAAATATCAAAAATATATATATTAGCAATTTATATGAGGCAAATGAATAAAGAAGAAATGAAATAAATAAATGAATTTATGAGCTACCTCAACCTTACTCAATGTTCACCCATTGCTCTTCGACATTCTGTATACTTCTCACTGGCTTACTTTAAGGCACCTCACATATCCAAAGGAAGTAAACTTTTTGGTTGAGTGGCATAACATGTAGCTCATCATTTATCTCTGCTTGTTTTTGGATGACCATCGATGAACATAGACTATATCTTGATGTTGCTGGATGTATTTACACTCATTTATATATGAGTTGTAAGTCCATCTACCCCTCCCCCCCCAAAAAAAAGAAACATAGAGTATTGGAAAACCACCACATTCATCCACTAGTTTTAAAGTGAAAGATATCTAAGATATGCTGGGAACATGTGCATTGCAAAATAAATGGTGGAGCACTAGATAATTGCTACGTCGACTTCTATTTTAGGGTGTGTCATATTCCTGCATAATTTTAGTAAATTAAAATTTTAACTCACATTAATTCCTTTTCATTTTCCTCTTTAGCAGGATAAATATTATCCAGTAGTTTGACTTCAAATAGTTTTAACTTGATTAAAAACAAATGTAAGAACTAGCAACTAATCTAAAATTTCAAAATTACCCTTGTACATTGCTGCAATATCCAAGCATGAAAAAAATCATTTTGCGAGCTTTAATTGACATGAAAAGGTTAGCATACTGAAGATATGCTAACTTTAATTGACGCGATCTAAACCCATGGCCTACCACAGCATACGATGCGTGCATGTATGCCGGATATCGGGATAAACGCGACATAGCTTGCGGGTCCCGCTGTAGAAGTCAACGAAAATCTTGACCCATCAGCGTTCTCACATGTGGAGTCCAGTCAGTCACAGCTCATCCGATCTCATGCCGTGGATGGAACGTGGTTCGCCCCACCCACTACGGCATACGTACGCACGCGCGCATTCACTCGAGAGCGCGTGCGGATGCGGGCAATCCGGCGAACAGTTCGGAGGACGTGGACCAAACGTGAAACGGCCGCCCTCAGTTTCCTCTCCCCCCTCTCCTCGGGAATCGTCGCGTACGACTGATTGGGAAAAGGACACGCATCGCATAGGCATTGACGACCCGCACGTGTGGCGGAGGGAATTGGAAACGCTTCTGAGGTTGCGGCACCGGACGTGTCCGGCTCCCGCGGTTCATGCGTCCGGGTTTGTTAGTCTTCTACGTATATTAAAAGCCCTGGGTGGGTCTCCTTTTCTTCCCATGCCACCGGACTGTTCCTTTTTACAGCTCTCCTTCCTTTTCCCCGATTTCCTTTTCTCTGTGTTGGCTGTTTTCTTGTCTTGCTTTTGGTATTGGTTTTGGCTTTTGTTTTTGTCTCGCTCCTAGTTTTCTATTCCTCTCTGTATATCTACTGTTGTATGGCTCTTTTCACTAGTTCTATGGTTATCATTTTATTACCGCAAACAAAGTTAGATCTAGGTTTCTTTTTTCAGTTATTTTCGATCTATTAGCTTTCGTCCTCTTGTCTTATGTTGCTGTTGTTTCTTCTCACATCTTTTTTATTGTGCTTATATTGATGATGATTAGTGTGGATTTTTGATATTATTGGCTTCTGTTTTTGTGATCTTATGTTTTTTTTTTTTTTTTTTTGGCTGAGTTTTTTGATTAAGGTTCTGTGTTAGCCAACATATGTCAACAGTTCTTGTTTGCATGTGAGGTATTATGGAAGAGTGATAGCAAGATTCTCAGCATGTTCTCCGCAGGCTTTCTTGAACAGTGAACTCATTTACGTTTCAGTTCTTACTCCATATTTCCCCTAAAAAAAAAAAAAAAAAAAAAGCACGGGAAAGGAGAGATACGGCTACTGTTGACTGTTGGACGAAACTGTTGGAAAAGATGATAGATCTTTTAGAGAATTCCATATTAGCTTCTATATCAGGAATTAGTGAGTTCTGGATTCCTCTCTCTCTAAACAATCACCTAGTATATATTATGGGCATGTCTTCCACATTTATGAGAATATATATCAACCTATCTTCCAGATCAAGTACTAGTGATACCTGCATTCCTCTCTTTGTAGTTCCACAATTTTTGGCTTTATATGAAGAATGATGGAGGAGATGATAACAATTTTTTGGATATGGCTTCCAGCGGCTTTCTTGAACCGTGAACTTGGTTTAAGCTCGTTGGAAGGCATGACAGTTTGTTTCAGGAATTGTGACCAGCCAACTTCGGTATGGAGCAGATGATAACAAGATCATGGATATGTCTTCCACTGGCTTTCTTGAACTGTGAACTTTTCAGGGCTTGTGATGAAAGAACAACACTGTCGGTAGTTAAATATAAAGTCAATCTAGCTTCCATATCCGGTATTATTGATAGCTGAATTACATCACTCTTTCTAGTTTAGCAATTTTCACATATGTGAAGAATAATGGAGGAGATGATATATAGCAAGATCATGGATATGTCCTCCACAGGCTTTCTTGAACTGTGAACTCTTTTGGGTTAATTGAGAAAAAACCACAGTTGATAGTTCAAGAAAGTCTCTGGAAGACATGGCACATCTTTATGACAATCTCAATCTCTATCAGGCATGGTGATCTCTCTCTCTCTACCCCCTCCCCCCTCCCCACCACATACACACATATTATATAGTTCATGGAATTTATGTTTTCTTCCATTATCTATCAAGTCTGAAAGATTTTGCTTTGTCATTGCCTGCTGTGGAACTTATCAAAAAAGACATTGCCTGCTGTGGAGTAATATTCTGCATTTCTTAATTCCTTAATTTCTTCTGAATTGTGTTGCAAAATCTGGATTAATTATGCTGTTGTGAAGTAGATTTTTAATTGACTCCTTGTTGTGCGGTGATCTTCCATCTTTCTCTTTCGTTTATTTCAATTTAAATTATGCATCCTCAGATCAAGATCTGACATGTTCTTTTAAATAAATAGACAATGATTGTTTTCAGTTGCAAATTACCTATCAGGATTTGACATGCTTTTGTGAAGTTTATCAATTGTGAATGATTTTAACCGTAAATTACCTACTTTAAAGTTATCTTCTATCTTTGTTATTCGTTTCCTATATGGACTTTACATACACTTGATCTTCCCTGTATTTTTTTTTTTTTTTTTTAACTTCTTTTTTGAGAACCTTCTCTATTTCTTTTTGAGGCCGTTTGATTGGAGGTAATCTGTCATGAAAAAATGATTCTCATGTCAGATTATCATGTTTGGTATGAAAAGTGAAAGAGAGATGGTAAAAAAATTGATGAGCCTCGTACTCATTTTTCAGAGAGAGAGAGAGATGGTAAAACAAATACCATAGGAGGGTTGGTATTTGGCAAATTTTCGAATGGTGGTAATCTATATTTAACAAAAATATCCCCAATAAAGCTGCATATATAATCATTTCTTCAAATTTTATTCAATAAAAATTTTTTATAAAAAATTAAGATGAAGATGGCATCATACAAAGAGTTATGTGATTATAGTCATCATATAAAAACTAATTGAAGGTGATAATATTATTTTAATATTAAAAAATTATTTTATATTGAAGGATATATTTATAAATTTTATCATATTTTTATGTAGAATTATCTCCAATCAAACATAATAATCCTTTTTCGGTATCATTTTTCAGAATAATTTTTCCAACCAAACATAGTAAATTTTTTTTCCTCCGTAATCATTTTTTCAGGTCTATGATTTTCATGAATTATCAGATTATCCCGTAATCTGACATACTCCAACCAAACGGACTCTTTGTTTCTTTTTTTCATTCTAAATTATTAGCTGGACTAGGAATTAGTATACTCTTTCAAATAATTCCAGATTTAGCGATCAGTGTTACCATTCCTTTTGATTTTATTTTATTTTTTTTTTATGAACCTTTTAGATTTCTTTTTTGTTTTGTTCAATCTAAATTAGCTGCGTCCAGACGACGTATTGACGACGTGCTCTCTCAACTAATTTCAAATTTATTGATCAGTGCCATTTCTTTCCGGTTTTAGACAACACAAATGTTTTTTATGGGTGAAAATAATTGAATTGTTCAAGCATCAAGTGGTTTTTGGTTCTGCGAAGGCTCAGAATACACAGGACTTCTTCCTCACAATTGATATGTACCATTTGTTGCTTGTGGATTGCTGTTGTTTTTGCTGTTTTCTATTGTTCCTGCAGCATTAGTAAATCATTAATCTTACAATTTTATATTTGAACTACGGAATTTTTCCAACTTTTTTACTTCCTGCATTTCTTTTGCCCTACAGGTCTTCAGCACCAGCCCAACTTGTTCTCCTGACACTGAAATTTCCTTTTTTTGAGGAATTTCCATATTCATTGTTATGTTTACATTAAATGGAGATTTCTTTTTGTAGCATTGATGTTAGCTAATTAACTATTTGTTGGAGATGGAATGAGTAGAATTGAGTGCTCAAGCCTAGGAATAAGCTTTTCTGTGCATGGAAGTAGTTTTATGGAATATGTTTACATATGTTTTCACTCTCCTTTGACTACAAACATACTTGGACTGTGATAAATATTGATTAGGACCTCTCTGATTTCTCTCCAGATATGAAAAGGGCTCAGCTTTCGGTTCTCTGATAGCTGCTGCAGGTACAGCCACAGAACCAAAAAGGTGAGCGAAAGGGGAAGAATGTGATAAAGAGAGGAGGAAGTAGATAGGAATCTACCAAAAACAAAAGAAAGGGACTTTAATAGCTCACAAGCACAGCATGCAGTTTGGACGGTTTATGACATGAGAGAGAACTCAATCCTGCTGGTGGAGCCTCTCATCCTAAATTTGAATATGTTACAAAAATTTAGCAATCCTTTGGCCATACTTTTTTTTTCTTTTCCTTGCATTAATTATCTGATAAAACATGGGTGTCCTTTATGGATGGACCCCCAACCTTAAATCCTTGATGAGACCCCTACCAAACGAAGGATATCTTGGAGGGATGGAGAGCAGACCTGGATCCAGTTTATGAAAGGGATAACCATCAAGATTTCACTGAAGAAATGTAATGCAAGTATCATAAGAAACAGCCAGCGGGAGATTCTCCTAAAGCATATTGAAAACAGAACAAAAAGAGAAAGCAAGTTAAAAAATAATGACCTCACTTGCACTCGGAGTTTGTGCACCAAAATCTGATTCCAAATGGAGATATTCTTATTTGTGGAATTAGACTCCCTCTGTAAGGAAGGGAATGCTGAGAATAAGAAGAAGGAGAGACAATACCAGTGTTTAATTTTTAGCTTTGGTTGATACGATATCATAATCTACGACCTACATGAAATTTAAATTTATTCTGAAATTGTCCTCCCTGGTCCACCACGCTAAGATGGTATACAGATTGATTAAATTATAGTATAATCCTGCTTCCCTGTTGTACACTCTAATTCATTTCCAGTCAAATCTGCTCATCATATTTCTCCACCACCTTGCTGTCTTTCAACCATGGAAACTAAGACAATGTTGCAATGTAGGCATCCACCTTAGCATTTATGCTCCTTGACAGAAACTTCATGCATATGGGTGGCTTCACTTGAGCAAGGGCAAGAACCGACTGGGGCAGAGTCCATATCCCATCACCACAAATCAAACCAGACGCCACCGCCGGCCCAAAAGCGGCAGCCCTCGCCTTGTCAATCCATTCCCACACAAATAATATCAGGCTCCCCACACACATGTCGATTGCAAAGTATGATCCCAGATAAAAAGGTATCGCCATTGCCATTGGGAGTGGTATAAACCTTGCCACCTTCTTCGCAACGACATCTCTCAGCAAATTGACGAGAATGGCAGCACCAAAGAAGATATAGCAGAGGGTGAGGCAGTGCTTTGGCAATGATGAAAATCCATCGACACCAAGTATTGCCATGTTACGATAAACAAGTGCATTAGGTGATGGGTATTCTGATCCAGGCACACCAATGTCTTTGAAGGCCTTGAAGAATAGCCAGAAGACTGATGGTGCAATGACGCAACCCATGGCCGTGCCGATTACCTGGCTAACAAACATGGACCTTGGAGAGGTCAAAGTCAGGTACCCTGTCTTGAAGTCCTGCATAAGGTCCGAAGCAGTAGACACGATGCTCATCATGACACCACAGGCTGCGAGGCCTGCAAGGACTCCACCATTCGAGGCCCCAGCCCATGCTCCAATGGTGAAAATTGCGAGCTTACCATAGGTTGAAGCAAGAGACCAGTCCGTGAGGCCACAACCATAGGCATTGCAGAAGGCAAGCACCGGTGCAAAGATGTAGGCAACCAAGACGTAGTACCATCTGAGCTGTGGAAAGATGTGCGGAAGGGTGGCAATAGAAACAGCAGCAACAACAATATAACCCCCAAATGCGATTGGCTTCTGGATTTGATCCCTGAGAAAGAGTTCGGTGCGACGCCCGTCATCAAAGGAAATACCGGATGTCGTGATTGGAGAACTGACATCTGAAATGTGAAGTGTTGCAGCGTTGCCTTTGCTCTTCACTTGTGATATGAAGGTGGATATTGTTCGGCCCAAAACCTTAAAGAAGTGGTAAAGGCCATCCCCGAGAATCAAGGCAATGGCTATAAAGACCTAGAACATACAAGTCATGCATGATATTACTATGTATGTGGATGAACTTCAAAATTTGAAGTATTTTGGATAACTCAAAACTAGCTTTGAGCTTCTATTTTGGTATATACAATATGTTCCAATTATCTCATGATTAACATTGGTTTGTGAGTAGTGTTATGGCACCTTTGATGACAACAGAACCTTTTTTTTTTTTCTCTACTTTTAAAGGCTGGCGATGAGTGGAAACTCTGGTTAAACTGCAAAAAGGGCAGAATGAGGAGAGGAGGTGGTTGTTACCCGGTATCCTTGCAAGCCATGAAGACTAGTGGGTGATAGATCTGCTGGGTACCAGTCACCTTTCCTAGCATCAATGAGAGGCCACATGATTCCCCATGACAGAATGCCTCCCAAGAGGACAGAGACATTTACAAGATATGGACAAATCATTCCAACCCCAACATAAGTAGCTGAAAAATCAAAATAGAACCTGCATGAAAGTATACTATTTTAGCAAGAAGTTGAAATCGAGCAAGAAGAATAGTGGCAGACCAAAAGCATTCATGAATACATGAAGAGATACTAGAAATTTTAGTTCTTCATTTCAAATTAATATATGTTTCATTTTCACGAATAAGAGACTCTACACTGGCTGGAGAGAGAAATTATGGAAGAGATTGTTGGAAGATAATGCATGCATACTTATGCTCATAGGCTTGGAGACCTAGTGTTGGAAAGGCTGCAAACCCACAATCATCCCCAGCGGTGTAAAACCATTGAAAAAATCCCCACAAGAAGCTGACTACAAAGAATTTGCCCAATGTTCTCACTTGTTTCCTGAAAGATATCAAAAGGAGGTAAGCAACAACAGATCTTCCATCTAATGTCACAAGAAAAGAAAAATACAAACATGTTTGATTCTTGAGATTGTTTGCAGTTACTTTGCTAGCTTGGCACCCTGAGGAGTGTGGAAACTGTTGATCAGGTGAGCTGTTGCAGTGCCACTGGGATATGTCAGCTTGTAGTCGATGATCATGATCTGAAAACAAGTATAAATTAAGAACTTCATAACAATTATAATAAATTCCTCAATATGCAATCAAATGAGACGTGTAATATTCCCTTTATCAGCTAGTTTGCTCAGCTATCAAACTAATGCTGCTGATCACTGAGCAATTTTAATGTTCTCATTTTTCTTCAGATTGTAAAAAGCTAGGAGGAGATACCTTTCGAAGGGGCACGAGTGAGAATAGCCCAAGGAAACTAACAACAAACAGAAATCCGATCATCCATCCTAATTTTGGGTTCTTGATGTTTTGTGCATCATTCTCTTCAGTAGTTTGCTTGGCAATGGCGTCACTCATAGCAAAAAGGTAACTTCCAAAGCCTCCTGTTGATTGCCACATTGTTCAAACAACTTAAATAATGCTACTAACGATAAAAGGAACATGTAAATATTAAAAAGACGGTTTATCCTGCAATAACATGACAACTGTAATGCTCTCGTTTTGTGATATCATCCAAAGTTGAGTAATTTAGAAGGTGCTACATGTTATCACACGTTTAATCTTTTTTCTCATGCTGCTAGCAGAGTAGATTACCCAAACGAATCAAAAACTTGAATAAATTCAATCTGACCTGTCTCCTATTAAATTAGTTTCAAGAAGAAATCTGATCTCTTCAGCATTATTTAATTGACCAAATAGAATCTGAGGTTAGCAGACGTCTAAATACCAGCCTCAGATCTCAAGAAAGAAAACAATTAATCAAACTAAAAATTTAAATTTCAACCAAAATAAAAAATAAAAAAAAAATGAAGCCAATGAATCCATTATGAAACATGGATTCATAGGACATGCTACCCAATTCAATATCTACCAAAAGATACTTGAGTTTCTATCATGCTTGGCCCTAGCCTGACCCAATTCCCTTTGCAGCCGAATGAGCTAACCATAGAGCTGTCATAACTGGCTGGCCATTGAGCACAGGACACACCCCCTGCTCCGGTCCAATGGGCCAGTTTTGTTGTTTCTCGTGCCCCCAACCTAGATTGTTGGACCACAAAAGCTAATGGGATTTTTTGCATATAACCCTTTATCGAACTTAATATCATACATAAATCACTGCTAACTTTTCCTGACCATTCTACTCAGAAAAAACTTTTCCTTAATATGTTTAAATTCAAACATGAAAGTGACCGTAGTTGTAATCTGTGGTTCTGCTCTCATAGCTGATCAATGAATATTTACAAACCAACCCGAGTTAAAATCCAAAAAAGGAAAAATTTTACAGAAATTTCATTTGAAAATTGCATTTCTACAGAATTATAACATCATTCCTTTCCAACAAATGGAACAGAGAACGTGTATGTGGAAATTTCTGCGATCTTTCTTTCATTTTCGACAAAATAAACACACATAGCAAGAGTGTGAACATAGTCATCAAAAAACCAAGAGGTTTCATTATACACACACACACACATAATTAAATCTATCAGACTTCCTTTTACGAGTCTAGATTTGATCAATCTAACCATAATAAACCATTTCTAGCCCAAAACCATCCGAAACCAGACGCGTCTGGCCATCGCCACCAAAATAACCATAAAA
Source organism: Cocos nucifera (assembly GCA_006176705.1). Taxonomy (NCBI): domain Eukaryota; kingdom Viridiplantae; phylum Streptophyta; class Magnoliopsida; order Arecales; family Arecaceae; genus Cocos; species Cocos nucifera. The sequence continues at coordinate 2,057,387 of QRFJ01000198.1, read as the reverse complement.
AACCAAGGGGATTAATATATAATAATTAAATTCTAAAAGGGCTCACATGCAAAAATCCTAAACTAATTATCCCTTTGCTATTAATTAATACTAATAAATTTGCTTCAACAGTTAATACTCCGGGCGGATGTCGCTGGTTTTGCTTTCGTGAGATCCTAATATTGAGGATAACGTTACCGCTGAAGGCGATGCCGGAGGTGGCGACGACGCAGGTCTGGATGACGGTATTCTCCTGGCGGGTGAACGGTTGCTTCAGCAAACCGGTTTTCTCCAGAACCCTGGCCCACGTCCGCACAAAGAAGAAACCCAGCAAGCCGGCGGAGACGTTGAGGGAGGGGATAATACCGGTGGTGAGGTTAAGCTTCATGACGATGATGCTGAACATCACCCCGAGGAGTGCGCTCACCGCGAAGGCCCGCACCGTCAGCTGCTCCTGCCACGTCGGCACCGGCTTCTCGTCGAACACCCTCTCGATCGACATCGCCTCAGCCTCTCCGTCGCCGGCGGCCGCCTCCTCCTCTCCCCTCCGACGGCGAAGCTGGTGGCTGCTCTCCTCGGTCACCGCCACCGCCTCCATCTCCACCTCCGCCACCAGGTTCTCGCCGGCTGTCATCTCTTGTACCTGATTCCGTTCTCCAAAATGCTCGTGCGGTCCAGAGAGAGTGGGGGCGGGAGATGAGGGTTATAATTCGTGCCTCGGAAACCTCCTTGGGAATCGCTCTCGTTGTAGGATAGGGCGGCAGATTCAAGGATTTTATCCCAAAAAAAGGTACGGTAAAGAGTGGATGAAGACAAGAGGCTGTGCAGCGTCTGATGGAAATTTTCTCGCAAATCGCCGCGCAAACTTTTTGAGGGTAAGAATGAAATTTTGCTTTTAGGCATCGGGTACAGTTAGATTTTTGTGCCGGATTGTACGTATTGGGCAGGCCAGAAGGTGGTCGTGGAATGGAGTGCGAAAGCGCACCGCGAAAGAGACCTGGACCGGAGGGGTTTTTTTAAAATATTATTTTTTTAATATTTAATTTTAAAAATATTATTATTTTAAATTTATTTTCGAAATAATCTAATTAAAACGAGGAGATGATTTTGCGGTGAAGTCGCATGTTGAACTGATGACATACCATCTCATAATGAAATAAAATTAAAAAATAAACTTGTAGATAGAAGATGCAATTTTTTTATTTTTATTTTTATTTTATTTTTTTATGTTTATTTTTTTGTCGAACATTCACCGATGAATGGGGGGATAGAAGGGAAGGGGATGTCCGCATGATGGAATTATAGAGGGTGCGGGGATGGTATGGTATGAACGATACGAATGATAGTGAGATGAGGCCACACGATCAGTGGTGAAAAGGGGCCGAAGGGAGGAAAAAGAAGGATGATAGTGGTATTGGAACATGAAAGATGCGGAGGGCGGTCGTGCAGGATGCAGTACGAAGGGCGATGGGATGGGGCTGCACGGACGATGGAGGGGGGAGGGATGGGAGGGGTGGACGACGAGAGTGCTGGGCAGAGAGTGCGGGGTAGGTGGGGGAGGGTTGCATGGGGTACGATGCAAACGATAGTGGGGTGAGATCGAAGAAGGGTACGAGGGGAGGGGAGGATGGTGGTATATGCACCGGGGAGGTTGGGTGGCAAGGGGGCGATGGGGGGTGATGCGGGAGAAAGGAGAGGGAAAGGAGAAAAATGAAAAGAAAGAAAAAAAGAGAAAAACTTTAGAAGGAAGAGAAAAAAAGAAAAAAAATTAATAATAATAATTATTTTAATAATAAAAAAATTTAATTTTTAAAATGTAATAATAAAATATTATTTTAATAATATGTTATTACTAATAATATAATAAATAACATATCTATTATTATATTTTTAAACATTAATAAAAAATATTATTTTTATTTAATAAAAATATGTTATTTATTATATTATTAATAATAACATATTATTAAAATAATATTTTATTATTATGTTTTTAAAAATTTTATAAATAATATGTTAGTTTATAAATAATATTATTTTAATATATATTATTATTAAAAAAAATAAAATCTGTCATTTCAACATATATTTTAACATATATTTTAAAAACATATGTTATTTTAACATATATTTTAAAAATATGATATTATTAAAAAATATTATTTTTATATAAATTATATTATATTACTAAAAAATAAAAAAAATATTTATTATATTATTAATAATAACATATTTATTATTTTTTTAAAAAAAATAATTTTTAAAAATAATATATTATTATAAAAATAATATTTTAAAATTAATAATAAAAAAAATATATATTTTTTCCTCATTCTTTCCAAGTTTTTTTTTCTTTCTTTCTTTCTTTTCTTTTTTTCTCTTTTCCTTTCCTTCCTCTCGCAGCATCCCCACCATCCTCCTACCGCCACCCCCCATCCCCCGCGTCGCCCCACCCCCCACCCAACCTCCCCTGCGTATACATCGTTGCCCTCCCCTCCCCTCAGCCCCACCCTATTATCGTTCGCGCCACACCCCATACGACCCTCCACCCACCTTGTACCCTCCATCCAGCACCGTCGACGTCCATCCCTCCCTCCTTTGCTATCCGCATGGCTCCGCCCCACCGCTCCACTTGCATCCTTCATGGCTCGACACCGTCGTCGTTCTCCTCTCTTCTTCCCCCGATGTCACCCATCGCCATCCACATGGCCCCACTTTCTACATCCTCCATGCCCTGCTGTATCGGTGTCTCCTTTTCTTTCGTCCAGCGATCACCGATGAACGTTCGATAAAAAAATAATAATAAATAGCACAAAAGAAGAGAGAAAAAAAATATATTAAAAATATAATTTCTCTAAAAATTATATTTTCTATTTATAAATTTATTTTTTAATTTTATTTTGATATAAAATATCATGTCATCTAACGTGATTTTAAATTTAAAATTATATTTTAAATATGCCATTTCGCCGTATCATGGCGTTCCAAGATAGTTTCAAAAATAAATTTAAAAATAATATTTTCAAAATTAAATATTAAAAAAATAATATTTTTTAAAAACATTCTTGGACCGGTCTGTTGTACTCTTCTACCAAAAAAAAACTATTGATTTGACCATCCTGCCCGCAAAATGATGGTTGCCGTCCCTCTCCCTTAAAAAAAACGTATTAAAATTTTCTAAATATGTTAAGCATCTTTATACATATTAAAAATATTTATATATATTAATAATATATTTAAAATTATTTTAGAAAGTATTTAATAAAAAATATCCATTTATAGTCCATATGTAAAAAAAATATTTTGAAAAAATTATTTATCCTTATTCATAAATTATTTTAAAAAATATAAAAATCTTAGAAAATATTTAAAGTTTCTTATGTTAAAATTATCTAACTACATATATTAAAATTATTTAAACATGATAAAAATATATTTTCAAATATATAAGATTATTTTAAAAAATACGACAATAGAAAGATGTTCACTGTTTATTGACAGTCTCTATTTAAAATATTTTTTATGTGTAAATAATTTTAAAACTTTAAAAATATTTAAAATCATTCACCTAGAATACGACGAGTATGATGGTGATGGATACTCTCTCGCAAATCAGGGCTGGTGCTAGTTTGACAGAGTAAAGTTATGCTGCCACCCGGGGTTCACGTTTGCCAGTTATTTAAATAGAACTTTGCTTCAAGGTGATGGGCGCGGTGGGATTTTTGAATTTGCGTTGGGAAACTAAGAGCGGGGGTTGTGAAGTGGAGTGCAAGGGCGCGCGAAAGAGACTTGGACTGGCTTTTCTAAAGGCGGAAAGCTTTTGGTTTGAACCACCCAGCCGACAGACGTAATGTTGGGGTTGGCCCACGTTCGCATGCAGCGGGTCGACATGATCATGAATATTCGACTTAGGGAAAGGAAAGAAAAGACGGGCCTTCAAAACAAGAAGAAAAGAATATTCGACTTAGGGCAAAAGAAAGAAAAGACAGGCCTTCAAAAAGAGAAATTATTAATTATTAATTTAAATTAATCATGATTAATTATAATATAAAAAAAATTAATCAAAATTTATAAATATTTTATCTATAATGAAATCGGTCTATTTAATAATCCGACGTTATATTTGGTGCATTATCAGACAGTGATAATCTGGATTATCTGATAATTTAGATTATCTATAATTTAAATAGATTGTCAATAATATTGATTACTATATTTGGTAAACGCAGATAATGTTGCAGTAAAATTACTAGAAATTTTGATTGACATGTTTGGTATGATAATTAGATTACTGATAATGTAACATCAAATTTTTAAAATACTCTCAAATCAAATTTATTAAAAATCACATCCGATGTACAAAATATAAATATATATTATAAATAAATAAATAAATAATATATTATATTTAAATATATTTATATTTATAATATATAATATAATATAATATATTTTATTTTATTTTATTATCATATATTATTATATTATCATATTATTATAATATATAATAATAATATTTTTATTATAATATAACATAATATTATCTAATATTATTTTATTTATTTATATATAATATATAATATATATATATATAATATATATTATATTCTAATATATATTATATTTATAATATATTTTTATGATATTACCATATATTATAATATTATTATAATATATTTTTTTTTATAATATTTTATGATAATATTATATATATAATATTATATTATAATAAAATTATAATATATTACATAAAATTATTACATTATTAATATAATAATATTATTATATTATATAAATTATATTTATAATATAAATATATTATATATTATATATTATATATTATCATATATATTATATATAATATAATATATATTATAAAATATTATTATAATAGCATGTAATATTATATTATAATAATAATAATTCTATATTACATTCAAATATATATTTATATTATAATATATTATAATAATATTATATAATATTATATTAGTATAATATTATTATAATATATCATTATATATTATAATATTATAATATAATATTATATTATATTATATTATTTATGAGGATATTTTTGTTCAAACATATCATTATCAGATTATCAAATATTTGGTAATCTAGATAGCCACCCCTTCTATTAATAATGCAGATTATCTCATAAGAAATAATCTGGATTACTAACTTAAAAAGCATACCAAACATGGTAATGTGGTGAAGCTCTTTTAAATTATCAATAATCTGAATAAATTGCTGGCTATCAAACACAATCGAGAGTAATATATTTATAGGCTTTAGAGGAGAGAAGATGATAGGACAAATTTATTATCATTGGAATTAATACGGTAAACCATCTCTATCAGAAATCTCTATCTTTTGGAAGCTATGCCTACCCAATAGGAGTGCTAATTAATGACCCTACCAATCAATCTGATGTGTTCACACAATCCATTTTAAGATTTTGGATTAGATTTATAGCGGTCAATCTTTTATTGCACCTATCATCGGAGAAAAATACTTGCAAATAAAATTCTTAATGATCAAAAATATTTTTGGTGAGAATCCTTCGATGATTAAGTTAGTGAAGAAGTGGTCGAATAGATAAGTAGAATCAAAATTGATAGAGTATAGCCCAAAAGTACTTACAAATATTATTTATTTATCCCCATTTTATAAATAGAATGCTAGTAATCACTGGTAGTGGTTAGGCACGTGGATCCCATTTATTTTGGCCTTATCTAATTGTGAGGTGGATAGTTAATATCTATGATTTGGCCATTGTGTGTGTTTTGTATCGACAATTAATAATATATCGACTGTATGTCGGAGGGATGTTGTACCAATCATATATCGGTATCATTGTTGCACCGATTGATCATCAGATGATGGTTGTCAAAGTCGTCATGTCCGTTGAAGGAAATGATTGATAATTATCAACTATCGAGGGGTAAACTGATTGACAGTCGATTACTTATTTCTTATTATCGATGGTAAGTCGGTCATTCATATTTCGTTCAATCAATTGTATGATTGATAGTCGTTCTATTATCTACTTTTGAATCATAGCCAGAGAGACTAATTATTAGTCAGAAAGTTGTTGCTGTCATTGCATTATCGGTATACCGACTGTAAGTCGGAATGTCAATAACAAATCGGAGGAATTAGAGTCAATAGCCTTAACAAGATTATAAATGAATCAATCAATTTCAATCTATTATTAAATGATTTAGTTCAAGACTTTTGATTCATTTAATTTATTTTTATATTATATAATAATTAGATAATTTATTAACATCTCTTTAATCTATTTAAAATATGTTGGGGATAAATTTCACTTCTATCGAAGTTGAGTCTGAAGCTTAGCCTAATGCAGCTGGTAATCACGAAAGAGCTTCAATCGAAAATTCTCTTCCTAGCAGCTGGATTTATTCAGTGGCTGAACTACTCAGCGGACAAATCTAGCCGAACTTCTCAGCGGTCGAGCCCCAATCGAACCTCTTCAGCTGGCCGAACTTCTCAACAGCCGAACTTCTTTCGAACTCTTCCAGCAATCGAGCTTTTATGAAAGCCGAACTCCTTCCAGACTCCTCCAGCAATCGAGCTTCTATGGAAGCCAAACTTCTTCCGAACTCCTCCAGCAGTCGAACTTCTGTGGAAGTCGAACTTCTTTTGGACTCCTCCAATCGAATCGAACTTCTTATAGACTGTTCCCTCAGATGAATTTCTACAGACGATCCCACTACTGAACGGTTATAATTATCACGATAATTATGATTATCATTTATCAAGATAACACGATCGATATTTATCAAATCAATCACGATCGACATTTATCAGGATAATTACGATAGTCATTAATCAAGGCAGTTACAACAAGCTCCGCTTATAAAAAAGGACCCTCAGATATGTTTTCTCTAAGCTTTCTTCTTCTTTCCGAAACTCCACCGAACACCACACTAAGCACTCCATTTTTATTGGCCAGAGCTAATCTAACCATCGGAGGGTCCTACCGAAGCCACCAACACCGACTCCGGATGGGACTTTATTTTGTAGATCACCGACAGCAATCTCATTTTTCTCGACTTCAGCTTGATCTAGCGTCAACCAAATTCTGCACTAATAGAATTGGCGTTAGAAGAAGGGCCTTCTGTTCATGAGATTTTCTTGATCTTAAAGGAGTGCTCAGTAGTGATCTAGAGTTCTTTCCAGAAAAAAAACCTTTCAGAAAAGCTTCGACCCAGCAATCAACAGCCTCCGCAGTCAGATCTCATCCAAATACATCAGTTCCCACTCCTGCTTCAGTAACTCAAGCTCCACCTACAGTCATAGTGGATCTGAAGTAGTTTAACCTACAGATGCAGCGGATTCAGAGCCTCACCGAGATGGTACAGGCCATGCGGCAGTGTCTGATGATGACTCCACCAAGAAACCCGCCATTGATGGAGGGCATGCCCATCATCGTTAGGAAAGAAAATGAGAGCAGAAGATCTAAGTTCGGATCATGGTTCTCCTTCGGAGGAGACCTTCCTCATCGGTAGTCGAAAGCCCTCCAAAGTCTGCGATCAAGAAGATGTCCTCAATCACAAACTATGAAAGATGGACCGATGGATTGAGGAGCTCGGTCATGTCACACCAGCTCACCACAACAACGTCCACATCGATCCTTCTTTCTCTCTCCGAATTATGCAAGAGTCCATTTCATCGAACTTCAAGCTCCCTCAACTTGAAAGCTACAATAGAATCTCTGATTCGGTTGATCATCTGGAGGCCTTCCGAATCATGATGCTGCTTCATGGCGCATCAAACGCCATATTATGTCGGGCTTTTCCATCTATCTTAAAGGAAGCAGCAAGAAATTGGTACTCAACATTGAAGTCGGATACGATCTTCTCTTTTGATCAGATGAGCCATCAGTTCATGGCTTACTTCGTCAGCAGCCGACGTCTCCATCGAAGTTTAGATTCTCTGATGAATGTCAAGCAGAAGGAGGGAGAATCCATCCAAACTTATGTCACCCTATTTAACGCTGCGGCATTGGAGGTCCGGGACCTGGACCAGTCTGTTGCAATAGTCACGCTTAAGGGCGGCATTCAGAAGAATGATTTATTATTTTTTCTAGAAAAAAACTATCCTAGGGACTTTGCTGATCTGTTAGCCCGGGCCGAGAGATATGCCTGTGCTGAAAAAGCCTTCAAATTGAAGGACGAAGAAATCGTAGGAGAGCGATAGATGGACGAGTCTAATAAACCCACCATCGATGGAGGACCGAGTGAAGTTCGACCATGCTCACGAACTCCCTCCAGATGCAAGTGAGCCCGAACTCCTTGAGCTCGTCATCAAGGAAGCCTCGATAAAAGGGTACGAAGAAGTTCACCTTTCGAAAGGTTCCATAACTACGCCCCCCTCAGTACTTCTAAGGTTCAAGTTTTGATGAAAATTAGGAACCAGCTGCTAAGACCAGAAGAATTACGATCTTCCTTAAACAAGCACGATCGAAGCAAGTACTGCTTCTATTATCGTGACCACGATTATGACACTGAAGAATGTGTTCAGTTCCAAGATAAAATTGAGGAGCTCATCAGGAGAGGCCAGCTGGATCGATTCCTCGGACATCAGTCTAAAGTAGGAGAAGATCGATCGAGGGCGCTGCCATAGCCAGAACCACCAATGATGGAGGAACAACAGAAAGATCGGTCCTCTTTCGTATCATCGATGCCACATCTAGGAGGAGCTTGATACTTCGGCGATCCATCATCTCCAGCGTCAAAGCCAAGAGGAGCTCGCTCCAAATTATGTGATGACAAAAAAAACTATGTAAAAATTATGCAAAAAATTATGTGATGACAGAAAAAACTATGCAAAAAATTATGCAAAAACTATGTGATGATAAGGAAAAAGTAGTCAATAGTGACCGTGTTAGGAACAGGAGGAGAATCTCATCCTAACATGAGTCGGTCAAAGTCCTTCAATCTCGGTTAGAGATAAGATCTCTTCCGAGCTTCAACCTCGGCTAGAGATAAGATCTCTCCCAAGTGACCGCGCCAACCTCAGCTAGAGATAAGATCTCTTCCGATCGTCCGAACTTCAATCTCGATTAGAGATAAGATTTCTCCCGAGCTTCGAAGACCTCGTTCATTTAGGACGAGATGGGGGGAGAGGCCCTGTCAACGGCCCTTATGTGTCCTCACAGTCCGTTAGGAATAAGAGGAGAACCTTGTCCTAACGCAAGCAAAGTCGAAGGCCTCGTTCATTTTAGATGAGATGGAGAGAGAGGCCCTATCAATGGTCCTTGTGTGCCCCAACGGTCATTATGTGTCCGTACAATCTGTTAGGAATAGGAGGAGAACCTCATCCTAACGTGAGCAAAGTCGAAGGCCTCGTTCATCTTAGACAAGATGGGGGGAGAGGCCCAGACAATGGCCCTTATGTGCCCCCATAGTCCGTTAGAAATAGAAGGAGAACCTTATCCTAATGTGAGCAAAGTTGAAGATCGGGCCTCAAAGTCTACAATAACCTCGACCGCAGGAGATAAGATCTCCCCTGAGAGTCTGAGCCAATCTCGATTGCAGGAGATAAGATCTCCTCCGAGCGTTCGCAACAATCTCGACTGTACGAGATAAGATCTTCTCCGAGGATCCGGGCCAATCTCGACTGTAGGAGACAAGATCTCCTCTGAGCGTCCGCATCAACCCCGGCTGTAGAAGATATCCATTAGGAATAGGAGGAGAACATCATCCTAACGTGAGCAAAGTCGAAGGCCTCGATCATTTTACATGGGATGAAGGCCCCGAAGACGGCCCCATTGTGTGCGACAACAACATGAGATAAGATCTTCGTCGAACTTCAACTACACTTTCAACCTTGGCTGGAGACAAGGTGTAGAGCCTTGAATAGAATTTCGACAGTCGTCTTTTTGTACTCTCTTTCTTTGAGTCTCGAACTTGGGAGTGGAGAAACTATTGTTGGAGATAAATCCCGCTCTCGCCAAAGTCGAGTCTGAAGCTTAGCTTAATGCAGCTAGTAATCGCGGAAGAGCTTCAATCAAAAATTCTCTTCCTAGTAGCCGAATTTATTCAGTGGCCGAACTACTTAGCGGACAAACCTAACCAAACTTCTCAACGGCTGAGCCCCAGCCGAACCTCTTCAGCCGACCGAACTTCTCAATAGCCGAACTTCTTCCGAACTCCTCCAGCAACCGAGCTTCTATAGAAGCCGAACTCCTTCTGGACTCCTTCAGTAATCGAGCTTCTATGAAAGCCGAACCCCTTCCGAACTTCTCCAACAGTCGAACTTCTGTGGAAGCCGAACTCTTTTCGGACTCCTCCAGTCGGGCCGAACTCCTTACAGACTATTTTCTCAAACGGATTCCTACAGACGATCCTACTACTGAATGGTTACAATTATCACGATAATTATTATTGTCATTTATCAAGACAACACAATCGACATTTATCAAGTCAATCATGATCGACATTTATCAAGACGGTTACGACAGTCATTAATCAAGGCAGTTACAACAAGCTCTGTCTATAAAAAAGAATCCTTCAGATACGTTTTCTCTAAGCTTTCTTCTCCTTTCCAAAACTCTGCCGAACTCCACACTGAGCACTCCATTTCTATTGGTTAGAGCTAACTTGACCATCGGAGGGTCCTACTGAAGCCACCAACACCGACTTCGAATGAAACTTTATTTTACAGGTCATCGATGGTGACCTCATTTTTTTTCGACTCCAGCTTGATCCAGCGTCAATCAAATTCTACACCAACAAAATATATTTAAGCTATTTTTATTATATTTAACCTATCTACTTTATTTATTTAATCTACTTTAATCTATTTAATATATCTTGATCTGTTCAATAAATGCGCTATATAGATCATGTTGGATTACTTAGATTGATATTTGAAATTTCTATTTATTTAATAAATAATTATATATATATATATATATATTTGATTTGATCCATATCTGATCAACCCATATCATATCTAATATGATTTGATTGCCATTCTTACTATTGGGGATAAATCCTGCTCCCATCGAAATTCAGCCTGGTGCTTAGTCTAATGCAGCTGGTAATCACGGAAGAGCTTCGATCGGATATTCTCTCCCCAGCGGTCGAATCCCATCCGATCTCCTCCAGCGGTCGAACTCATCCAGTGGCCAAACTCTTCCAATTGGACTCCAAATCCAATCGAACTCTACAACGACCGAGCTCCAGCCGAACTTCCACAGTGGTCGAACTTCTGAATTTCTCCTTTAGTCATGCTTCTATAGGAGCCAAACTCCTTCCGAACTCCTCCTTCAGTCGAATTTTTACGGGAGCCGAATTGAAGGAGAGTTGAACTCCTTTTGGACTTCTCTTTTAGTCGAACTTTTACGGGAGCCAAACTCCTCCTTCAGTCGGACTTTTACGGAAGCCAAACTGAAGGAGAGTCGAACTCCTTTTGGACTTCTTTTTTAGTCAAACTTTTACGGGAGCCGAACTCCTTTTGGATTTCTTCTTCAGTCGGACTTCTATGGAAGCCGAACTCCTTCCAGACTATTCCTTTAGACGGATTCCTACATGCGATCCCACTACCGAACGATTACAATTATCATTTATTAGGATAATTACAATTATCATTTATCAGGACGATTATGATTTGCATTTATGAGGATAGTTACGATGGTTATTTATCAGGACAGTTACAATAAGCTCCGTCTATAAAAAGAGACCCTTTAGATACGTTTTCTTTAAGCTTTCTTTTCCTTTCCGAAACTCTGCCGAACTTTTCTCTGAGCATTCCATTTTTGTTGGTCAGAAGAGCTAACTTGACGGTCGAAGGGTCCTATCGAAGTTACCACTATCAACTTCGGACAGAACTTTATTTTGTAGGTCACCGATGGTGACTTCATCTTCCTCGACTTCAGCTCAATTCGGCGTCAATGAAATTCTGCACAACACTTACTATTAAAATCTAGTTGCTTGTTTGGTTGCCTATATGATAAATTCTATCTTATCTCAATATTTTTTTTATAAAAAAAATTGGTCAATTTGAATATTAGATTCTGAATTCTCTTGTTATCTAATAGTTATCCCTTTAAATAAACTATTCCATCCCACTGGACTAGAAAATCTATATTAGTCTGTCATCTATGAGAAAAATAATTAAAATTGGATTCCCACAATTTTTAACATATTGGAAAAAATTATCAACCTAATCATCCACGTTTGAGTCATTTTCTGCTAATGTTATTGGTACTCACGTTGTTTGCTTTCAATGGTACTTTTCGTGTTTTCTTCACTTCCGCATTTGAAATTTGTTATGTAAATTTTAGAAAGTGAGAAAATGAATGCTAATGAGCTTTTCTACGTGAGTACTCTCTTCTATCATTCCATCGTGGTCAGGCGTCAAAGGTTTGTACTTATAATCTACTACTACGATGGACCCCAACTGGTCCACAATTTGTGGACCGGGTGCACAGCGAAACTACCCCTAGAGAAATCCCGCGCGGTTCAATTTCTTAGGAGAAATATATTTACATACAAGTTCCTTGGCCAATCTTAAATATCTTTAGAGGCAAGTTCGAGAAGGTACATAAAAATTAAATGATAGTATTACTTTGTGACGTTGTCTTGAATATTTAAAAATATATAATATTTTTCATAATTTATTTATAATTATAATTATTTATTTATTTATTTATTTTTTAAATATAAGATTATATGATACCTATATATTGTAATATAAAAAAAAAGAATATTATTAGTTTTACATTGATTATTAGTTAAAAAAATTATAATTTATACTAATTTTTTTTTTTTTTTTTTGTATGAGATATTTTTTAAATGATAAAATTATAAAGTTAGGAGATAATATCTTAGTCTTTTTTTTGGAAGGTGTCTGTTTAAAAATAAGTCCGGGCTTCCTTGAAACATATGAACATGGATGTAAACCTGGACCGATGAATGCATGTTGCGCAACGGTTGTTTAGTTTGGGAAAAATAAAAATAGCGAAAAAAAAGAGCCAATTGACTAGTCTTGGTACAAAACAGAGTATGAGACCGGGTGAGAGCCTCCCCGTTATCAAAGCGGAGATCCGGTCAGGGAATGTGCTGAGGTACACAAAGCACTATTCTATCAGAAATCTTAATTCCACACATCCTACCATACAACAAGACAGGTTATTCCAGTTTGCACTGCTCTGGTTCAGTGAGCTCTGTTCTCGTAGATTGGCTTGATCGTTCCTATGATGGTTATTATCTGAGGAAAACCTTGGAATGTGTCTAGCTTCAATTGAGGGCCATTTAAGCTATGAGAGCTTGAAAGCCTCTGGCTGTTAGTGTCTTTTTGTGCTTGGAATCCTTTCATCATGGGAGCTTGGGAGACTCGGCCGTTGGTCCCCATCCATGCCTGAGAGCCCTTCGCTGTTAGCAACCCTTTGTGCTTCGGAGCCTCTCGTCATGGGAACATGGGAGACTCAGCCATTCATTCCCTTGCCATGCTCGTAGGGCTGAAAGTGAGTTTAGACCGGCCTAATTTTGAATCGGATTTTGGGATCGGGCTCAGGTCAAAAAAGTAAGGTCCATTTTATTTTCGGATCGGACTCAAGTCTATCTTTGGCCCAGCCTAAATCCGGGCCCAAAAATAAGTCCAATTAAAATCCCCACATCCCCACCCACCCCCCTCCTCCCTTCTTTCTGGTCTTGGCTCTCACAAACCCTCCTCCGCCCTCCCCCAGGCTGGCCTCCCGCAAAACCCACCACCCCTCTCTCCCCAGTCCCAATCCTTGCGAATCCCTTTTCACCCTCTCCGGCCCTTACAAACCCTCCGTTGCCCTCTCCTGACCCCCCACGAAACCCACCTACCCCCTCTTCGGTCCCAGCTCTGTGAACACCCTCCACCCTCCTTCGACACCACACCCCTCCCGCCGATCCCAGCCCTGTGAACCCCATCCGTTCCTTCCTCCTCGCGAACCCTCTCCAGTCCGCCATGAAACCCCCCCTCTCTCCAGTCTCGGCTCGGAACCCCCCTCCCCCTCCAAGATCCCCATGAAACACACCCCAGCCCTCCGCTGACCTTGGTCTTGGCGTAGAACCTCCGTCGCGCTCTATCATTGCTGGCCCCTAAAAGAACCAGATCTGGATTTTACAGGTAGATCTTGAAATTTTTTCAGATCTTGTAGCGGAGGAAGATTTAATAAATCTAAATTTTATTTAAATAATTATGTAAACACTTAGATCTCAGATCTATTACATGATTAAGGCATGATATTAAATTAAAAATTAAAATCAAATAAAAAAAAAGATTGATCAAATCAACATAGATCTACACTACATCAAATGCAGGTATGAAGTTTATAGATCAGATCTATTGCATGAGCAGTTTAGACATTCTAACTTGCTGATCCAGGCTTGAGGATGAAGTCACGAGCCGCACATGTATCCGACCTTTAGGAGTCATCCATACAAGCCTACAATCTTTGATCTGAATTACGATGCAAGAAATCAGCAGAGCATGCTAGTACTGTGCTGATCCTTCTTCGACGATTGATCCGATGCTTTCTTCTTCAAAATTTGGACTCTTTAAAATATGAGAAGGAAGATGAGAGTTTGCTAATCTGAGACTCTCTCAAACAAACTCAAAAGAAAGGAGATATTGAAAATAAAACAGCCCTAGAAGAAGATCCTTTTTTTTTCTCTTTTCTCTCACCTAGACACCTAGTTTGGTGCATATGGAACCCCCATGCCCAAGGACCCTCTTCCTCTGATTCTTGCACACTCTAAACCTCTCCCAAAGCTCTGTATTTCATAAAAAAAATCAAAATAATATTCATCAAATAAATAGAAAAAAAAATAGTCCTTGTCTAGATCAAAAACTAGATAAGGAAAGGTCAAACGTGGCAAGACAAGGGGCGCTCAACTCTTGAGTGTCTCCTCCATGATTTTTGGCGTGGACCAGCAAGGAAGGGCGCAAAAAAGGAGATTATTTTCTTGAAATAAGAGAAGAATTAATTAAAAGAGGGGATGGTACTCAAGGAAAGATATTTTGGTCAACAAGGATTCTATCTCATAGAATCCTAAGCAAAACCAATTCCTCCTTTGACTTGGTCTTCCACCTAACTTCCAAATATAACTTGGAGGAATAGAGAGGGCATGAAAATAAAAAAAAAAAAAATTCATAAAAAATATCTAAAAAATAGGTATGGAGGGCGTTAGAACCAAAGTGGTGCAAGGAGATAGGCAGTCCTAGTCATACTAGGACTCCTATTTTGACTTATTCAAACAAGATCTTTTAACCAAATAAAATCAAGATTAAACCAACCCAATTAAATAAGATCCTAACTCATTTAAAAACTTAATTAAATCAAATTTAATTTTAATTTATTTTTTAATCAAATTAAAAAATTAGGTTATTCCAAGTCCTTATTAGACTAGGACTAGTTCTTCCTTATACTTGGCTTATCCAATAAATCAATTGAACTTGATCCAATCAAGCCCAAACCAAATCTAATTAAATTATATTTAATTAGACTTAATCTCAATCTATTGACTTAATCAAATTAAGCCAATTAGCAATCCAATTGCTAATCGATCCTCCTGCAACACTTGTACTACGTTAAATACTAATCGTATTGATTGTTTAACCCTAGAACGATTCTTAATCGTTGATTTAATCAGATCGTAAGCTCTAATGTGTGTGATCTCATAGATCTGAATCTAAGTCGATAATACAGAAATAAATTTCTGTACTAATCAAAGTGATCATCTAGCAATGATATCCGATGGTCGGATAGGTCGAAGGTGTAGAACACTATCCTTAGAACCCATGTACATATAGTTTCTATATAATTCATCCTCTTAACCATAATGCTCATAGGATACATTAAAGTTCAACTATCAACTCTGATCAGGTTGTCCACATTATATTTCAAAATATCAAATCCATCTGATGGATTACTCTGGCCAAGATTTTGCTATATTGAAATACAATGATACATTTTTCTCCAACTCTTAGAGTGGTCAATTCCATCTTAATCAAACTCCGACTTTGCAAGTACTTGATTGTGCCCAAAAGCCTTCCATTGCTGAATTAGAAATTCAATTAGTCCGGTACTAAAGCACAGTGAGTTGCTTGCAAGTCACTGAGGTGGTCTCAGATCTAAAGTATACCTATATCCCATCAAAGATATTTTTGATAATAGAATGCTCTGAAGTTGGTCACGTTCAATGATGATGTACCCATACATCTTATCTGTATGCCATACCAATGTCTCCACATATCTTAGTTAAGAGGACAACCAACCTATATAGCATATAGCGACTTATGCTTAATAGACGCCGTCGTTCTAATTAACAGCCTATCATTTGATCGTGAATAAATTTAAGGACTAATCGATAAATTCTCTCTTTATCGAAACTAAATAGTCCTAAGAACTTCATCATAATAGTGGAGTTCATTAGAAGATGTAAATTTATAATGAAAAAAGATGTTAAAATATTTTTTATTAATTAATAAATCAATTACAATATCTCAACTATCAATAGACTGATGATTGGCTTTAGAACATAATTTTCAATAACTCCCATTTGTTCTAAAGCCACTCGGCATAGTATATAATACCAATCTTTGACTTATCGTTGTTGAACTCCTTGATTGCTAAGGTTTTAGTGAAGGGATCGGCTAGGTTCTTCTTTTCGTCGATCTTCTGAAGATCGACATCACCATGATTCACGATCTCATGGACCAAATGAAAGCGGTGCAGAATATGCTTTGTTCGTTAGTGTGCCTTCGATTTCTTTGCTTGAGTTATGGCGCTAGTGCTGTCGTAGTAGAGCGGGACTGGACCATTAATGGAGAGTGCTACTCCAGGCTCGGTGATGAACTTTCTCAGCCACACAGCTTTCTTTGCCACATCTGATGCTGCTACGTACTCTACTTTGCAAATAGAGTCAGCCACTGTATACTGTTTGAAACTTTTCTAGCAGATGGCTCCACCATTTAGAATAAAGATATACCCCAACACATTTTTACTGTTATCATGGTTAGATTAAAAGTTGGAGTTTGTAAATCCCATAAGTTTCAGATCTGATTCGTCATAAACCAACTATTGATCCTTAGTATTTCTCAAATACTTAAGGATGATTTTAACCACCTTCCAGTAATTTTCTTCAGAGTCAGACTGGTATCTACTCACTACTCCTAGTAAGTATGCTACGTCTGATCTTCTACATGTCATTGCATACATAATAGACCCTACTATCGAAGCATATAAAATTATACTCATACGTTCTCTCTCTTTAGGAGTTGTCGGACAATCTTTCTTAGAGAGAAATTTTTTGGCCTATCGAAAGATGGCCCTTTTTGAAATTCTTCAAGCCGAACCTCTTTAGCATAGTTTCTATGTACGTGGATTGGGATATACCAAGCATCCTTTTAGATCTATCCCTATAGATCTTCATCCCTAGGATGTAAGATGTTTCATCCAAGTCCTTCATGGAGAACTGTGATGACTACCAGACTTTTATTTCTTGTAGTACGAGAATGTCATTTTCGATTAAGAGAATATCATCCACGTATAAAATAAGGAATACCACTGCTGGACCATTTATCCATTTGTAAATGCAGGATTCTTCTCCATTCTTAACGAAGCCATACGTTATCAAAACGCATGTTCCAACTCCGAGATGCCTATTTCAATCCATAAATGGATCTCTAAAGCTTGCACACCTTAAACTCATCTATGGATGTGAACCCTTCAGGTTGTATCATATACATATCTTCGGTTAGCTCTCCATTTAGAAAAATTGTCTTTACATCCATTTGCTAGATTTCATAGTCCAGATGGACAACAATGGCAAGCATGATCCGAATTGACTTGATCATTGCTACAGGGGAGAACGTCTCATCATAGTCAATACCATAACGTTGATGATACCCCTTGATAATCAGGCGGGCTTTATAGATCTCTATCTTTTCATCTGCGCGCTCTTCTTTTTTTTGAAAATCCATTTACATCCAATGGATTTAACCCCTTCAGATAGGTCAACTAATGTCCATACATCATTGACCTTCATGGAATCCATTTCGAATCTCATGGCTTTTAGCCATTTCTCAGAGTTGGATCTCTGCATCGCATCTATATACACTACTACAAAAAGGGCTACGGCAGTGGTTCATAATCGCTGTCGTAGTCCAAAAAATTACTGCTATAGGCTATGGCAGCGATTTTCTAATCGCTGCTATTGTAACCGTCGTCGTTGCTCTATGGCAGTGATTATAAGAACTGCTGCCATAGATAGTCTATTACAGCGATTTATAAACTACTATAATAGATCGACCTATAGTAGCGGTTATCTAACCACTGCCATAAGTTATTTATAGCAGTGGTTACATAATCGCTGCCATAGATAATCTATAGCAGCAATTTTTTAACCGCTGTCATAGGTTTAATACAGCGGTTAGCACCGTTTGCATTAGAAACTTATGGCAGCGGTTGGCATAGATATGGCAGCGATTATAAAATCACGATCATAGATCTTGAATAATTAAAAAAAATAAAATTATTTTAAAATACTAAATTTTTATTTTTTTTATATATTTTATCTGATAAATATAGATATATAATATAAAAAAATATAATAAACATAAAATTATTCTAAAATATTAAAATTTTATTATTGAATAAAATTATTATAATATTTTTTTAAAAAATAAAATACATCAAAAGTTTTTTAAATCTACATCATCATCATCGTCGTCGTCACCGAGAATCGAAGCCGAAGCTAGAGTTGGAGCTGGAGCCAGAGCCGGAGCTAGAGCTGGAATGCAGGCCAACATATCTTCGAAGCCCATGACTTTAAAATACGTGCTGAGCATTGACATCATATCTCTTATAATGCCCTCCAGATGAGATGCGCGCTCCTCAGCCCGATCTACCCGCGTCGCAGCATAATCTACCCGTACCAATGCCTTCTTAAGCTCCATCCTACTAACGACGCTGAAAATCTATGAGAAGATGCTCGCCTCGGACTAGTAGCTCATCGGCGTGTGTCTGGGCCTGCATTCGATCCTCCCAGAGTGCTCGGACCCCAAGATCGAAGATAGATGGTCATGGGGCCTAGAGGTATCCGAGCCCTCGCTCGTGAGTGCATCTAACTGATTCTATAATTATAAATTAAAATAAAATTTTATAAAAAATGCTATAATACTAATCATATATACTAATATATTTAATACTTATAAAAATATGCCCGATTGCAGCATTCATCATTCTGCCCGTCTTGTCCGTGCGGCTAGATCGAAAGATCTCGCTATGGTTGGGTATCACTCCATCTCTCATTAGCTATAATAAAGAATAAATTTATCAGAAAGATGATAAAAAATATGAATTTAATTTATCTAGTAAGATTTATAATTAATTATCTCTCTATGCACATGACTGATCATAGACTCACGGTGTAGAGTGTGCGTATACTCCTGGACTGCATGGTTCTCCTGATTCTGATGGAAGGTAGTCTAACAAATATTAAAATAAATAATAAATATTTAAAAAATATTTAAATAAAATTTTAAGCATATTAAAAAATTTAAAAATTAGAAATTTTACCTCAAACTTCTAGCTCCTCCAGTGTCTAACCATCCTCTCCCACTGACTCGGAGGACAGTCTTGTATCCAAGGAACAAGCTCCTCCGAAGTATCTTATCAGTGCTCGAGCCATCCTCTATGGAGCTTGACCTTATAATCCCGGTATATCTCCTCGATCTTCTTCAGTCGGACATCTTGAGCCCTCTCGTGATCGAAGAAGTTGGACCTTCTCTACACAAATTTATCAAAAATTAGTTATAAAATTATTCTAATCAAACATATATAGTGTAAACATATAAAATGCATAAATATAACTAAGATGAGCGTACTTACCCATATCTCCTTCCATATCCTATCTCTGATGGTAGCATCTATCAAACGTCAGTCTTTGGACTCTATAGGAATGATATCCAACAGCCTCATAAGCACTCCAAAATAGGAATGCATCTCCCATGCCATCTTTCCTCCGCATCGTAATAGACTATCATCTGATGCTAGCGATTCCATACGTGTGCCATATGTGTGAGATCGCAAAATGTCCGGTTGGATGATGCACCTACAATGAAAATACGTTATGTAAATATATAAGTATACAAATACTATATAAAAAATAATATTATGCTAATATAATAAAAATGTACATTTAGATTCCTACGATGGTAGAGGCTCAACTATCGATGGAGTAGATACCGTCGGTGGAGTAGATGCCGACGGTGGAGATCCCTGAGCAATCGATGCCGAGGTGGATGAAGTATGCTTCGATTGCTCCTCGGATGCTGAACTACGCATAACTCATCAAGGAACAGGGGTGAAAGCTAGATGGCATTTTGGTTCCATTATGATCTGCAACGTTAATGAATATTAATTAATATAACATCGTGATATATCAAATTCTATTCGTTCGAAAGTCGAGCTGGCTCCGTGCCTGAGACAGCCAGCTCCGTGCCTGAGACATCCGACTAGGATCCTCCTCCAGTCGACTCGACTGTGTATCCGAGTCGGCTCGACTGTGTGCCATCTCCTCGATCACTCTCTCTCTTATCGATGATGGCGGCGAGGTCGAACTCCTCTCTCTCAACTTTTTCATCTCTCGATCTTCCTCTCTTCCTCTCTCGATCTCCCTCGTCGGCGAGGCCGAACTCCATCCCTCCCTCTCTCACTCTCTCGATCTTCCTTATCGATAAGGCTGGACCCCATCCCTCCTAGTGATGCCGACGAGGCTGGACCCCCTCCCTCCCTCTCTCGCTCTCTCAATCTCCCACTCTCCCTCTCTCGATCTTCCTTATCAGTGAGGTCGAATCCCCTCCCTCCTAATGATGGTGGCGAGGTCGGATCCCTCCCTTCCTCTATCAAGTATAGACCTATCGGATATTCAAATTTGGATTCAATATCAGTAATTAAAATTAGGTCTAGATCAAATATCCAGATTTTGATCCGAACTCAATCCATTGATAGATCTAGTCCACAGCTGCCGACATGGCACGGTCCAAGGCTACCACCACGGCATGGCCTAAAAACTATGACATGTAGATATTATAAATTTATAATATTTAATAAAATATTTATAAAACTATAATAAAATTAAATATATAATATACCTGACTAAGAGGTGGGTCGCACCGAAGCTCTGAAGGTCGCAGCGATGATGCTAGAGGAGGACGACGACACTAGAGGTAATCTATGAATAAAGCAAGATATGAGATAGAAAAGAGGAAAAAGAGGAAAGAGAGAGAGGACAGGGCGCGGGGATGAGGCCAGAGGAAGGGCAACAGTGATGAGGTTGAAAGAGGCTTCACACTCGACTGAGAGAGGGTCAGAATGATGGTGGTGGTGGGGGGGTGGGTTTCGGGGGTGAAGGAGGTGGAGGGGGCTCATCGGAGAAGTTTGGTTTTGACTGGGCGAAGGAGGATAGAGTGGGGAAGGGTTCATGGGGGCCGGTGGAGGGTTAGATGATGGGGTTCGTCGGAGGGGATTTCATAGGACCGAGGGAGGTCGGATGGGGTTCGTTGGAGGGGGTTCGCTGGAGCGAGAAGGGTGGATGGGGTCAGGAGGGGGTGGGAGTCGGGGGCAGTACCGGGAGGGGGACACGGAGGGCAGGGAATTGTGGGGGTCGAGGGAGGTCGGAGGGGAAGAGGGAGGTTCACGGTCGAGGAGAGGGAGGGTCCAGGCCAGTGGGGGACGTAGGTTACTAGGAACGAGAGGGAGGGGGAAGGAGGGGTGATGCCGGTCGAGGGAGAGGAGGGTCGACGTCGGTCGGGGGGAGGAGGGGCGACCCCGATCGGGAGGGGGAGGAGCCTCATCGATGATGAAAAGGAGGAGGAGAGAGCGAGCGAGAGAGATCGAGCGTACACGGAAGAAAAGAAAATTTTAAAAATTTTTAATCTAACCTACGACAGTGATTATTGAACCACTGCAATAAATCTACGATAGCGGTTATCCAAAATCGTTGCCATAGATCTACGACAGTGGTTTTATAACCACTGCTGTACATCTATAGCAATGATTTTTGATAATTACTGCCATAGATGAAAAATAATTTTTTTTAAATATTATATAATTTTAAAATTTAGTGTCCATCTTCATCATTCATTATCTAAATAATTATTATTAGAGTATCATCGCAAAAGATTGCCCCGATCTGATGGCCTTAGTTTCATCGATCAGAAAAATTTGATTTCGATGATCATGAATGATGATGCGATGATCTGATAGATGAAGATCTTCGATGGATCTAAAAATCTATAATGATGATCTCGATGTTGTTTGTAGCATACCATCAAAATTTTACTTCAATCGGATATTGTTATCATAGTCAATTTAGTATGGAATGATTTCGATCGTTAAATTAGAAACAAGCGATCAAAGGATTAAACGACATTTGATTATGAGATAATTTTTTAGTTAAATGATCTTTGTTATAATTTTAAATATTTTATATGGCAATGATAGTAAAATTTAAATCATTTTCGTATAAACTGTTCATGTTAAGTAGATATTGCAAAAGCACGAGCATAACAATCAATGAAGTTTCAGAATGGTTATCAGGAGACGTATAGTTTTAGATCGTTCTTCATCTCACGAGTTGAATTTTATAATCACCACCATAAAAATGATTAAAATAGTAGCTAAGATCATTTATAAAGAAAATTATCTCATAATCGGACACCGTTTGGTCCTTTGATCACTCGCTTATCATTTAACGGTCGAAACTAATCTATACTAAATTGACCAAGATATCGATATTCGATTGAAGTAAAATTTTGATAGTACGCTACAAACATCACCAAGATCATTATTGCAGATTTTTGAATCCATCAAAAATCTTCATCTATTAGATCATCGCATCATTGTTCGTGATCGTCGAAATCAAATTTTTTTGATTGATGAAGCTAGGGCCATCGGATCGAGGCGATCTTTTGCGAAAACACTCTAATGATAATTATTTAGATAATGAATGGTGAAGATCGATATTAAATTTTAAAATTATATAATATTTAAAAAAAATATATATGACAGCGGTTATAATTAATTGCTGCCATAAATCAGATTATAGAAGCGATTTCTACTAACCACTGCAATAGGTTCGACTTATGGTAGCAGTTACAATGAACCGCTACTATAGATCGATCTATGACAGCGATTTTTTATAACCACTGCTATAGGTCCGACCTACGATAATGATTTTCTGTAACCATCGCTATATGTCGGACCTATGGCAGCAGTTACAAAAATCGCTGCCATAGGTCCAATCTATAGCAGCCGTTAACGAAAATCGCTGTCATAGGAGCTATGGCAGTGATTTCAAAAATCGCTACCATAGATTATTTTTGTAGTCGTGATAAGTGATCGGATCCTCATTGTTCTCATCGAGTTCGATGGGATCACCATCCTAGATCAAAGATCCATAGTATCTGTTCGGATGGTGAGATACTCTACCGAATCGCCTTAATGGTGCAGGTACACTAGGTTTTGAATCTGATCTGATCAAATCCGACTTAGGTTCAATATTTTATGTCGGACTTTCTACCTATTGAACTTCATCAAGTTCAGTCTTAGAGACAACAGTTCCTTCATCAAGGAACTTCTTTTCTAAAAAGATTGCCCTAAGGCTGACGAACATCTTTTATTCATCAACATGATAGAAATAGTATCCTTTGATCTCTTTTGGGTATCCTATGAATGTACACTTGTCAGACCTTGGTCCAAGTTTATTTGTAACTAACCATTTGACATAAGCCAGCATCCCTAAATTCTAAGATGTGAAAGTGCTGGCTTACGCCCTGTCTATATCTCATATGAGATTTTAACTACAGACTTACTTGGAATCCTATTTAATAGATTAAGCTGATTCGAGTGCATATCCCCAAAAGGATATCGGCAAGCTGGCAAATCCCATCATAGATCGGACCATGTCTAACAGAGTCTGATTCCTTCTTTCAGACACACCATTATGCTATGGTATTCTAGGAGGAGTCCATTATGAGAGAATTTTATTCTCTCCTAGATATGTGAGAAACTCACCAGAAAGGTATTCTCCTTCTCGATCAAATCAAAAAGTTTTAATACTCTTTTCAGTTTATTTTTTTTACTCTACTTTAGAATTATTTGAATATTTCAAAAGAATTTGACTTATATTTCATCAGATAGACATATCCATATCTGGATAGATCATCTGTGAAAGTGATGAAGTAGACATATCTATTTCTGACACTTGTGCTTATTGTTCCACATACATCAGTATATACTAGACCTAAGAGCTCATTGGCTCTCTCACCTTTTTCAGTGAAAGGTGACTTGATCATTTTACCAAAAAGACATGACTCATAGGTTGGAAGTGATTCACAATCATTAACTTCGAGAAATTTCTCCTGAGTTAACCTATTTATCCTGTTCTTATTTATATGATCTAGCCTACAATGCCATAAGTAGATATCTGATACACTATCTAATATAGAATGCTTGTCAGTAGAATAGACTACATTAATAGATTGTGATAACATATATACACCATTATTCAATTATCCATAGAAAGCAGTAATACTATTCATAATAACATTACAAACTCATTTTTTTATTGAAATTTCATAATTGTTCATGACTAAAAGGCCTATAAAAATGATATTTAAAAAAAAATTAGGACCGAAATGACAATCACTAAGAACAACGGTATGAGATTCGAATACAAGTTTCAAAATTTTCAAAGCTAGAATTGAAATTGGTCTTCCATCTTCAACGTTCAGAAATCTCTCGCCTTGCTCGAATCTTCTACTGACCTGCAACCCCTACAACGAATTGCAAATATGATAAGGACTATTGATATCCAATACCCAGTCAGTAATTTCATAAATATAGAAATTATAAGGAGTTATCATATAAATATCTTGCCTAGCAATAGCTTGCTTCTTTCTCTACCTGTTCAGATCTAGGGATGTAATATACTGAGGATAGTTTTTCTTTCAGTGCATCCACTTCTTGCAAAACAAGCATTCGGCTTGACTCTTATCAAGCTTGATCTTTAGGGTCTGAGCCTACACAGGTGTCCTAGCATGAACATACGCCTTCTTGGCTTTCTTCTTCTTGTTCATCTTCTCTTTCCCAAAGGATCGAGAATGAGAAGACGAACCTCCCATTAAGTTCATCGACTTCTTATGAAGTTGGTGATCCTTCTCAAAGTTCTGAAGTAACGTCAGTAATCCGTGGTAGTCCACTTCAGGCTTTGATATTCTATAATATATAAGGAATGAGAGATAAGACTTGGGCAGCGAGTTCGGTATTGCATCTTTTCTAAGTTATTTATACAAGAGAAAGTCGAGCTTGCTCAAGCGCTCTATCAGCTCGATCATGTATAACACATGATCAGTGATAGAGGCACCATCCTGCATTCTGGCATTGAAGATGGCATAACTAGTCTTGTGCCTCTCAACATCATCAGGTGTGCCAAAAAAATCCTCCAACACTTGGAGTATTTCGTTTGGCTAAGCTATCTCAAACTTGCAACTGAACTTATCGCTCATCGCAGCCAGCATAATGCAGCGCACCATAGTTCGATCACCGAGCCACTTCTGATAAGTGTCTCTGACGGTTCCATGTGCATTGGTAGCTGGCTCTTCAGGTGTAGGATCCGTCAGCACATATAGAATCCGTTTATGTTCCAGGATAATCTTCAACTTTTGATACTAGCTATCAAAGTTGGATCCCACCAACTTATCATTATCCAACAATGATTGGAGCAATAGAGAAGTAGCCATGTCTACACAAAGAAAAATCAAAATCTAATTAGTAATTGATTCATTAAACCTAAAGATTTGGACTTTAATCAAAATTTTTTTTACTATTTTATTCAAATTAATAGCCTCTACCTCCAATTTGAGGAATTGCCCTAATTTCTTAGTAGGTACTAGAATCTACGTAGACTATACACGAGCCCAACTTTGGTTGACCTACCTATGTACATCTAAGGATAGGTTCATAACCAATTATTTTTTTAAATAATTTTTAGTAATTAAATTTTGCCTCAGGCCCTGATCAGTTGGCTTTGGCCTTTTTAGAAAAGAGTTCAGTTAGGTCCAACCATTAACATGACCATACTTGGCCCATCCAACCAATGAATGATCAGGCCCAACTTTGGTTGGCCCATCCGACCATCATTTAGAAAGATGTATTCAAGAGATCATGAATGATAATTCCATCAATCGATAAGCATTAGGCCTTTGGGCCTCCAATGATTATCCTACTGATGGACCCATTATCATCCACTTTAATGGAAGGCTATGATCCAGTTATCATATAACTATTTTATTTTAAAAACCTAATAATTTTAGAGAATTTATTTATAGAAGTGACTAGATCAGATTAACCAGCTTGTCATAATCCTCCCACTAACTTCACCAAGTTTGCCTAAGGGAGACCATTAACAGACTGGTATAGGAGCACCTAAATCAGTCAAACTGATTTACCTAGCTGACATGGGTTAGCTCGAATAGTCAAGCGATTCGATCAAAACATAATCTCATCAAGAGGTCAGGTAAGTTCGATCAGTGCAAGGGTCTACCAAGCTTGCCTTAGACACCATAAAAAATGGCCAGATAAACGGACTGTCAATTAAAAATCATTGGTCTAGTTTATCTTAGATCCCAATTGATTTAATTAGTTTCAATTAGATCAACCTAACAGTTCGTACTAGATCGCGAAGCCAAAAATCAAGTCCATCTTGAGTCTTATTAAAGACATGGACTTGACCAACTATAACTATCGTAATTGATCTAGAGAATTCTTGACCTAATCTAAGATAATAATTGATTAGATTTAGTCAATTTTCTAATTAAGTTCATTCTTTAATCTAATCCTAGATCTAACCCAATTAATGGACCTAATCTTCACTAATCCATTTAATCCAATGTGTTATGATTTATGTCCACTACTACAAAAAAAGACTACGACAGCGGTTCGTAATCGTTGCCATAGTCCAAAAAACCGCTGTCATAGGCTATGACAGCGATTTTCTAACCGCTGCTACTGCGGCTGTCGTCGCAGCTCTGTGGCAGCGGTTGTTTGAATCGCTACCATAGATAGCCTATTATAGTGGTTTATAAACCATTGCAATAGATCAACCTATAGTAGCGGTTATATAACCGCTACCATAGTTAATTTATAGCAACGGTTACATAACCACCGTCATAGGTGATCTATAACAGCGATTTTTTATCCACTGCCATAGGTCTAATGCAGCGGTTGGCACTATTTACACTAAGGATTTATGACAGTGATTGGTATGGATTTGGCAACGATTATAAAATCATTATCGTAGATCTTGAATAATTAAAAAAAATAAATTTTTTTATTTTTTTATATATTTTACTTGATAAATATAGATATATAACATAAGAAAATATAATAAACATAAAAATTATTCTGAAATGCTAAAATTTTATTATTAAATAAAATTTATTATAATATTTTTTTAAAAAAATAAAATACATCAAAAAATTTTTAAATCTACATCATCGTCGTCGTCACCCGGAGCCGAAGCTGGAGCTGGAGCTGGAGCCAGAGCTGAAATGCGGGCCAACATATCTTTGAAGCCCATGACTCCAAAATACGTACTAAGCATCGACATCATGTCTCTCACGATGCCTTCTAGATGAGATGCGCGTTTCTTAGCCCGATCTACCCACGTCGCAGCATGATCTGCCAGTGCTAATGCCTCCTCAAGCTCCTTCCGACTGACGATATCAAAAGTCTATGAGAAGATACTCGCCTCAGATCAGTAGCTCATCGGTATGTGTCCGGGCCTGCATCGGATCCTCCTAGAGTGCTCAGATCCCAAGATTTGAGATAGATGGTCATGGGGCCCAGAGGTATCCGGGCCCTCATGAGCGAGCGCATCTAATTGATCCTATAATTATAAATTAAAATAAAATTTTATAAGAAATGCTATAATACTAATCATATATACTAATATATTTAATACTTATAAAAATACATCCGATTGCGGCGTTCATCGGTCTGCTCGTCTTGTCCGTGCGGTTGGATCAAAAGATCTCGCTATGGCTGGGCATCACTCCATCTCTCATCAGCTATAATAAAGAATAAATTTATCAAAAATATGATAAAAAATATAAATTTAATTTATCTAGTAAGATTTAGAATTAATTACCTCTCTATGCACACGACTGGCCATAGACTCACAACCTAGAGTGTGCGTATCCTCCTGGACTACACGGTTCTTCTAGTTCTGATGGAAGATAGCCTAATAAGTATTCAAATAAATAATAAATATTTAAAAAATATTTAAATAAAACTTTAAGCATATTGAAAAATTCAAAAGTTAGAAATTTTATCTCGAACTCCTGGCTCCTTCAGTGTTTAACTATCCTCTCCTACTGACTTGGAGGATAGTCCTGTATCTAGAAAATAAGCTCCTTTGGAGTATCTCATCGGTGCTCGAGCCATCCTCTATGGAGCTTGACCTTGTAACCCCGGTACAACTCGATCTTCTTCAATCGAGCATCTCGAACCCTCTCGTGATCGGAGAAGTCGTACATTCTCTGCACAAATTTATCAAAAATCAGTTACAAAATTATTCTATTCAAACATATATAGTGTAAATATATAAAATGTATAAATATAACTAAGATGTACGTACTTATCCATATCTCTTTCCATACCCGATTTCGGACGGTAGCATCCATCAAACACCAGTCTCTGGGCTCTACGGGAATGATGTCCGATTGCCTCACAAGCACTCTAAAAAAGAAATGCATCTCTCACGCGGTCTTCCCTACCGACCTTTCCTCCATATCGTAATAGACCATCACCTGATGCTGATGGTTTCACACGGGTGGCATATGTGAGGAATCGTAAAATGTCTGACTGGATGATGCACCTACAATGCAAATACGTTATGCAAATATATAAGTGTACAAATACTATATAAAAAATAAAGTTATGCTAATATAATAAAAACGTAGACTCAGATGCCAGCGTAGAAGTATGTGCCTTAGATATGGGCGACGGTAGAAGCTCAACTGCTGGTGGAGTAGATACCATCGGTGGAGTAGATACCGACGATGGAGGTCCCTAAGCAGCCGATGTCGAGATAGACGGAGTATGCTTTGACTGCTCCTCGGATGTTGAACTACGCATAATCCGTCGAGGGATAGGGATGAAAGCTAGATGGCATTTCGGTGTCATTATGACCTACAATGTTAATGAACATTAATCAATATAACATCGTAACATATCAAATTCTATTCGCTCGAAAGTTAAGCCGACTTCATGTCTGAGACAACCGGCTCCATGCTTGAGACATTCAGTTAGGCTCCTCCCCCTGTCGGCTCAATCATGGCCAAAGCCGGCTCGACTGCGTATCCAAGTCGGCTCGGCTGTGTGCCATCCCCTCGATCACTCCCTCTCTCCCTCTCTCGATCTCTCTCATCGATGATGGCGGCGAGGCCAAACTCCATCCTCCCAGCTTTTTCATCTCTCGATCTTCCTCTCTTCCTCTCTTGATCTCCCTCGTTGGCGAGGGGGGACCCCATCCCTTCCTCTCTCACTCTCTCGATCTCCCTCACCGGTAAGGCCGGACCCTATCCCGCCCAGTGATGCAGGTGAGGTCGGACCCCCTTCCTCCCTCTCTCGCTCTCTTGATCTCCCACTCTCCCTCTCTCAATCTCCCTCGTCGGCGAGGCCGAACCCCCTCCCTCCCAATGATAGTGATGAGGCCGGACCCCCTTCCTCCCAATGATGGCGGTGAGGCTGGATCCCTTCCTTTCTCTCTCAAGTACAGACTCATCAGGTATTTAGGTTTGAATTCGGTATCAGTAATTAAAATTAGATTCGAATTTGAATATTCAGGTTTCGATCCAAGTCTAATTCATTGACAGATCTAGTACACAACCGTCGACATGGCACGGTCCAAGATTACCACCATGGCACGATCCAAAAACTACGACATGTAGATAATTATAATATTTATAATAAATATTTATAATATTAATTATAAATATTTTATAAATTATTATAAATATATATGATTAATAAATAATACTATAAAATTTTAAAAAAATTATACATGCGGCTATAGAGAGTGGATCGCACCAAAAGCTCCGAGGGTCGTCGGTAATGATGCTAAAGAAGGACGATGGTACTAAAGGTAACCGACAAAATAAAAGTAAGATAATGAGATAGAGAAGAGCAACAAAGAGTAAAAGAGAGAGAAAGAGCAGGAGCGGTCGGAGATGGGGGGCACAGTGATGAGGAGGTCGAAGGAGGCTTCGCACTCGATCGGAGGAGGGTCAGAATGAGTGGTGGGGGGTGGGATTTTGCGGAGGTCGAAGGAGAGTGGAGGAGGGCTCGTCGAAAGGGAGTTTGGTTTCGCACCGGGGTCGGAGGAGGATAAAGTGTGTGGGAGGGGTTTCACGGAGGGTCGGTGGAGTGTCGAGGGTGGATGGGGTTCGTCGGAGGGGGTTTCACAGGAGGCCAAGGGAGGGTCGGATGGAGGTTCGTCAGAGGGGGGGTTTGCTGGAGATCGAGGGAGGTCGAATAGGGGGTGATGGGGAGGAGGGTTTCATGGGGGGCCGAGCTAGGGTAGAGGGGGGTTCGTCAGAGGGGGGTTTCGCGGAGAACCGAGGGAGGATCGGATGGGGGTTCGTTGGGGGCCGAGGAAGGGTCGGATGGGGGGTGGCGAGTGGTGGAGAGGGACGGTCGGGATGGAGGTGCAGAGGGGGGGGGGAAGAAGGGGCGGCGCTGGCTGGGGGGAGGAGGGGCGATGTCGGTCGGGGGAGAGGAGGAGCCTCATCGACGATGAAAAGGAAGGGGAGAGAGAGAGAGATCGAGTGTGCATGGGAAAGAAGAAAAAATTTAAAAATTTTTAATCTAACTTACGACAATGATTATTGAACCACTGCCATAGATCTATGGTAGCAATTATCCAAAACCGCTGCAATACATCTATGGCAGCGATTCTATAACCGTTGCTATAGATCTATAGCAGCAATTTTTGATAACCATTGCCATATGTTGAAAATAATTTTTTCTTATTTTTTCTCTAAATATTATATAATTTTAAAATTTAATGTTCATTTTCATCATTCATTATCTAAATAATTATCATTAGAATGTCGTCGCAAAAGTTCACTTCGATCCGATGGCCCTAGCTTCATCGATCAAAAAATTTGATTTCAATGATCACGAATGATGATGTGATGATCTAATAGATGAAGATCTTCGATGGATCCAAAAATCTATAAAGATAATCTTGATGATGTTTGTAGCATACTATCAAAGTTTCACTTCAATCGGATATCGTTATCATGGTTAATTTAATATGAAATGATTTTGATCGTTAAATTAAACAAGCGATCAAATGATTAAACGACATCCAATTATGAGATAATTTTTTAGTTAAATAATTTTTATTATAATTTTAAATATTTTATACGATGATGATAGTAAAATTTAAATTATTTTCGTATAAACTGTTCATGTTAAGCAGATATTGCAAAATCACGAGCATAACAACTAGTGAAGTTTTAGAATGATTATTAGGAGACGTATAGTTTTAGATCATTCTTCATCTCATGAGTTAAATTTTATAATCACTACCTAAAAAATGATTAAAGTAGTAGCTAAAATTATTTATAAAAAAAATTATCTCATAATCGAATACCGTTTAGTCCTTTGATCACTCGTTTATGATTTAATGGTTGAAACTAACCTATACTAAATTGATCAAGATAACGATATTCGATTAAAGTAAAACTTTGATAGTATGCTACAAACATCACCGAGATCATCGTTGTAGGTTTTCAGATCCATCGAAGGTCTCCATCTATCAGATCATCTCATCATCGTTTATGATCGTTAAAATCGAATTTTTCTGATCGACGAAGCTAGGGCCATCGAATCAAGACGATCTTTTGTGACGACACTCTAATGATAATTATTTAGATAATGAATGATGAAGATGAACATTAAATTTTAAAATTATATAATATTTAAATAAAAAAAAATATATGACAGTGGTTACAATTAATCGCCGCCATAAATCAGATTATGGCAGCGGTTCCTACTAACCGCTGCTATAGATCTGACTTATGGCTGTGGTTACAATGAACCGCTGCTATAGGATGACCTATGACAGTAATTTTTTATAACCGCTGCTATAGGTACGACGTACTACAGTAGTAATCGCTACTATAGATACGACGTACGGTAATAATTTTCTATAACCGCTGCTATATGTTGGACCTATAGCAGCGGTTACAAAAATCACTGCCATAGGTCTGACCTATAGCAGCGGTTAACAAAAATTACTGCTGTAGGAGCTATGACAGCAGTTTCGAAAATCGCTGCCATAGTAAGTGCTGCCATAGATCATTTTTGTAGTAGTGGTTTTAGGATCTTCAATTCACAATCCTAGATCCTAATTAATCAACTTCTTAATTCTCAATTAAGTTTTGGACTGAGGGTTGGGGTTCAATTTTTTAAAAATAATTTTTATATTTGTAAAATATTTTTACAACATGGTTCTATCAACTAAGTTATATGTTTGATTCATAATCGATATGCAAGTAAAATAAATATAAAACTACTTTAGATATAATCTAAACAGGTTCATGTAATTGAAATAGTTTCAATAATAATCAATCATAAATCTTCCTAGATCAAATCTAATATATTTATCATGATTGAAATTAGATTAAAATATTTTTAATCAGATCATAAAATTTTTTAGATCTAATCTAAAATTTTATGATCAATATTTTAGATCAGCACATACTTGGATAACCTATTCACTGTAAGGGATAAATCTTACAGCAGAACAACCTTTTGGCAGTCCATGAAATCTAAAATTTTTTATTTTTTTTATTTTTTTTATTTTTTTATTTTAAATTTAATAATTAAATTATAAATTAGATCTAATCTAAGAATAATCTAGATATGCACAAAAATCATGTAATAAGAACCTAGGCTTTGATACCAATTGAAGAAACTAGATATAGAATTTCACAGGTAGATCTTAAAATTTTTTCTAGATCTTACAGTAAAAAACTTAAATAAATCTAAAATTTATTTAAATAATCATATAAATACCTAAATCTCACATCTATTATATGATTAAAGCATGATATTAAATTAAAAATTAAAATTAAATAAGAAAGAAAAAAGGTTGATCAAATCAACTTAGATTCACAGTACATCAAATGTAGATATTAAGTTTATAGATCAAATCTATTATCTGAGTAAGTTTAGATGTTCTAACTTGCTGATCTAGGCTTGAGGATGAAGTCACAAGCCGCACACGCATCCGATCTCTGGGAGTTGTCCAGATAAGCCTACGATCTCTGATCTAAAATTCGATGCAGAAAATCAGCATAGCATGCTAGTACTGTGCTGATCTTTCTTCGACGATCGATCCGATGCTTTCTTCTTTAAAATTTAGACTCTTCAAAATATGAGAAGAAAGATGAGAGTTTGCTGATCTGAGACTCTCAAAAAAATAAAAAGAAAGGAGGAGAGATTGAAAATAAAATAGCCCTAGAAGAAGACCCTCTTTTTTCTCTTTTCTCTCACCTAGACACCTAGTTTGGTGCCTATGGAACCCCATTCCCAAGGACCCTCTTTCTCTGATTTTTGCACACTCTAAATCTCTCCCAAAGTTCTATATTTTATGAAAAAATTAGAATAAAATTCATCCAATAAATAGAAAAAAAGATAGAGTCCTTGTCTAGGTCAAAAATTAGACAAGAAAAGGTCAAACGAGGCAAGATAAGGGGCGCCCAACTCTTGGGCGCCTCCTCCATGATTTTTGGCATGGACCAGCAAGGGAGGGCACACAAAAAGAAGATTATTTTTGTAAAATAAGAGAAAAATTAATTAAAAGAGAGAGCGGCACTCAAGGGAAGATGTTTTGGTCAACAAGGATTCTATCTCATAAAATCCTAAGCTAAACCAATTCCTCCTTTGACTTGGTCTTCCATCTAACTTTCAAATATGACTTGGAGGGAGAGAGGGGGTATGAAAATTTGAAAGAAAAGAATTTTCCATGAAAAATATCTAAAAAATAGGTATGGAGGGCATTGGGACCA
Source organism: Cocos nucifera (assembly GCA_006176705.1). Taxonomy (NCBI): domain Eukaryota; kingdom Viridiplantae; phylum Streptophyta; class Magnoliopsida; order Arecales; family Arecaceae; genus Cocos; species Cocos nucifera. Next base: position 2,023,244 of record QRFJ01000198.1, on the reverse strand, counting down.
AGGTGGCACAAGAAGATAGGGAGTCCTAGTCATACTAGGATTCCTATTTTGACTTGGTCAAACAAGATATTTTAACCAAATAAAATCAAGATTGAACTAATTCAATTAAATAAAGCCCTAATCTATTTAAGAACTTAATTAAATTAAATTAAATTAAATTAAATTTTAATTTATTTTCTAATCAAATTAAAAAATTGGGTTAATCCGAGTCTTAATTAGACTAGGACTCGTTCTTCCTTGCACTTGGCTTATCCAATAAATCAATTGGACTTGATCCAATCAAGCCCAAACCAAATCTAATTAAGTCATATTTAATTAGACTTAATCTCAACCTATTGGCTTAATCAAATTAAGCCAATTAATAATTCAATTGCTAATCGATCCTCCTGCAATACTTGCACTAGGTAAATACCAATCGTATTAATTATTTAACTCTAAAATGATTCTTAATCATTGATCAACTATCTGATCAGATCGTAAGCTCTAATATGTATGACCTCATAGATCCAAATCTAAGTCAGTAGCATAGAAATAAATTTTTATACCAATTGAAGTGACCATCTAGCAATGATACCCAACAGTCGGATAGGTCGAAGGTATAAAACACCATCGATCCTTAGAATCCATGCGGATATAGTTTTCATATAATTCATTTCCTTGACCATAATGCTCGTAGGATACATCAGAGTTCAACTATCAACTCTGATCAGATTGTTCATATTGTATTTCAAAATATCAAATCCATCTGATGAATTATCCTGGCCAAGATTTTACTATATTGAAATACAGTGATATATTTTTCTCTAACTTTTGAAGTGGTCAATTTCATCTTGATCATGCTCCAATTTTATAAGTACTTGACTGTGCCCAGAAGTCTTTCGTTGCTGAATTAGAAATTCAGTTATTTCAATATCAAAGCACAGTAAATTACTTGTAAGTCACTGAGGTGGTCTCAGGTCTAAGGGATACTTATACCTATATCCCATCAGAGATATTCTTGATAGCATAATACTTTGGAGTTGGTCACGTTTAATGATGATGTATCCATACATCTCATTTGTATGTCATACCAGTATCTCTACACATCTTGGTTAAGAGGATAACCAATCTATATGATATATAGTGATCTATGCTCGATAGACACTATCGTCCTAATTAACAGCCTATCATTTGATCATGAATAAATTTAAGAACTAATCGATAAATCCTCTCTTTATCGAAACTAGAAAGTCCTAAGGACTTCATCACAACAATGAAATTCATTAGAAGATGTAAACTTATGATAAAAAAAATGTTAAAATATTTTTTATTAATTAATAAATTAATTATAATATCTCAATCGTCAACAAATTGATGATTGGCTTTGGGACATAATTTTCAACAACCCCCATCATCGCCCCTTCCTCCATCGCGCTCCATTGATCGATCGATGTCGCCGCCCTTGTCATCACCCCCTTTCCTCTGTCGTGCTTCGTCGATGTCACTACCCTCATCGTCGCCCCCCTTCCTCCATCGTGCTCCTTCATTGCCGCCCCCATCGCCAATGAAGATGCGGGAGCCGAGTGGGTTGGCCCAATTAGGCTCGGGCCTATATTTTTCAAAAAAATTGGGCCTAAGTCTGGCGTGATGCCCAAAAAATTATTTTGGGCTAGGCTCAGACAAGAGAATGGCCTGACCCAGCCCAGCCCAATTCGAATCCTATATGCTTGATGGCCTTTTGTCATCTAATGCCTTATTTTAGAGTCCTTTTGCTTTGTTTACATCACGTCCAAAATTCAACATTCGGATCTAATGGCTATACACTTTTTAGGATAAGGCCCTAAAGAATATATAAGGCCTACCTTCAAGTTCATACGTATTCATATCAGTCTCAAGCAGTGGTAACAAAAAGTAACTCTAATATTTTTATTCAATAAAAATAATTATTTGACAAGGTAACAAGGGTAAATCAATATTTATTTCAAGATTAAATTAAATAGATAGCATTTAGGGTCTTATGCTCCTAACTATTTAATTAAATATTTTTGCATAGAAAATAATTTTTAAGTTGCATGATCTTTTGATAAAAAAATTTAATGAATATAGAAGCATACCATATCAATCAATATAAAATAAAAATATGCAATTATTCAAAATAGATTATCCGAATAATCAAAGATTGACCATCTACTCACTCTCCTAATTTCTCTGACTATGGCTATGATCAGCCCATGGCTAGCCCTAAAAGAGACTAGATTTTGAATTACAATATACCATTGGTTAGTTATATGCTAGTGATCATCTCACTGAAGGCCCAAAAAGAAATCTAGCTCTAATATCATGTAAATAACATACTCATAATATACTCTCATCAACATATATTAGCGATTAGCCTCGTTTGGTTAGGCTCCAAAAAAAAACTAGCCCCAGACAACACACCATCTATCGGTATGCATCAGTGATCATCGCGCTGGAGGCTCGAAAGGTGATTAGATTCTGCATCCGTATGATCATAGTCAAACTGAGAGCAGTGGATCAACACACACAACAAATTTTAATTTAAAGAAATATATCTAATTTTTTCACTAAGTATGCATATCTGATCAAATATTTTATAATTCATTTTCATAAGTGCATATAAGATAATTAATTTTTAAATAGAATACCATAACAATAGAATAATATAGAAATTAAATAAAATATATTAGAGATAGAGATAACTTAAAGTTCTTATCCTAGATTCTCATAAAATTTTGCCAACAAGAACATCAACCAAAACCTGAAAGTGGAAGAATTGGCTGCGATCATTCTTCCTTGATATCCGGATCTACTTTTCTATCTAACCATAATTTAGATTTAATTCTCAAATTTAAAAAAAAATTATCCTAATTAATGAAGATTTTGCTTGATCTGGATGAATCGAGAGAGGTAGAAATAGAGAGAGAATCAGTTTGGGCTAAATCAATGCAAGAGTTCGATCATAATATCTTGTGTATAGACCAAACATGGAGAGAGAGAATGATATTATAAAAATTAATCAATTAAATAACTAAATAGTGAATAGCATAGAAAAATAGAGGAGAAAGAAGAGAAGGAAGAGAAAGATAGGGAAGGACAGAGAAGAGGGAGGGGGGGCCTGATGGCCAGCTAGGATGGTGGTGGCATGGCCGAGTTTCGACAACAGTGGCAGCACTACCGATGGTGGTGGCCCAAGAAAAGGGCCAAAAGAAGCATAAAAACATGGTTTAAGGGGCTCAAAATAGTCTGAAAATAGAGCTTAGATCTAGGAAGAATGGAAGAGAAGGGAAGGGCAACTCACTAATGATCATCGGTGATGGTAGATCTCAATTGACGATAGTAACTTTTGGTGGTTCAAAAGGGCATGAAATTAGGCTTAAAAAGGGTATTATGTGGAAAAGGAGGTTTGGGGCACCAGGCTTTGGCCTAAGGTGGTTTGTCAACTGCCGAAGAGAAGGAGAAAGGGTTGGAAGAGGGAAAGAAGCTTGGTGGTGCTGATTGCCGATGAGGAGGGAGGGTTTAAATAAGACTCAACCATGGAGAAGATAAGGTCGGCCTCCAATAGCCTCCGATCGATCATACCGATCTGAGGATCAAGCATCAGCTGTCGTTTGGCGGCCTTATCTTCACAATGAGTGATTGGAGCAGGGGATCGTGATTTCTCCTATTCCGACCCCTTTTCATTTTTTTTTTAAACTTTATGCTGAAGCTAGCAATACTTGCCGACTTTAGCCCAAAGCAGGTCCAAATTGGATCGAGCTTAGAAGAGGAAATATGAAACCATGAGAAATTCTTTCTACACTGCATGCGGTGTAGAAAAATTGACGTGGAGCACATCGGATGATCCCATTGAAACATGTAGCCATCACTTTCCAATGTGCATTTAATGTCTTACAGCGTTTGAAATTTTGAATGACAAAAATATCTATTTTTAAAAATTATGACATCCATTCACAAAAATTATAACATCCTAAATAAAATGCTATATTTTCTATAGAGATATCATAATTTTTGTAAAAGAATGTCATAATTTTTGTGAAGGAATATCATAATATTTTTTTCATATATATTTATTATTTTTTTCTTCATGCCGTATTATGACACTCCTTTACAAAAATTATGATATTCATTCATAAAAATTATGATATTCTAAATAAAATACTATATTTTTAATAAAGTTATCATAATTTTTGTAAAAGAATATTATAATTTTTGTGAATGAGTATCATAATTTTTGAAAAGGAGTATTTTCATCATTCAAAATTTCAAGCAATGCAGGACATTAAATGCACATTGAAAAGTGGTGGCTACATATTTCAATAAAGTCATCTGGTGTGCTCGACATCATTTTTCTACACCGCATGCGATGTAGAAAGAATTACTCTGAAACCATTACCATTACGATTTGAAAAAAACCCTAAGAATTGCTATAACCTCCTTTCTTATTTAGATCTTGCTAGAAATTTAAATTTGCCATAATCTTTTTTTTTATTTAGATTTCTACCAAGAATTCAATTTTTAAGAGATCAAATCTTTTCAAAATGCTTGCCATGTGTCAACTTAAATTTATGCCATATCAATAATATTTGTAAATCTTTGCTTTTTTATATATCATAATCATTTTCACAAGCTCTTATTAAGCTTTTGATCTTTACTGTATATAATATTTAATAACTGGAGACCTTTTAAGGGTCCATTTGGTTGAGATATGTTAGATTACGGGATAATCTGATAATTCATGAGAATCATTTACCTAGAGAAATAATTACGGAAGAAAAAAGCTTTTACTATGTTTGGTTGGTGAAAAAATTATTCTAAAAAATGATACTGAAAATGGATTATTACGTTTGATTGGAGGTAATCCTACATGAAAATATGACAAAATTTATAAATATATCCTTCAATATAAAATAATTTTTTAATACTAAAATAGTATTATCATCTTCAATTAGTTTTTATATGATGACTATAATCACATGATCCTTTGCATAATGTCATCTCCATCTTAATTTTTTTATAAAAAAGTTTTTTATTGAATAAAATTTGAAGGATATTAAAATAAAGTCAATGATTATATATGCAGCTTTATTGAGGATATTTTTGTCAAATATAGATTACCACCACTCAAAAATTTGTCAAATACCAATCCTTCCATGGTATTTATTTTACCATCTCTCTCTGAAAAATAAGCATGGATCCATCAATTTTTTTACCATCTCTTTCTTCCATTTTTCATACCAACTATGATAATTTGACATGAAAATTATTTTTCCATGTCAGATTACCCCAAACCAAATGACCTCTAAGAGCAAAATAGGGAAGCATACATATGATCCATTTATGGTATATTAATTTATATTTATTGTTCCATATATAAAATATAGATTTCTTAAACTATTTATTTTCTTTCATATAAAGATATTAGATTTGCATCGGCTTCTTGTCATATATGGGATATTGTTTACATACATCTTAGCCTTAAGATAATGATTATGCTCTGCACATTATGATTTTTGACCTTGAATTAGTATACTCCATGCAAACACATATTCATTCTTCCTCTTTTTTCTTATTGCTTTATTTTACATTTGCATTATTCCTTTGCATGGAGAAGGAACAATGGTGCTTTTATACATTCAATTATGCGTCGCTACTCTTATATTTGAAGAAAATCTAATTTTGTGCATTTTTAATCTTAAATTGATGATGAGAATGATAGTTCAACCTAGAAGAAAAAGATGATACACTTGAAAATGCAATTATTTTTGCTGCTTGATGCATTCTAGAAACTATAGCCAACTTTGATGCTTTTTGCATAAATAGTTATACGATTGATTGATTGATTGGTTGAAGTATGTTAATTTCATTGCCATTTATACATTTATTTAATTTAAAAAATTTTAAATAAAATCTTATATATTTTCTTGCCATATATATATATATGTGTGTGTGTGTTCATGTCATTGTAGGTGAATTTAAAAAATTAAAGATAATTTAAATAATTATTTAAAAATCTTATTAATTTATACGTCTTGATCCAATTAATTCCTTGCTACTAACTAATTATAAAAGTATAATTAATTTTTTTTAGTTTAAATTTTTTGTAGCATAATTTTTATATTTTAAAATAGGGTATCATCGTAAATAACCATCATCTTATTCATTTTGAAGATAGATGGATGGAGATTATTTATTTTTAGAATATGATAAGTCACCGTTTCTTTAAATGTGGTCTCGGGATGGCAGCCATTCAAGATGATATCATATTATGCAGTGCAAAAGCCAGATCAAATAGTTTTTTTTTTTTTTTAATATATATTTACAGATAATGGTTTAAATATGTATTTATGGTGGACACGGACAGCATGGACATGGACGATGTGGACTTTTCCAAAGCCTATCCTTTTTGACGTCGCGATGCTGAAAGATAATCGAAAGAAACTTAAAACAAAAGATGGGGGAGAGAGACTTTTCGCTTGTAGATTTGTTCCTATTGGATGCCGTAGGAAATATGTGGTGGACAAGAAATAGGATTGCAAGGAATCAAAACTGCCCCATCCTTGCCATATACGTGTTTGATACGATTCCATTCCATTATTATTTATTAAAATCCAGATACAGTATCTATGCAAGCAAAAGAATAGATCATTGTGTCTGTATAATATGATGTAACTCAGAAAGAAGAGAGAGACTAAGACACTACTCTCCATCATTCTCTGACTAATCTAATATATATATATATATATATATATATATATCAAAATAAAAAATTTTATCTTTAATTGATATGTGAGATTTAAAAAAAATTAGGTAAAAAAAATAAAAGCCAGCCACCATCTAGGTTTTGCTATTTGGCCGTTCCAAGCTTCTTGTCCGATTCAGACTCCTAAGCTTTTTATTTTTTATTTTTTTATTTTTGAAGATCTATGAGGAAGTAGAGAACCTATGGAAGATCGGAGGGGTCTCCTCTTCGTCGTCTTCTGTCTTCCTCCTCTTCATCTTTCGAGGTCTTCCACCACTCTCCAATCGAGGTTCTGAAGAACTTTAAAGAGATCTGTCACCTACGGGTAGAGCTCCCCACCAACATTTCGGAGAAAAACTAAGAGCCAATCTAATTGATCAAGGTGAGGTGATGGTTAATGGCAAGATCGTTATTGGCAACAATCAGGCCCGAAGCTACTTTACCTCTCTAGAGAGAAAGAAATGGCAACTCCCAACTTCAATAGAGGAAGGGGGAACCAATTAACTGAGGCATATATAATCACTTGGCTCCTCTTTGGCACTTTCCTAGATTCCCAATCCAAATGATTCGAAGGCTACTTGGGAGCCCCCTCCTTTTCCTTAGAATAGGATGGAGGTAGCGATGATGTAGAAGAAGATGCTGTGAATGAAAGAGCCGAAATTGAGAGGACATGGGCCAGTGAGGAAGGCGTCGACGGAGAGGATGGCCCTGAGGTCGGTGCAAGGATGTCCGCCACAAACGATGATGACAGAGGCAAAAACTCGGAGGCACCATTGCCGAGTGCGAGTAGGGTGGTGATGCGTGGTGAGGTGGGTGATGATGAGGAAAAAGTAGTCGCGGGCGGTGGAGATGAGGAAGGAAAAGTAGAGGAGGATGAGGAGAGAGAAGAGGAGATTGCTGATGAGGAGGCAAAAGTGGATGGTGGCATGGTTGAGGAGGCCAGGAGAGTCACTATGGTAGTGGAAAAGAGTGGTAGGACAGCGATAGTCGACTGGGAGGCAGCAAATAGCGGAGCATGGAGCGGCGGAGGTGGCGAAGAGGACTCGAGAAGGAGGCGAGAACTGGAGAGGGGGTGGAGAGGGGTTTGGAGAGAAGAGAAGGAGAAAAAGAGGAAAGGATCGCATTCTGTGAATAGCACACAGATATAAGCCGGTATATATATTAAAATAAAAATTTTTACCTCTGTTCGATATATGAGATTTAGAAAAAAATAAAAAAAAATCATGTATCCAATTATCTAAGTTTATTTATTCAATAATTTTGACTGCTTCAAGCCTTCTATTCGATTAAGACTTTTGTTGTGGAATTGGGTTGGTGTGGTCTCGGTCTGTTTATGGTCGACTGTCGATCTATTCCGATGGATCATCCGAGTGGAATAATGCGATATTTCATCCGTGGTTAGCTGTAGGTCGGCTTAAAGTCGATCTATAATTTCGGTCGACCTACTAAAAATCGTCTCCTGGCAAAATAAAGTAGGCCTTCCTATCTCATTCTCATCGGATTTAGATCGGCCATCGAGCTACATGAATAGGCTCATAGCTCATCAATGACCAATCTACAACCATCCCTGCTAAAACTGCGTCCTCTCCGAATCGAAAAACTTGGATAAAGAGGAATCTTTCATAATTCCATCTCTCCAGAAGGAAAAAAATCTTTCAAATTAATTCAAGACGACTAACTCGAAAAGCCGTTAGAGTCCAAAATGGATACAACTCCAACTCCTTCTCTATAAATTAAGGAGCTTTGGAACCCTCCAGGTATGTCATTCAATTCGATGCTTTCTCTTCTCATTGTTCTCCAATCTTCTAACTTGAGCGTTGGAGGATCTTTACCGGAGAACACTCTGGTGGGAACTTTATTATAGGTGAATGGACAAAGCTCTAGCAAAAGTTCATCCTCGACCTCATATTCCTCAATGGTCGAGCTCCTCCATCCTCGTCGGCCGACCTCAAGCCAGGAGATCTAGAAGCAACAGTTGGCGCTAGAGGAAGGGCCTCGATTATTTTCAAGGTTTAATTTTGAGGAAAGAAAGCACGACACTGGATATTATGAGAACCCGAAGGGGAACATCAAATGCGTCCCAACGTTCTAGTGGTCGGAGGACCTACAATGCTCAATAAGTTAACACATCTCCACCATCCATCCAGGAAAATCCACCAACGACGTCGGTGGTCTCACAGGAATAGTATGACACCCTGCTTTATCAGGTGCAGGCATTATCAGCCATTGTAAGAGGAATACAGCAGACCGATGAGCATCGTCCGATCGAAAAAAATTTAGATTTGGTCTAGATAAGGTCAGAGGAATGACGCCCCCGAAGCCCTAGGGTGGAGGCTAGTCATCACAGCCGACCTACTGATCCTTTCCATCGAAAATCTGAATGCTCGCCAAGACCAATTTTTAGAAGAGGCTCCACTCCGGGCCATGAGACTCCTCAGCATCGAGCCACTCGTGAGGGTGACATGGAGAAAAAGCTCAAAGAGATGCAACGATAGTTGGATGCATTGCGGGAGCCGAGACAACAAGGAAAGGATTTGGGGTTTAATGTCGATCCCCCATTCACTCAGAAGATTATGGACGAACCCTTACTATGTTGGTTCAAGATCCCTCAGATGGAGCTTTACGATGGAACGACCAATCCTGTAGATCATCTAAATAGTTTTTAAATTCTTATGCATCTGCAAGGGGCTACCGATGCTATAGTATGTCGAGCTTTTTCTTCAACTTTAAGAAAGACGGCTCGACATTGGTATTCGAACCTAAAATTTGGCTCCATAGATTTTTTTCTACTAGTTGAGCCGTCTGTTCATTGCCCACTTCGTAAGCAGTCGTTGGCAACGTCGTAACTTTGACTTCCTCTTGAGCATTAGGCAACGAAAGAATGAGTCCCTTCGAGAGTATATCAATCGCTTCAATATAGCCACCTTGGAGGTCCGAAATTTAGACCCGTCTGTGGCCATGATGGCGTTCAAGGCCGGCCTCCTCCAAAATGATCTTTTGTTCTTTCTCAACTTGGACTATTCATAGAATTTCGCTGAGATGCTAAAATAAGTGGAAAAGTATGCCCAGACCGAAGAGGCTTGGGACCAGCAAGGGAGTTGCCGAGATGGTAGGTCGGATCCATCCCAAAAATAGGAGAAGAAAAAAGATCATAGATAGATGTAGCCCCATCGGAAGGACCCATGGTTTCATCAATCGCGCACTCCACCTTGGAGTAGTCGATCAACATCTCCAAAGTCGCGAGGCCAATCTAGAACTCCACCTCGGAGGTTCAATTATCACACCCCTCTCAACACACCCCGGGCTCAGATTTTGATGGAGATCGAGCGATGAGAAGATATATCTCGATCCAGAAAAATGATAACCCCTGCTCAAGTAAGAAATCCGAGAAAGTATTGCCGATATCATCATGACCATGGGCATGATACTAAGGAGTGCTAGTAGCTCAAAGAGGAAATAGAGGTACTAATTAGGCAGGGATGACTTCAGCACTATGTGGATGAACGGCGAATCCTGATGAATTCGGGTCGTGACCAACCTTGGCAGAATGAACCGCACAGAGAGAAATCAGCTGTGGGAGAAATCAAAGTAATTGCTGGAGAAAATCTCGATGAAAACACTTTGGATCGGGATCGACCGGGAGAAGAACTGAAGAAGAGAACAGTAGATGGTGAAATTACTTTCACCGATGAAGATCTGGAAGAAATAAGTCAGCCCCATGATGATCCTCTAGTCGTTTCTTTGAATATTGCTAATTATGATGTATATCAGGTTCTTGTTGATAACAGAAGCTCGATAGATATTATATTTTATGATGCCTTTGTTCGGATGAACTTAAGCCCTGAACTACTGATGAAGAGGAACGTACCTCTAGTCGAATTTTCTGAGGCTACAATTTTAGTGGAAGGGACTATCTTACTAACGACAAAAATTGGACGAGCTCCGAAGCAGGCGATTGTCGATATAACTTATTTCATTATGAATAGCCCCTCCATCTACAATATCATCTTAGATCGGCCAGGCCTAAATATCCTTCAGGCCATAGTATCGACTTATCACCTGAAGGTCAAATTCATGACTCCACATGAAATCGATGAGCTCAGGAGAAATCAGTTGGTCGCAAGGGAGTGTTACATGGCTACTTTGCAGGGAGTGGTGGCTGAAGAGCAATCCATGAATGAGTTAGATGTCCAGAATGAATAAACTAAATAAAGAGGCTCTCCGATAGAAGAACTGATCTCCGTACCGATCAAGAATGATCCGAATAAGGTTGTGAAGGTCGGCTCAAGCTTATGTGAAAAGGATCGACAGCATCTCATCATATTTCTATGAGATAACACCGACGTATTTACTTAGTCAGCTTCGGATATGCCCGGCATCGATCCACAAGTCATGGTACACCAACTCAATGTGGACCTAAATCATCGTCCGATCACGTAGAAAAAATGGAGCTTCGCCCCTGAATGCCAGAGGGTGATACGAGAAGAAGTTGATAAGCTCTTGAAGGTCGGCTTCATCCCAAAGTTTATTATCTAGAGTGGTTGGCTAACGTCGTCCTCATCAAAAAGGCCAGTGAAAAATGATGCACGTGCATTGATTATGTGGATCTCAATGCAGCATGCCCAAAGGATAGCTATCATCTGCCGTGCATAGACCAACCGATGGATGCAACCTCAGAACATCAATTTCTATCATTTATGGATGCTTTCTCGAGATACAACCAGATCCGAATGGCATCCGAAAATGAAGAAAAAACTTCTTTCATAACTGACCAAGGTCTTTTTTGCTACAGGGTCATGCCGTTTGGCTTGAAGAACGCTGGAGCGACATATCAAAGACTTGTGAACAAGCTTTTCAAAGAACAAATTAGAATAAATATGAAAGTATATGTGGACGACATGCTCATCAAAAGTAGGACTTTCGAATATCATATTACTAACCTAGAAGAAGCCTTTTCTATACTACGGCATTTTCGGATGAAGTTCAACCCGTAAAAGAGCACCTTCGATGTCACTTTCAAAAAATTTCTTGGGTTCATGGTGTCACAATGTGGGATTGAGGCCAATCCGGAGAATATTCAAGCTCTTCAAGAAATGAAGCCCCCGAAGATGATTAAAGAAGTGCAGTGACTCATAGAAAGGATCGCAGCCTTAAATAGATTCCTATCAAGATCGGCGGAAAAGAGCTTTCCATTTTTTAAAACTCTTAAGCAACTGAAGGACTTTCAATGGACAGATGAGTGCCAGACAACCTTTGATGAGTTAAAAAAATACCTCGACTCCCCTTCTCTGTTAAGCAAGCCAGAGTCCGAGGAGGTATTGTACTTGTATCTAGCTGTTTCTTCTTCGATAATTTATTCTGTTCTGGTCCGACAGGAGGCTAAGATATAGAAGCTGATCTATTACATGAGTCGGATACTTCACGATGCTGAGACTAGATATATGAGATTGAAAAAAATCATCTATGTTCTCTTGATATCTGCAAAAAAGTTACGCCCATATTTTCATGCGTACACTATCGCAGTCCTTATAGACCAACCTATTAGATCGGTATTGTACCAATCAGATACTTTGCGATGGTTGGCTAAATGGGCTATCGAGCTAGGCGAATTCGATATCAAAAAATATTTGTCAAGACCATCCATTAAAGCTCAGGCATTGGCGGACTTCATGCTGGAATATATAATTCTAGATGAGGAATTCAGTCATGCCAAAACCCCTTCAACCGATGAATGTTGGATCCTACATGTTGATGGATCTTCAAATGCCACGGGCTCCGGAGCTAGGTTGATCTTAACCAGCTTGGAAGGAGTAGTAGTGGAATATGCTCTATGCTTCGACTTTTCGGCTTCCAACAATGAAGCCGAGTATGAGGCATTGGTAGCGGGGCTTAGAATAGCAAAAGAAATGAGAGTTCGACATCTCAGAGTACATAGTGATTCGTAGTTAGTGATTGATTAGGTTCAAAGAAAATATGAAGCTCGAGAGTCGAATATGGTCATCTACAGAAGGTCAGGGACTTGGCTTTTAGCTTTTTAGAGATGGATGTTCAGTAGATACCAAGGGCGAGTTGACCTTCTTTCTAAGCTAGCAACCCATGAGGCGGTTGACCTAAAAAGAGGCTCATATATGAAAGTCCTGGAGAAGCTGGGTATTGAGGAGGTCCCGGTAATGCAAACCGATCCAGAACCGAGCTGGATAGATCCTATTCTCCATCATTTGCGAGATGAAATTTTGCCTACGGATCGAGATGAGGCGAAAAGATTGAGACACCTCGCTCCACAATACGTCGTTTATGAAGAAAAGTTGTATAAGAGATCCTTCACCCTACCTTTGCTTAGATGCCTCCATCCTTCGGAAGTCGACTATGCCCTGCAGAAAGTTCATGAAGGAATCTGTGGTAATTACCCGGGGGACAAGGCTCTATCCCATAAAATATTATGGCAGAAATATTTTTGGCCAACCATGCAAAGAGATGCGGCCGATCCGGTGAGCAAATGTGACCAATGCCAAAGAACCTCAAACATTCAGCACCGACCATCGACCCCATTAGCCCCGATCACGATCCCTTAGCCCTTTGCTCAATGGGGAATGGATATCCTCGGATCATTTTCTATCGCCGTGGCATAGAAGAAGTTTCTGATTATCGTAATTGACTATTTTATTAAATAGGTGGAAGATGCAGTAGCTATGATTATCGAAGCCAGAGTTTGAAATTTTGTTTGAAAGTCTATTATATGTCAATATAATTTACCTCACGCCATCATAACCAATAATGGATGATAATTCAATAATCCAAGATTTACAGGATTCTATAATGATTACGGGATTTCTCATAGATTGACATCAGTAGGTCATCCATAGACTAATGGCGAGATCGAGGTGACAAACAGGATATTATTGTAGGGGTTGAAAGCTCGCATAAGCTAGGTAAAAGGATCATGGGCCAAAGAATTGTACAACATCCTTTGGGCATATTGCATGATGCAACGTGTCCCAACTGGAGAGACATCTTTCATGTTGGCCTTCGGTACGGATGTTGTGATACCCATAGAGATGGGGTTACTCACACTCTGAGTAGAAGAGTTCGATGAAGATAGCAATTTCTTCGGAATGAGAACAAATCTGGATCTGCTGGAAGAAATCTGAGAACGAGCTCGAGTTCGAATGGCCAACTATCAACAGAAGGTTGTCCGATACTACAATTTTTGAGTAAAGAGCAAATCTTTTCTGACGAGATAATTAGTTCTTCATCGAATTGAGATTTCTCGTCCATCCGAATGGTCAAAATTATCGCCAAACTAGGAAGGTCCTTATCGCACGACTGAAGTAGTCCAGCCTGAAACTTACCATTTCTATCGATTGGATGGAACTCCAATCCCAAGGACCTGGAATGCCGATAATCTTCGAAGATATTATCTTTAGAATATAATTTTCATCTTGAATTTTTATTCGATAGTGAATAATGACTTCTCACAGTTTTTATTTTTATCAACGTGCGCTCCTCGACCACGATCGAGAAGCAGAATGCGTCTCCATCAAATCTCGCCAACATGCGCTCCTCGGCCATGACTGAGGAGCGGAACACGTCTTCATCAAATCTCGCCAACGCACACTCCTTGGCCACAATCGAGGAGCATAATGCATCTTCGTCGGTTCTTGCCAATGCACGCTCCTCGACTATGATCGAGGAGTGGAATACGTCTCCATCAAATCTCGCCAACATGCACTCCTCGATCATGACTGAAGAGCGAAACGTATCTCCATCGGATCTCGCCAATGCGTGCTCTTTGGCCACGATTGAGGAGCTGAACATGTCTCCATCGGATTTCACCATTGCACGCTCCTCGATCACGATCGAAGAGCAGAACGCATCGAAATGCATCTCCATCAGATTTTGCCAAAGTGCGCTCCTCAACCACGATCGAGGAGCGGAATGCGTCTCCATCGGATTTCGCCAACGCATGCTCCTCGACCATGATCGAGAAGCGGAATGCATCTCCATCGAGTCTTGCTAATGCACGTTCCTCGACCACGATCGAGGAGCGGAATGCATCTCCATCGGATCTTGCCAACGTGCACTCCTCGACCATGGCTGAGGAGCAGAATGTATCTCCATCGAATTTGGCCAATGCATGCTCCTCGACCACGATCGAGGAGCGAAACACATCTCCGTCAGATCTCGCCAACGCATGCTCCTCGACCACGGTCGAGGAGCGGAATGCATCTCCATTGGATCTTGCCAATGCGTGCTCCTCGATCACGGTCGAGGAGCGAAACGCATCTCCATCAAATCTCACCAACGCGCACTCCTCGACCATGATCGAGGAGCAAAATGCATCTCCATCGGATCTCACCAACGTGCGCTCCTCAGCCACGGTCGAGGAGCGGAATGCATCTCCATCGGATCTCGCCAATGCGTGCTCTTCAGCTATGGCCAAGGATCGAAATATGACCCATAAAATTTGTGAAAACACGCTCCTCAGCTATGGCCAAGAATTGTAATGCGTTGGCATGAATCGTTCATCACTTCTCAGTCACACTGCCTAAGCTTTATGCTAACTTACGTCTCAAAAAAGAAAAATCTGATGAAGAACATACGGACTCAACAACTTAGCAAAAGAAGGCTTTGTATTAAAGTGAAGTGTTTACAAGTGATGGTCAGCCCATACAAAAATTCCTCGATAAAGATCAGGGGCAAACAAAAAAGACTGACCTAAAAAAAAAAGAGAGATCGGACATGCCCAATCAAAGTGGTACATTAGGCTCCATTCAGAGCTACAGATTCACCGACCTCCGCTTGGTCTGGCAGGGTGATAACGGCTGGAGGTGGTACCGACGCTGCATCCTCGGTAGCCAGGTCATTGCATGCGGGGCTGAAGATATCTTCCATTTGAATCTCTCGACCCTCAGCTTCCTCGGCCTCCTCATCGTTCGACTCCAAGTGGTCTAAGTTCATATTAGGGAAAATCCTCCGAACCTTCTCTTTCAGATCTATGCCTCCTTGCAGGTAGGAGAGCAATGCAAAATCTGCCTTGATGTTACAGAATTCTTTCGAGGCGTGGAAGGCCTCAACTGCCTCTACCCTTGCAGCCTCCACTCGTGCCTTCCCGACCTTCCTCTCTCCCAGCACCCGAGCTTCAGCCTTAGTCAGCTCGGATTCCAGCTGCTTCACCCTCTCCCTATGGGACCTGGACTCTTCCTCGGCCTTCAGACGAGATAGCTGAGCATCGTCCATCCTTCGGTGGGCTTGGGCAGCTTTCTCCTTGGCTTCCTTAGAGAGGTGCCGAACCTCTCTAATTACTTCAGCAAAATGATCCACATGATGGGTGAGCAATGAAAAAAAAGAAAGAAAGAAAGAAGCGGAGCTGAGGAATGAATGGAAGAGTTAAAGCGAAGGTCGGTAAAAAGCCAACACGTACCCAAAGAAGAGAATCATAGAAGTCCTGAATGCGAAAGGCACCCTCGACCACTTCGAAGGTCTGGACGTCAGTCGGTAAAATGATCGACTTTAGCAAGGAACGGGCAACACGATAGTTGCCGATGCCCTTCCTTTTATCCTCGGTATCCGAGGAAACTTCCATTGGAGAGACACTCTTTGGAACATCGGATCCATAGTCGAATATCTGGATGGAGATCTTCGACCTACCCGAGCTTCTTTTGGAAGAGGATGCAGAAGGTTGGGGGACGGACTCCCCTGGAGCAGCGGACCGAGTCGGTGTCACAGCCTTTGCCGATGCCGACTTCTCCTTCCTCGGGGTGTTGGCCGCTCTTGAGGAACCTCCTGCCACAGGCTGCGCCAGGACAGCCTCGGTCCGAGCACGTTTGGAGGCCATGGTCGTGCTTGTCTTCCTCTTCTTCACCATTCGACGAAGAGTTTCAAGGTCGGACGGGTTCATTGCTGGACAGAAAATACAAGACTCGATCAATGATAATGACAAGGAAAGAAAAGACGACCCAAACAAAATCGCATGAGAACACTTACTTCTCGGGTCAGTTGGAATTAGTCCGATCTTAAATAAGTTCTCCTCGGTAAGGAACCTGAATAGCGGGAGAGGAGCAAGATTAAAGATTTGACTCAAGACCTCCTTCTCAGCATCGGATAGTATTGGAGGTCTGACAGTCGACCTATGAGGTCACCCTCATGATGTGCTGAAATCCCATGGTTGCTCGGCCAACACAAAAAAGAAGCACTCCTTCCAATTATAAATCGAGGAAGGAGCGCCTCGAAACAGACGAGAAGCATACCACCATCCGACCTCCGTCGAATGCTCCTTTAAAGTAAAGCAAGCTCGGAGAAGATGGGAGGTAGGCTCGATTTCGAGGAGGAGGCAATGGGTGAAGAAGCCTAAAATCAATCGCCATAAGTTCAACACCAAACAACAAAAGCTAATTCTATACAGGTTCAGAAGCTCGATAATTAAAAAATGAAAAGGCAACCTAAGGTCAGCCTTTAGCGATTCCTCATAAACACCGATCCATCCTGGCTGAGGAAGAGCTATACGCTCTTCGGGACCAGCGACCTCTAACTTAAAATCATCGGAGACATGGTACTTCATCCTAATGACTTTCAAGTCTTTCAAGGTGAGGACGGAATCTATTCTGAAAGGGCCATAGTCCGAAACTTCACATTCTTCGGATTGGCTCGGAGAACCTACTACCTCAGAATCGTGATCCTCGCCAGAAGGACTATCCGAGCTCCAAGAAGATCGGGATAGACTAGATTGGCTCATGAGTACGGAGGAGACTGACATAAAGGGCGAAAAGACCGAGCAATAAGGGAAGTTAGGGCAGGATCGACGGTAGCTCGACTGAGTTCGAGCTATTCCACGCACAAAGTATCGAAGTTTATCCTTTAAGCAATAGTAACAGTCAAAAAGAGTAATACATACCCTATTTATAAGAGGCATGGTCGGCTCCGATCTATTACTCCTATTTCATCTACCCTTTTAGATCTTCGCCAGGTGTCAGATATCCGTTGGTCAGGATGGGTAGATTCGGAGCAAAATAATGGATGGTTAGATTTCATGGCTGATGGACTTATCCCAATCTTATCATGCTACTGATCTGCAATACGGGCACGATTTGAAGATCGGCCTCAGCTTCGATAGGATACTTACATTGATCGCTCAGAGATAGATCGACCTCGTAAGTGAAGGATAAACTATTGTGGAATGGGACTGGTATGGCTTTAGCCTGTTTAGGGTCGGCCGCTGACCTATCTCAATGGATCGTCTGAGCGGAATAATGCGATACTTCACCGCGATTAGCTGTAGGTCGGCTTAAGCCGACCTACAATTTCGACCGACCTACTGAAGATCGCCTCCTGATAAAATAAGTTAGGCCTTTATACCTCATCCTTATTGGATTCAGGTCGACCGTCGAGCTACATGAATAGGCTCATAGCTCGTCAATGATCGACCTACAATCATTCCTACTAAAACTGCATCCTCTCCGAATCGAAAAACTTGGATAAAGAGAAATCTTTCGCAATCTCGTCTCTCCAGAAGGAAAGAAATCTTCCAAATTAATTCAGGACGACTAACTCGGAAAGCCGTTAGAGTTCGAAATGGATACAACTCAAACTCCTCTTCTATAAATAAAGGGACTCCGAGACCCTCCAGGTATGCCATTCAATTCGACATTTTCTCTCTTCATTATTCTTCAATCACTTAACTTGAGCGTCGGAGGGTCTTTATCGGAGAATACTTCGGTGAGGACTTTATTGTAGGTGAACGGACGAAGCTCCAGCAAAAGTTTATTCTCGATCTTATATTTCTTGGTGGTTGAGCTTCTCCATCCTCATCGGCCGACTTCAAGCTAGGAGATCCAGGAGCAACAACTCTCAACAATAAAAAATAATAAAAAAAATCTAAAAATATATATAAAAAATTAATAATTTTTTTTTTTTCATATGAATGAATGTTATGATAGTTGCGGAGGGCATACACAATGAAGTCGGCGAAAGATCAGATGAAAATTGATGGTGAACAAATGGATGAAAATGATGGTATGATATGAAAGATGATGATCTTGAAGCTTGGGGAGATGATAGAGATGGTAGAAAGAGAGTCGATCGAGGAGGGGGAGGGAGAGGGAAGGGCGAGAGAGCGATGGAGGATGGAAGGATCGAGAAGAGAAAAAAAAATCATCATATCGAATTATAAACTAATAATAATAATAAACTATTATAGAATTAGGTAAGAATATCAAACTCACCATCATTGGTCTCTCTACATTTACGTCTCAAAGTCAACACCGTGCCTTGAAATGCGAGGAAAACTGGCTCCCTTCCTTTCGCACGAAACACCGTCGTATTTCATAGCCACAGAAAACAGAGAAGAAAAGATCGAAATACGGTAGACACGACGCCATGGACCGGATGAGGCCCAACGGCGCCAACAGCAGCCCCCTCACTCCTCTGGGCTTCCTCCAGCGCACCGCCACCGTCTACGGCGACCGCCCCTCCGTCGTCTACCACCGCACCGTCTTCACCTGGTCCCAGACCCGCCACCGCTGCCTCCGCCTCGCCTCCTCCCTCTCCTCCCTCGGCATCTCCCGCGGCGACGTCGTATCAATCCATTCTCCTCCCCCAATTCCTATAAAAGATCTAATCTTTCCCCTTATTTCTTCCGAACCTCTGCTAAAATTTCGGTCTTTATGCTAAAAGTTCCATCTTTTTGTTTGTTTTCCAGGTCTCGGTGGTGGCGCCCAACGTGCCGGCCATGTACGAGATGCAATTCGGCGTGCCGATGAGCGGCGCCGTCCTCAACAACATCAACCTCCGCCTCGACGCTCGCACCATCTCCGCCCTCCTCCGCCACAGCGGCTCCAAGCTCGTCTTCGTCGATCACCTCTCCCTCCCCCTCCTCCACGACTCCCTCCGTCTCCTCCCCACATCCCACGTAGCCCCCCGGATTATCCCCATCGAAGACCCCTATGAAGAGGAAACCAAAAGCTCCGACCATTCCGCCGCGGCCGGCGGCCTCACCTATGAGAAGTTGATCGAGATGGGCGACCCGGAGTTCGATTGGGTCCGTCCCAAGAGCGAGTGGGAACCCATGGTCCTCAACTACACATCCGGCACCACCTCCGCCCCTAAAGGCGTCGTCCACTGCCACCGCGGCCTGTTCATCATCACCGTCGACTCCCTGATCGACTGGTCCGTCCCTAAATGTCCCGTCTATCTCTGGACCCTCCCCATATTCCACGCCAACGGCTGGAGCTACCCCTGGGGCATCGCCGCCGTGGGTGGCACCAATATCTGCCTCCGCCGTTTTGACGCCACCGCCATCTACGCCGCCCTCGCAGCCTACCACGTCACCCACATGTGCGGCGCCCCCGTCGTCCTCAACATGCTGGCCAATGCGCCGGACTCCGCGAGAAAACCCCTGCCCGGTCCGGTCCAAATCCTCACAGCCGGCGCGCCGCCGCCGCCGGCGGTGCTCCACCGCGCGGAGGCGCTGGGCTTCTCCGTCAGCCATGGGTACGGGCTCACGGAGACGGCGGGGCTGGTGGTGTCGTGCGCGTGGAAGGGGCAGTGGGACCGTCTGCCGGCGGCGGAGCGGGCCAGGCTCAAGGCGCGACAAGGTGTTCGAACTCTGGGCATGGCCAATATCGACGTCATCAATGGCGCCACCGGCGAGATCGTCAAGCGAGACGGCGCCACCATGGGCGAGATAGTCCTCCGCGGCGGGTCCGTGATGCTCGGCTACCTGAAAGACGAGGAGGCGACGCGCCGTGCGGTGCAGCCGGACGGGTGGTTCTACACCGGCGACGTCGGCGTCATGCATGCAGACGGGTACCTGGAGATCAAGGACAGGTCAAAGGACGTGATCATAAGCGGCGGCGAGAATTTGAGCTCGGTGGAGGTGGAGTCGGTGTTGTACGGCCATCCGGCGGTGAACGAGGTGGCGGTGGTGGCGCGGCCGGATGAATACTGGGGGGAGACGCCGTGCGCGTTTATCAGTATAAGGGAAGGGGTGGTTGTGCCGCCGGCGGAGGTGGAGGTGATTGCTTGGTGCCGGGAGAGGATGCCTCACTACATGGTGCCCAAGACGGTGGTGCTCAAGCCCGAATTGCCGAAGACGTCGACGGGGAAGATTCAGAAGTATGTGTTGAGGGAGGAGGCCAAGGCCATGGGCTCCCGCCGGCCAAGTAAGATGTAGGAAATCTGTTCGATGGATCAGCTTGCCTTAGTGGATGATTGGATTTATGCCTGGGATTCGTCTCCTGGAGGTGTTATGTATATATTGTATTGTTTCTCTTGGGGTGTGAATTCACCAGAAGGTTGGAGATTTGTATAGTTTAAGGGTACAAGTTTTTCTAATGATGTTGATCAAGATGCTTCCAATATGCTGGTAAGTTCAAATGATGATGATATGCAATATTCTTAGGTTTTTCTAAACTAAAATGCTGCTGCACCAACAAATTGATTGGTTTTGAGAAAGGGGGTCATCTTGGTTGTTCAATAGTTATTTCATTCCTTGCATGTGAAAGATGATGTGTGTTAGCTGATGAGCTTAGTTGGGGGGCCATTATTCAAGTTTTGATCTGTTTGAAATTTTTTGCCAGGTGGATTAACTATCTCAGGTTTTTCTCATTCTATAAGTATTAATGGACAACAAACTAGATGGATTGAGTCTCACAAAAGTGTTAGATGGGGAGACCCTTGATCCCATTACCTGATTATTCTTTGTTCTCAGACCTTTACCACCATTCTCAGCTCTCATATGCATGGTGGTCCTTTGAAAGTCATTGATATTGGTGAGGGCCAACCAAGGATGCTGTTATATATATATATATATATATATATATATATATATATATATATATATATATATATATATATTTTAACCTGTTTATCCTTCCTTCTCACATCTTTACTAGCACTCTCTACTCTCATATGCATGATGGTCACCAAAGATTCTGTTATGTTTTCTCAGCATGTCTTGTTGTTATATGTCATAGAGCTTCAATTACAGACTATGCATTGGAAACATATTAGAACGTTAGAAACAAACAACTGAACCAAAAGTAAATCGCTTCTCGTGTTCCCTAATTCTTTTCAGGCGTCCCCATAGGGTGGGGCGGAGCTAGCTTATGCAAGCCCAGTGTAAATCTTAGGCCCAAGTACGCCCAGGCCAGTTCCAATCCCGTAGTGTCAAGCCCGAGCCTAACCTAAGTTAGGTCGAGTGCCGCTTCTGGGACTGGCCTTTAGGTCATTCAGACTGACCTCTCCCATTGGCGGTTGTAATTCTTTTGATCCCCACTCAAAGCTTTTTTGTTTATAACTTAGGTTTCCTCCTATCTATCTGATAAAGCTTTTAAATACTTGGATGTCACTGATCTGATAGGTTAATGCTATAACAAGATGCTAATGATGTTTTGGAACAAATCAATAAGACATGTTCTAGTCGGAGGCACTCAAATCTTTCTCAAAATAGGGTGTGTTGCGCTTGGTTAAATGGTGCTCAACTCCACAGCCAACCAGTAGATTGAGACTACTTGGGTTTCTGATGGTTTCCTCGATCAAATAGCAAAGTCTATCAGAAGATTTGTTTGCGATGAACGATGGTGAGGGAGACATTATGCTAGTTAGTCTAATCTTCTTCTGCCTAAATCTTGACATTCTAAGTCTTTGTTGGCCAAGGACTTAATGATGAGGAGACTTTCTTGGATAATTTTTTAGAGAAAGATTCTATGCGGGTTATTAGGGATGAATCCCACTCCCATCGAAGTCGAGTCTGAAACTTAGCCTAATGTAGCTGATAATCATGAAAGAGCTTCAATCGAAAATTTTCTCTCTAGCAGTCGGATTTATCCAGTGGTCGAACTACTCAGCGGACAAACCTAGCTGAACTTCTCAGTGGCCGAGCCTCAGCCGGCAGAACTTCTCAACAGCCGAACTTCTTCCAAACTCCTCCAGCAATCGAGCTTTTACGGAAGCCAAACTCCTCCAGCAGCCAAGCTTCTACGAAAGCCGAACTCCTTCCGGACTCCTCCAGCAGCTGAGCTTCTATGGAGGCCGAACTCCTTCCGGGTTCCTCCAGCAGCCGAGCTTCTACGGAAGCAGAACTCCTCCTCCAGTCGGGCTTTTATGGAAGCCGAACTCCTTACAGACTGTTCCTTCAAATGGATTCCTACAAACGATCCCACTACTGAACGGTTATAATTATCACGACAATTATGATTGTCATTTATCAAGACAATACGATCAGCATTTATTAAGTCAATCACGATCGACATTTATCAGGATGGTTACGATAGTCATTAATCAAGGCAGTTACAACAAGCTCCGCTTATAAAAAGGGACCCTCCAGATACGTTTTCTCTAAGCTTTCTTCTCCTTTCCGAAACTCTACCAAACTCCATACTGAGAATTTCATTTCTGTTGGTCAGAGCTAATTTGACCGTCGGAGGGTCCTATCGGAGCCACCAACATCAACTTCGGATGGAACTTTATTTGTCAGGTTACCGACGGCGACCTCGTTTTTCTCGACTCCAGCTCGATCCGGCATCAATCAAATTATGTACCAATAAAATTGGCGCTAGAGGAAGGGCCCTCTATTCTTGAGGTTCCTTTGATCTTAAAGGAGTGCTCAGCAGCGATCTAGAGTTCTTCCTAGAAAAAATGCCTCCCAGAAAAGCTTCGATCCGATGATCAACGACCTCTATAGTCAGATCCCATCCAGATACATCAGTTCTCACTCCAACTTCGGTAACTCAAGCTCCACCTGCAGCCATAGTGAATCCGAAGCAGTTTAACCTATTGATGCAGCGGGTTCAAGGCCTCATCGAGATGGTACAGGCCATGCGGCAGCTTCCGATGATGACTCCACCAAAAAACCCGCCATCGATGGAGGGCATGCCCGTCGCCATTAGAAAGAAAAAATAGAGAGTAGAGAATCCAAGTTTAGATCATGGTTCTCCTTCGGAGGAGGCCTTCCCCATATATAGTCGAAAGCCCTCCAAAGTCTGCGATCGAGACGACGTTCTCAATTACAAACTACGAAAGATGGATCGACAGATTGAGGAGCTCGGCCAAGTCGCCCCAACTCATCATGATGACGTCCGCACCAATCCTTCTTTCTCTCTCTGAATTATATAAGAGCCCATTCCACCGAACTTTAAGCTCCCTCAACTTGAAAGCTACGATGAAACTTCTGATCTGGTTGATCATCTGGAGGCCTTTCGGACCATGATACTACTTCACGATGCATCAGACACGCCATATTATGCCGAGCTTTTTCATCTACCTTGAGAGAAGCAGCAAGATACTGGTACTCAGCATTGAAGCCAGGTACCATCTTCTCTTTTGACCAAATGAGTCATCAGTTCATGGCTCACTTTGTCAGCAGTTGATGTCCGCACCGAGGTTCGAATTTTCTGATGAATATCAAGTAGAAGTAGGAGGAATCCATTCGGACTTATGTCATCCGATTTAACACCGCGGCATTGGAGGTCCGAGACCTGGACCAGTCTATTACAATGGCCTCGCTCAAGGACGGCCTTCAGAAGAACGATTTATTATTTTTCTTAGAAAAGAAGTACCCCAGGGACTTTGCCAATCTGCTAGCCTGAGTCGAGAGATATGTCCGAATGAAAGAAGCCTTCAAATTGAAGGACGAAGAAGTCACAGGAGAGCAATGGATGGATGAGTCTAATAAACCCGCCACCAATGGAGGGCCGAGTGAAGTTTGACCGTGCTCACGGACTCCCCCTGGGCGTAAGCAAGCTCGAACTCCTCGAGCTCATCATCAAGAAAGCCCTGACAAAAGGATGCAAAGAAGTCCTCCACCCAGAAGATTCCATAACTATGCCCTCCTCAGTGCTTCTAAGGCTTAAGTTTTGATGAAAATTAGAAACCAGCTGCCAAGATCAGAAAAATTATGATTTTTTCCAAATAAGCATGATTGAAGCAAGTACTGCCTCTACCATCACGACCACGATCACGATATTGAAGAATGCATTCAGCTCTGAGATGAAATCAAGAAGCTCATCAGAAATTCCAGTCTGAAGCAGGAGAAGATCGACCGAGGGTGCTGCCATAGCTAGAACCACCAATGATGGAACAACAAAAAGATTGGTCGCCTTCCGTATCATCGACGCCATGTATCGAGGAGCTCATCAGGGATGCCAGTTTGAAACAGAAGAAGATCGACCGATGGTGCTGTCATAGCTAGAACCACCAATGATGGAGAAACAACAGAAAGGTCGGTCGTCTTCCGTATCATCGACGCCACGTTTGGGAGGAGCTTGGTACTTTGGCAATCTGTCATCTCCAGCATCAAAGTCAAGAGGAGCTCGCTCCAAATTATGTGATGACAGAAAAAACTATATAAAAACTATGCAAAAAACTATGCAAAAATTATGTGATGATAGAAAAGAAGCAGTCAATAGTGACCGTATTAGGAACAGGAGGAGAACCTTGTCCTAACATGAGCCGATCAAAGTCCTTCAATCTTGGCTAGAGATGAGATCTCTTCCGAGCGATCTGAGCTTTAACCTCGGCTAAAGATGAAATTTCTTCCGAGCGACCACGCCAACTTTGGCTAGAGATAAGATCTCTCCCGAGCGCCCGAGCTTCAACCTCGGCAAGAGATAAGATCTCTTTCGAATAATCGAGTCAACCTCGGCTAGAGATAAGATCTCTCCGAGCGCCCGAGCTTCAACCTCGGCTAAAGATAAGATTCTTCGAGCGATCGAGTCAACCTCGGCTAGAGATAAGATTTCTCTCGAGTGACCGAGCCAACCTCGACTAGAGATAAGATCTCTTTCGAGCGCCCGAGCTTTAACTTCGGCTAGAGATAAGATTTCTTCTGAGCGACCGTGCCAACCTCGGCTAGAGATAATATCTCTTCCGAGTGCTCGAGCTTCAACCTCGGCTAGAGATAAGATCTCTTCCGAGCGACCGCGCCAACCTCGGCTAGAGATAAGATCTCTCCCAAGCATCTGAGCTTCAACCTCGGCTAGAAATAAGATCTCTCCCGAGCTTCGAAGGCCTCATTCATTTAGGATGAGATGGAGGGAGAGGTTCTGTCAATGGCCCTTATGTGCCCTCACAGTCCGTTAGGAACAGGAGGAGAACCTCATCCTAATGTGAGCAAAGTTGAAGGCCTCGTTCATTTAGGACGAGATGGAGGGAGAGGCTCTATCAACGGCCCTTATATGCCCCCACAGTCCATTAGGAATAGGAGGAGAACCTCATCCTAATGTGAGCAAAGTCGAGAGAACCTCGTCCTAACGCAAGCAAAGTCGAAGGCCTACCCCCACAGCCCATTAGGAATAGGAGGAGAACCTCATCCTAACGCAAGCAAAGTCGAAGGCCTCGTTCATTTTAGATGAAATGAGGGGAGAGGTCCAGATAATGGCCCTTATGTGCCCCCACAACCCGTTAGAAACAGGAGAAGAACCTCGTCCTAACGCGAGCAAAGTCGAAGGACCTCGTTCATCTTAGACGAGATGGGGGGAGAGGCCCAGATAACAGCTCTTATGTGCCCCCACAGCCCGTTAGAAATAGGAGGAGAACCTCGTCCTAACGTGAGCAAAGTCGAAGATCGAGCCTCAAAGTCTACGACAACCTCGACTGCAGGTGATAAGATCTTTCCTGAGGGTCCGGACTAATCTCGACTGTAGGAGATAAGATCTCTCCTAAGCGTCCGCAATAACCTCGACTGTAGGAGATAAGATCTCTCCCGAGGGTCCAAGCCAACCTCGGCTGCAGGTGACAAGATCTCCCTCGAGCGCCCGCATCAACCTTGGCTCTAGGAGATACCCATTAAGAACAGAAGGAGAACCTCATCCTAACGTAAGCAAAGTCAAAGGCCTCGGTCATTTTAGACGGGATGAAGGCCCCGAAGATGGCTCCATTGTGCTTGACAACAACAAAAGACAATATCTCCGTCGAGCTTCAACTACACTTTCAACATCGACTGGAGATAAGGTGCAGAGCCTTGAAGAGGACTTCGACAGTCGCCTTTTTGTACTCCCTTCCTTCAAGTCTCGAACTCGAAAGTGGGGGGACTATTGTTGGAGATAAATTCCGCTCCCGTCGAAGTTGAGTCTGAAGCTTAGCCTAATGCAGCTGATAATTACGAAAGAGCTTCAATCGAAAATTTTCTCCTTAGCAGTCGGATTTATTCAGTGGCCGAACTACTCGACGAACAAATCTAGCCAAACTTCTCAGCGGTCGAGCCCCAGCCGAACCTCTTCAGTCGATCGAACTTCTCAATAGCCGAATTTCTTTCGAACTCCTCCAGCAGTCGAGCTTCTACAGAGGCCGAACTCGTTCCGGACTCCTCCAGCAATCGAGCTTCTGCGAAGACCGAACTCCTTCCGAATTCCTCCAACAGTCGAGCTTCTATGAAAGCCGAACTCCTTTCGGACTCCTCCTCCAGTCGAGCTTTTATGGAAGTCGAACTCCTTACAAACTGTTCCTTCAGATGGATTCCTACAGGCGATTCTACTACTGAACGGTTATAATTATCACGATAATTATAATTGTCATTTATCAAGACAACATGATCGGCATTTATCAAGTCAATCACGATCGATATTTATCAAGATGGTTACGATAATCATTAATCAAGGCAGTTATAACAAGCTCCGCCTATAAAAAGGGATTCTTCAGGTATGTTTTCTCTAAGCTTTCTTCTCCTTTTCGAAACCCTGCCGAACTCCACACTGAGCATTCTATTTCTGTTGGCCAGAGCTAATTTGACCGTCGGAGGATCCTATCGGAGCCATCAATACTAACTCCGAACGAAACTTTATTTTGCAGGTCACCGACGGCGACCTCGTCTTCCTCGACTCCAGCTCGATCCGACGTCAATCAAATTCTACACCAATATGGATCAAAATGGTGCACAATATATATGACCACCTTGACTCTTGGGAATACCTTTCTTATAGGAATGTATCTTCGCCATAGCGCATTATGCTGTTGACTTGCTCAACTAGAAGGGGAGGATGATTGGTAGAAGGGTATCTTTTCTAGTCCTCCAGTTTTTCCATACTCCTTTATAGTTTCACCCTATTTTGTTTATTCTTGCATATCTTTCAAAAATGTTGCTACGGATTCTCTGGTAAAGAATAATCATGGAATGCTTATACAAAGGAAATCGAAGGAATTCTTTTATTGGTAGCTAGTATGGAAGATTTTTGGACATGGGATGGTGTTAAGTACAGGCAATTTTTTTTGGCAACTGAATGGTGGAAGGCAACTGAATAGATCAAATGTGGCCCAATGTGGCCAACAGCAGCCCCCTCACCCCTATGGGCTTTGAATGCAACACCACCATCTATGGCGACCGCTATCAGCTTAAGATTTTGGATTTGCTTATTCAACATGGTATCAAAGGTTAATTACCTCCGCCACAGGTCGTGAATTTGAGTCTACTCTATGCTAATTATTTAGTTAATTATCTTGATTATTGTTTTGAGTCATTTAAATTACCGTTGTCCCCCCAGACCACCAGTGAGGGAGAGTGTACATGTTAAGCAATATACATTACTAACCTAAGCCTCTGGGTTAATTGGTTATTCCAATTGGTTTATGTAATTTTATCTATTTTATAATCACCTGCTAGAGGAAATATTTGAAAAAAAATCTTTCTTCGATGTGACATGTAGTTATAATGATAATTATCCAGCAATCACCATACATGTTTCTTTTTCTTTTTCTTCATGACAGAGAAAGAGAAAAGAGAGGGACATGCATCCTCGTTACAATTAACTAAATTCACATATTTAAAGATGCATCGTCCAAGATTCAAATTCAGAATCTTTTATTGCTAAATCGAGGGGTATAACCATTGGGATAAATTCTAATTCATGTCACCATATAAAATTACTAGCTTGAGGAACGATAGAAAAGTTTCAGATCAACTGCATTACTTGTATCTTAAATTTCCATACTGCAAAAGTATTTCTGAATATCAAAATGGCCGTGTCCACATGACTCCGTTTCCATCTCACCTTTCCCTGGCTAACATTTCGCTCCTACATACAAAAAATAAATAAATAAATAAATTTACATCGTAAATGAATTCAACAAATTCAAAGTATCTTCCTCAAGTCGAGCACCACCATATTGCCCTTCTCTCTCTAACATCAATCATTTTCTCTATTACCGATGGAGGAAAGGGTGAATATGGCCACCACAGATGGAGATGAGAAGCCGAGCATCGATGAGTTGTCAATGGAGCAGCTCTTTGAGAGCAAGGAGATGCCCTCTTGGAGCGATCAACTCACCTTTCGAGCCTTCTTTGTCGGCCCCGTTCTTGGTCTCTTCTTAAGTTTTATTGTAATGAAACTTAATCTCTTCACTGGTATCATCCCCTCCCTAACTGTCTCCGCTGGTCTTTTGGGGTTCTTTCTTGTCGGGACTTGGACGAAGGTTCTCCGGAGGGCAGGTTTTCTTATGCAACCTTTCACCCGTCAGGAGAATACCGTCATCCAAACTTGCATCGTTGCCTCATCTATCTTACAAAAAAAATATTCTAATCTTAATTATTTCAATTTCTATTCATAGACACTTTTATGAAAGAATTACATTTAATTATCTCTAGAGTTAGAAAACAATTTTAAGATGACCAATGTCGTAGACATCTAGCTTTGTAATAGCTATTTGAGATCAATTTTATGGTTTCTCTTTTATCGAGCATTTTTTATTAAGATTGTTTATGATGTTATTAATAAGGATGCTTTGATATTCATAAAAATTATATTTGGATTTAGTTCATCATCTTTGAATTTTTTAATGATGATGGTTAATCTAATGTTAAATTATTTAAATTCTAGAGAAGATGCAACAAAGCTTAAACACAAGCTAAGTCTTGCAATAAATTGGGGAAAATTAGTTAACTCTCTCTAAATTTTGAAACCTCTAGAAAGTTGAAGAAAAATTAGTTATAACTCTATCTTCTTAATTTTCTATTTGAGCTTGGTACCGATGACAATAAATTGAATTATAGTTCTAATATATAATATTTAAGGCGAAATGAAGAGGAAAAACTAGCAAGATATTCAAGAATACAGATGTCCAATAGCTTCATTTTTTGGCCTTTTTTTTTTTTCCTGGAGATTATGAATATGATATTGCAATTAGCAATTCAGTATGTTTACAAATTACATGAGTTATTTGGCATGTCTTTTTTTTTTTTTGGTATTTTAACCATGTAAGGGATTAAAAAAATGGTGCTCTATCATTTATGCTCATTGTGAGACAGGGATGGACCTTTTTTTTGTAATTAGTTATTTGCACAACTTGCAACACATGTAATTTGTTAAAGAGGAGGGGCAATTGGATGGTAGCTACCCCCGGCCCATTAATCATGATTACATTTTTTCATTTTCTTAAATGCATGTAAAATGTAAGAGATCAAAACAAGGGACCATTCAGTGGATGGTTGTTGCCTTGTTGGACAAAAAAAGGCATGTTCTTTTTCTCTTTACACATACCCCTTTTTTTTCCCCACTAGTTCTTTCTCTTAGTTGGGAAAAGAAAAAATATAGGGTTGAGTTATTTTTTTGACAAAAATTAAATTTTATTCATGAAAATTTTGCCATTGAACTATTTTACATCTTAATTAAAAAAAATTTAAATTTCTTTAAAATTCCATTAAGTAGCCCTAACATACAAAATTTTCAAATATATCTCGGCTGCGTCTATAGTTACAATGACTATTTCTTGAAATATAATTATAATAATTAAATAATTAATTTAGATAATATAGTACATCTATTTTAAGATATATTTAAAATTAGTATGCACAATTAAAGTTATGAAAAAAACTACATGTAAATATAAAATAATATTTGAAATAGTCAAAAAAAAAAGATTAAGGAAAAATCTTGGGCCACCATATTACTATTATACTAGCTAACGCATCCATGAATGCATAGGCTTATATTAATTAAAATATACCAACCATATAAAGAATGGGATGGTGGTCATGATGGAAACCATGGTACTAGGTCCTAGGAATGGTTAAAAAATGATCTAATTCAAAAACCTAGTCTAATTCCAGACTTGTGGAAATTTTTCAATTTTGGTTTATGTTGGGTAAAGGCTAATTTTTTTGATCCAAACTTTAAATAAAGTGAGGGTCAAACCTCGGCCTACTCGAATCACAGCGATTTTCTTAGGTCAGACCAGGTATGATGCGATCAACCCATGACTATGAGGTGAGGATTTTAGCACCTATTGCTTTCACTTTAATACTTAGTTCATGTTGCAATTGCAACGGTTGGATAAACCACATCAGGTGGAATTAATTGAATTGAGATGATGGAAGTCAACTTGCAAACGACCATGGGGGT
The DNA here is from genome assembly GCA_006176705.1 of Cocos nucifera. Lineage (NCBI taxonomy): Eukaryota > Viridiplantae > Streptophyta > Magnoliopsida > Arecales > Arecaceae > Cocos > Cocos nucifera. The sequence goes on along the minus strand of QRFJ01000198.1, from coordinate 1,992,182 downwards.
AAGGATCTTGATCCAGATTAAAAATGGCATTCATTATCCAAACCTACTCCAATTTGAACTAGTGCTCCCAAACCAATCTTTCGCAGTTTCACCTCACCATACAAATGATATAGTCCACTACTTGATGCTCCGATCTCCCCCCCGCCCCCCCATTCTTCAAAAAAAAAATTATATTTCTTTTTATTTTGAGAAATAGGATGAGATTGCTACCTTGATGGTTTGAACGACCAACAGACTACACTCTGATGGCAACATCTATTACAATTTTTCTTGATCCTACCACGTAAATTTTTAGTTGTATCAGCTGGTTTTGGAAGTTATTTTCTTGGAATGAGTGAGACTGTGGCCAATGACTTCAATGAGGCAAATACGAAGGTTGATACGAAGGAGCCTTCTCTCGGTTGGATGGTAGCTTTCCTCTTCATTGTTAGCTTCATTGGCTTGTTCTCCGTCGTGCCGTTGAGGAAGGTTAAAGAAAACTATCGTCGTTATCGAATATTTGCTACATCTTTACTAGCATTTGAAATTTTCTAATTTCTTTTTTTTTTTAAAAACAAAAAATGCTAAACTTTCTCAGATAATGGTCCTTGGGTATAACCTAACATACCCAAGTGGTATGGCCACTGCTTACCTGATTAACAGCTTCCATACACCTCAAGGAGCCTTGCTAGCAAGGTAACCTAAAATTCTTTCATTCTTTATATCTGTTTAACAATATTATTTCAATTTCTTCACAGATTACTGATTGGTCCCTCAACCATCTTCTTTCAGGAAACAAGTCTCGCATCTCTTCATCAAATCCTTTAGCGCTAGTTTTTTGTGGTCCTTTCCGGTGGTTCTACACAGCTGATGAAAATTGTGGATTTAAAGCCTTCCCAACATTGGGACTAGAGGCTTACAAGTAAGAACAACTGCAACATTTTTAATAGCAATTGGGCTTTTATTTTCCATTAATTTGTAGGCTAACATAATAAGAATCCAGAAAGATCTTGAAAAAACTATTTAATGAGGTATTTACTATCAAATTGGTGACAAGTACGTGCAATCGAGTATGATACTCCAACTTTCTAATAATAATTCTTTATTCGAATTTTTTCAAATTTTACTTTGATTTCTCGACAACCTACGTGGGCGTGGGAATGCTTTGCCCTTGCATAAACGCCTCATTACTGGTTGGCGCCCTCATCTCGTGGGGCATTCTCTGGCCCTACATCGAAAGCAAGAAGGGAGACTAGCATTCGGAAACCATCCCCTCTACTAGCTTGGGTGGCCTCAACATGCATATATATATATATATATATATATATATATATATATATATATATATATATATATATATATATATATATATATATATATATATATATATATACACACACACACGTACATGTGTATAAATAATTAAAAATTTTAAATTTTGATTCAAAATTTAATTAAATTTTAACTTTTAAGACTCGTTGATCCAAACTATAATTTTCAATTCATTATTTAAATTTTAATCCTAACGAGATGAAAATGCCCTCAATTCAAATATAGCATCTCTTCGAAATAAAATTTTCCATCTTTCCATCTTTCTTCTCCCCTTCAGGTACCTCCGACGACCTCCGACGGACTAATTTTAGGGCAATTTGCCTCACGCCACCAGCGGCGATATCTGCGGCACTACTTCTTTGGCAAAATCTTCAATGACAATGATGACGATGGAGATGGCAGATTTGGATAGAGGTAGATTTTTTTTTCTGATATTTTTTTTATTTTTTTAATGGCACTACTTTTTTGCCTGTCTTCCTTTTTGTAGATGTTAGATAGAGAAGTTTTTAATTACTCAATCGGTTCTTAAGGTTGCTCTCAGATAGCCGCTAAAGTAGCGTTGGACATTGCATTTCCTTCCTGTCCAAAAATCTCTATTCAATCTCCTCTCGAAGCACCAAGACTCTGAGAAGAATCAATTAAGAGGTAGGTTTTTTTTTTTTTTTTTTACATTATATTTCATATTCATGATCTTTTTTTTGGTTTTGGCTTTGACTGGTTTTGTTTTCTCAATCAAGAAAGCATGATATCCCTGAAAACATTCAATTCATGATGTATGTTTTTTTAAATTTAAGGTATTTAAAGAATTGAGAGAAAATGCGAATATAATTGTAGGATATTGTATTTCTTTCATTGGTAAACTATGAAATTTTAGATAAAAAATAATATAGTTGAATTAGAATAATGGTAGAAAATTATGCATTGAACTTCATAATTATAAATTTAAAGTATTTTATCAACTTGAGTTAAACTATTAATACGGTAGAATAATGCATTTTAATTAGCAGAAGCTTTGCTATCATAATTTTTTTTTAGATTTTTTGAATTAAATTGGATTGATATTTGTTTACAATATCACGATGATGTTTTTGATATATATCATGTGAATTTGATTTGTGATGCAGTATCAAGATGGCTAGTTCAAGGAGAGGTAAAAATTTGTGCATTGGCCCAATTAATATGGTGAATAGAAGATATTATTTTAGTCACTATATTGAGGTTATGGACATACTTATAGAGTCCATATCCATAGAGCAGAAGACAGATGACTATAACTCTGTTTGTCCATTTGCTCCGACCTCCATAAATCAAGCAAAGTAGGTTGTTATTGGATGCATTGCTGTTCTTTTAAGATGATGATAAGGAGGGCTTTAGGTTGGATAGTACTATGGTTTCTTTTATGGGAACTAACATTGTTCTCATCCTTGGTTTAAGGGCTGTGATGAGGTTGAATTGTATAGGAGTGAGAAGATTTAATCGAACCTTATCACCCGATTTTTTAATGGTGACTATAAAAGACTACTAGGGATTTAGTTTAAATAGATTGATGTCTCTTGTTGGAAAGTCAGGATTGCAGGATGTAGATGACTTTACCAAGTGTTGGATTATTTTTCTTTTTGTAACTATTCTTTTTTCAACTGTACAATACCATGTTCTAAAAGGATTATGTCAATATCTTGATGATTTGGATCGTCTAGGTTCATATAGTTAGGGTCTTGCAATTTTTTCTTTTCTTCGATAGTAGATCCCTAGCCTAGCAAAGAGCATGCTGATAAGTATCACAAATTTGCTAATAAAAGTATTAATTTATTAATTAATTTATATTAATATTTTAAAAATAATAAAAATAAATAATAAAATAATAATAATAATATAAAAATAAAATAAATAATAAATAATAATAATAATAAATAAATAATAATAAAAATAAATTAAAAAATAAAATATTAACATATATTAAAAAAATAAAAAAATAAAATATTATTTCAATAAAAAGAGATCATTTTTTTGTCACAACAAAATAAATTTGGAACGAATCAAAATTAAAATAGATCCAATATAAATTTTTAAATAAATAAAAATAAAATAATAATAAAATAAAATTAATCGGCTCAGTCAGCAAAGCCGACGCACTCAATTGAGCCGACGTACCTAGCCAAGCCGCTAAGCTAGTGCATCCTGGCTCAGCCAGCTAGCCGACCCAGTAGAGACGGCATCTTGCTATCCCGCAACCCACCAATCAGATCCGTCGGTGCATAGTGAACCAGCAGCTGGTCCACGAAATCAGCCATAGATCATCAACTCAGCAGAAAGCGGCCAATCGCAAGCCACCGCATGGCAGACCAAGATCCTTAAAGGATCTATAGAAAATTCATCGTGGCCTATAGGGGCAGTATTGTAATTTCATAGGCTAAGGTCAATGCTGATTGGTCGAGGTCCATGGTGCGGTTGGTCCACGTGGTCCATAGCTACAGTAATAGCATGATCGGATGATAGCGGTGGATTCCAATCAAGATTGGATGGCTATGATTTCTTCCATGTTTTATTCGATTTCCAAATAACTTTCGGTGATGATCCGACGGCAGCGCTCGCTCCAAGTGCGATCCAACAACTGAGATAACTCCCGGTAGCAATTAAACACCCAAGCATGTGATCAACAGCCATATTTCTCTCATCAAGCTTGATCCAATGGCCAGAATTTAATCTGACTTGATTTGAGCTATTACACGTCCATGTTTGATATTTTTTGAAGCTTTAGATCATCATTTGACGGCTAGAATATACAAGGATTTCACATAAGATAGATCCAATGATTTTCTCTTGATTTCTTCAACAAACATGGATCCATACAATCTTTTTAGTCCCATATTGCTTGATAACAAAGTTTTCAGCCCTCCAGCAGCTATAAAAAGATTTCAGGATCCTAGAGTTGAGACATCTGATCCAGAAGAAGCTATGGTAAAGGATAGGAGTCAGGCTTTGGCTGAAGGTTGCTTCGAGACAGATGATGCCGAGAAGAAGAGCCAGACTTCTACTCCATCTTCACGTCGCTGCTGATCTAAAGATTAAGAATTTTTTTTATTTCTTTTCTTTTTAATTATTATATTTGAATTTTAAATTTTAATATAAAATTAAGTTTATTGCTGTTTTAATTTCTATTCTTTAATTTTTGCTCTTTTAATTTTATTTTTTAATTTTAATTGTTCTTTAATTTAATTGCAAGTAAACGCTAAGATCTAACTAGGAGATTTTAGTACTAAGTTTAATCTTTCTATAATATTTAAATTCTACTTTTTATTTTTCATTTATTTTTTGATTTCAAATTTTTTTTTCTTTTCATAAAAATTAAAGATTTCAAAAATTAAATCATTACCTTCTTATGGATTTGACCTGACTTGCTACTATCTATGTGCTCTTAATTATTTTAAAAAAAGTTAGATTAAACTGGTAATTATGGTATTTTAACAATGGTATCGCGATCTATCAAGTTTTTGACGTCGTTGCCGAAAAGACATAAAAAAATAAAAAATAAGATTTTTGATTTTTTTGATTTTTTTTATTACTATTTTCTAACTTTTTCTTATTTATTTTATAGATAAAAAAGGAAGAAGAAAAAAGAATAAAAAGATTAGGGTAAGGAGGAAACTTCTAAACCTATTTGGTGAGATCAAACCTAAACACTAATTTTTTAATTATTATTTACTTTATTTTTAAATTAATTAAAAATTATCTACTTAAACTTAATTAAAAATCTCATGACAAGAGTAGAAACCATAATTGCTTAGAGCATGCATCATATTAGTTTTACTTTTATTTTTATTTTTTTTAATGATTATTGGAGGCAAGATAAGTTTTTCAGAATTCAATTAGTTGCATGCATCTAGTTTAAATTGCATAGAACCCTTTGCTTGAAAAATTTTTTTTATGCATATTCATATTAAATCAAATTAAGGGCACAACCCAATTAAATAAGATAAGATGAAGATTTGATCATCCTTTCTTGGCCTATAAATAATCAACCAACATCCATCATTGATCTAAGCCTTTAAATTAAAATCAATTAGACATCAACCCTAGGAACTCGAACTCAATAGGACAAGAAATCCTAAGAGTTGAACCAGATTAGGGTTAGTCAACTTAACTGATGTCTAAGAAAAGTGGCTCAAAAATTACGTTCCGAAGAAAGATGGTATATAATTGATTCTGTTAGCTTACCTGGTCAAGCATAATTGGTGTCTAAGGCAAGCAACGTGAGGACTTCCACCGACCTTATACTTACCTGGCCAGTTGATTGACTGATTCTCTACTTGAAGGGCTTGAAGGTGACCTTTGCAGTTAGGAGCTGTCTAGATTTAGGACAATCGTTAGTCAGAATTGCTTGTCTAACTTATTTGCTAATTAATAATAAATATAAATATAATTAATTCTTTTCTATCATCTCTAGATTTAGGACTCCTTATGACTCTTTCTTAGAACTCTCTTCTTTCTCTTCTCTTTCTTCTCTCTAAAAAAAATTTAAAAAATATTTATAAAAAAATTAAATTAGGATTACACTAGTACATGTACAATAGAAGATCACTATTATCTAACCTAGTTAAACTAAATTCCAAAGTTGAATGACTATTTCATATAGAAGCTAAAAATTAAATGGCTGAAAATAATGGAGAACCACCTAAACTGATGAAGAAATACTTTATTCCTTTTACTTATAACCCATCGACTTATATCCAATTACCAGATATCCCTACTAGCCATTATGAAATCAAGTTGCCCACAATCCAGATGCTCCCATCTTTCTAGGGGAGCATCAATGAAGATCCTTATAAGTATCTAGATAAATTCTTAAAAATCTGCTCTACGATAAAAATTTAGAATTTTTTTGATGACGCTCTTAGACTGACCTTATTTTTTTTTTCATTAAAAGATAAAGCCAAGTATTAGCTTGGCACAATAAAAAATCAATTCAAATATGGGTAGAGATGAAACATGAATTCCTTAAGAAATTTTATCTCATATGTCGAACCAACACTATGAGGTGAGCTATCACTGGATTTGCTTAGCTTTCAGAAAAATAAATTCATAAATAATGAGAAAGACTTAAGAAACTTCCTAGAAAATGCTCACACCATGGTCTATCTAAGTGAAAAATTATCCAAGCTTTTTATGAAGGTTTAGGAGGACAATACAGACAAATGATAAATGCATCCTATGGAGGTGCACTTATGAGTTAAAGTGAGGATGAAGCTTACACCTTATTTGAAATTCTAAGTAAAAATTTGATTAACCATGCTTCATTATCCTCTTATGAAAGATCAATTTCTCATAAAAAATGGGCAGGAATATATGAAATTAAATATTTAGAATCAAGTTCTAAGGCTAACATGAACCTAGTAAATAGAGTCGACCTTCTTGCCCAAATTAGATCAATTCCTAAACCTAAGCCAACAATCTCCTGCATAATACACACTATCTTTTAATTATTAGAAGATTTATTCTATTTGTGGTAACCCAACCCATAGTGTGAGTGAATGTCCTACGGCTGCATAATTTCCATCCTTCATCCAAGAATAAGTTCAAGCTGCTCAAGATTACTCCAAACTTATCAATGACCCATTTTCAAATACATATAACCCAGGCTGGAGAAACTATTCTAATTTTTCTTAGAAACCATAACAAACTCAGGCTCAGATCCAAACTCCATTAGTACAAAATTATCAGAATAGACCCTAATACCAGAACTATGCCTATAACAAAAGTTAGCCTAGTCAGTCTTTCCAGCCACCACATTATAATCGGCCCTTACACCCACCTTCTCAACAGACTAATCTAACTGACGATCGATTTAACTAACTGCAATAATTAATCCTATCTCAATAATAATCGATTCTAAATCAACACCAATCCATTGCTAGGCTAGAAGCTCAAATAGGATAATTAGTTGAGTCTAGTATGAGGAGAGAATCAGGTCAGTTACCAAACCAATCAATTGTCAATCATAAAACTAACCCATCTAATATCCACCAACCATCTGGATTCAGTCATCAATCCATCATTCCATCTAAGAATCCCCAATTAGAGAATGCCAAAGCAATTTTTGAACTTCGAAGTGGTAGGATTCTTAAGGACCTATACTAGGATCAGATGTAAAGGCTAGTACTGATGCTAGTCAAGAAGAAAATTTAGAAGAAGAAGTTAATACTAAAGCTAACCACAGAAAAGAACCTGAGCCTAGAACTAGTATTGATACTGGTTTTAATAAGATCGATAAAGAAAAGAGGAGAATAGATGAGTTATCCGAGATATATAAATCCAAAGTTCCGTTCCCTCAAGCCTTAGAAGTAGGCTCTTCTCGTAAAAAGCAAGAAATACGTAATGAGGAGTTAATGAAACTATTTAAATAAGTGCATATTAATTTACCCCTCTTCGATGCAATTCAACATGTCTCAGCTTACGCTAAATTTCTTAAAAAATTTTATACTCAAAAGCGTGAGCCATGAACTAAAAGAATTATATTGTCTGAGGATGTAAGTGTAGTCCTATTAGATCCATTGCCTCAGAAAATGAAAGATCCTAGTGCTCCATTAATTTCATGTGTTATAGGAGGCATAACCTTTAATCGAGCATTATTAGACTTAGGAGCTAGTATGAACCTACTTCCATCCTTGGTTTATGGAAAATTTAGGATAAGAGAACATAAATTGACATTAGTTATTTTGCAATTAGCTGATAGATTTGTAAAAATATCACGTGGTCTAATTGAGGATGTTTTAGTTAGAGTAGATAAATATTATTTTCTAATAGACTTTCTCATACTTGATATGGAACCATTCCGAGAGCTGAACCAAAATTTTATAATTCTAGATCGTCCATTCCTAGCTACTACCAATGCTAATATCAATTATAAGATAGGAGCCATGGACATTTCTTTTGGGGATCACAAGATAAGAATAAATATTTTTAATGCCTCTAAGCACACTCAAGAGGAAGAAGACTATTTTGTAATCGATCACATAGATGAGATAGTTGAATCTGATTTCTTCTTAGATTTATCAAGAATGATCTTCTGAATAAGCTTGTCAAAAAAATCTTAGATTAGGAGGTGAATACCCTGCTTGATTCACCTCATCCATCACATACATTAACTTGGTCGACGAAAATTGAACCCTTACCTGAGCAAAATATTGAATCATTACGTCTTTCAATTCAGGCCCCACCATAGCTTGAACTAAAATCTTTGCCTGAAATACTTAAGTATGTATTTCTAAGATCAGAGAAAATCCTGTCGGTGATCATTGCTTCTGACCTAACTCCTAAACAGGAAGACTAAGTAGTAGATATTTTGAAAATATATAAGAAGACCATAGGTTGGACCATCGTCGATTTAAAAGGCATTAGTCCATCAATATGTATGCACCATATTTATATTGAAGATAATGCCAAACTAACTCGAGAAATGTAAAGATGGCTCAACCCTAATATGCAAGAAGTAGTCAAGAAAGAGATATTTAAATGGTTAAATATGGATATTATTTATCCTATTTCTAATAGCCACTGGATGAGTCCTACATAGATTGTTCCAAAAAAATTTGGACTCACGGTTGTCCACACTAACCATGGGGATCTAGTACCAACATGACTTTTCACTTGATGGCGTGTCTGTATAGATTATAGCAAATTCAATTCAGCCATCCAAAAAGACCACTTTTCATTATCCTTTATTGACCAAATCCTAGAGAGACTAGCTGGCCAATAATATTTTTGTTTTCTAGATGGATACTCAGGATATAATCAGGTAGTAATCTATCCAGGAGATCAGGAAAAGACCACATTTACATCTTCCAATAGAACTTTTGCTTTTCGTAGAATGTCTTTTAGATTATGTAATGGCCCTACGACCTTTCAAAGGTGCATAATGTCAATATTTTCAGACATGATAGGAGATTTTTTGAAAATATTCATGGATGATTTTTTGATCTTTGGAGAATCTTTTGAGATTTGCCTCAATAATTTAAAGAAAATATTGCAACGATGTATTAAGGCTAATTTAGTTTTAAGTTGGGAAAAGAGCCACTTCATGGTTTAAGAATGGATTGTGTTAGGACATATAGTGTCTAAAAGAGAGATAGAGATTGATAAAGCAAAAGTTGACTTAATTTCTAAACTACCTCCATCCACTTCTGTCAAACAAATTCGATCCTTTCTTGGCCATATAGGATTCTATCATTGCTTCATCAAAGACTTTTCTAAGATACCTTATCCATTATGTAATTTACTTGCTAAAGATGTTCTTTTTAACTTTGATGAAGAGTATCTTAAAGTCTATAAATTCTTGAGAGAAGTTATAACCAAAGCCCCGATCATTCCACCTCTAAACTGGTCACTATCTTTTGAAATCATGTGTGATGCTTCAGACTTTGCCATAGGAGCTATCCTAGGCTAAAGGGTAAACAAATATCCTATAGCAATCTATTATGCTAGTAAAACTCTGAATGAAGCACCAATAAATTATACTACAACTGAAAAAGAGTTACTAGCTATAGTATTTGCCCTAAAAAAGTTTAGATCATATTTGTTAGGATAAAAAATCATGGTATACTCAGATCATTCAGCTTTGAGATACCTGCTCTAAAAGAAAGGCACTAAACCATGACTGATTAGATGGATTTTATTGCTACAAGAATTTGATATAAAAATTTGAGATAAGAAGGGATCTGAGAATGTTGTAGCAGACCATCTATCTAGGATCCTAATTAAAGATACTGAACCTGCATCAATCGAAGAATTTTTTTCAGATAAGCAGTTGTTGACAGTTTCACATATGCAAAAGCCCCTTGGTTTGCAGATATTGTAAATTACCTAGTAGTAGGACAAATTCTTGATGACTGATCTAAGAATGAAAATGATCGATTCTTTACTCAAATTAAATACTATTTTTGGAAAGATCCTAATTTTTTTAAAATTTATACCGACTAGATCATTCGTAGATGTGTTCCTGAATCTAAACAGCTGAGTATCTTACAATTCTGTTATACTCTTACTTGCAGAGGATATTTTTTTAAAAGAAAAACTGTGACCAAAATATTGCAAAATAGATTTTATTGGCCTACATTTTTTAAGAATGCCCATATTTTTAGTCAAAAGTATCTTAAGTGTCAAGCTTTAGAAAATATTTCAAAGAAAGACATGATGCCTTTGAACCCCATCTTGGTAGTTGAAATTTTTGATATTTAGAAAATTGATTTCAAGAGATCTTTTTCACCATCTAAAAGTTTTGAATATATTTTGGTGGCCATTGATTATATTTCTAAATGGATTGAAAAAATGGCAACACGAACTAATGATCATAAAGTAGTCTTAAAACTTTTTTAAAAGAATATCTTTTTTAGGTTCAAATTTTCAGTACTAGCATTAGTGATGGACGTACCCACTTCACAAACTATCAGTTTCGAATGCTGTTATAAAAATATGGGATGACACATAAGATAGCTACACCATACCATCTGCAAACAAGTAGCCAAGTAGAAGTATCTAATAGGAAGATTAAGAATATTTTATAAAAGACTATTAGGCTTGATCAAAAAGATTGGTCAGGTCAATTAGATGATGCATTATGGGCCTATAGCATAGCTTATAAAATTTCTATTGGAATATCTCCTTATAGATTGATCTATGAAAAAGCAGGTCACCTTTCGGTAGAACTTGAACATAAAGCATATTGGGCAATAAAGTAATTAAATTTTAATCTAAATTAAGTCGATTCTAATTGGATGCTATAATTGGATGAATTAGATGAATTAAGATGAGAAGCTTATAAAAACTCAAAAATCTACAAAGAGAAAATGAAAGCTTTTCATGATAAATATATTTCAAGAAAAACCTTTGAGCTAAATCAACAAATTTGGTTATTTAACTCAAGACTCTAATTATTTTCTAGAAAGTTAAAATCTAGATGTGATGGATCTTATATAGTCAATCAAGTATACCCACGTGGTATAATTAAACTCTATAATTCTTGATCTAAGAATTTCTTTAAGATAAATTGTCAAAGGCTTAAACGATATATCGAAGGGATATCATTAAACCAAACCATTGATCAAACAATATTAATAGATCCATAATGAATTGAGGTGCATTATGTCTAGCTGAAGACGATAAACTTAGCGCTTATTGGAAGGCAACCAACATTTTTTGCATCTAATTTATTTTTTTTAGTTTATTTTCTTTTTAGAATAAGTGGCTAGGTTGGAGGAGAATCAAAGCTTTATGACCCATGCTAGATAAATAATAAAACTTTTTATTGCACCCTTTCATTTTTTCTTCACCATTAAGGATAATATCGATTAAGTTAGAGGATAGAAAAATAAAATTAAAAATATATAATATAAATAATAATAATAATATATAATCTTTAAAATTTAAAGAAAAATAAAAAAATTGAATAAACTATATTTTAGAAAAAAAATTTGAGCAAAATAGACTAGAAAAAGTAATAAAGTTAGAAAGTATTTGCTAATGATTGTAGCGAGTCGGAAAGTAGATTAGTTGGTTAGACTTTTAACAACCTACTTAGGTCATTTAAAGGCTATCAACACTTCAAATTGCAAATGCACACTAACAAAATAAAATAAGTATAAATTATAAGACCAACCGAGGATTCAATTATCATTAAAAATTAGTAATTATTATATACCCCAATTAAAAAAACTTGAATTGAAGGAAAGAGCTATCTGCCCAAAATAAAAAGTGCAAATACAGAATATATATGGATTGTCCTAAATTAACTTAGTAACTGGATCTCTACACCAAAATCAAGTATGAAGGTTCACATCAAATGATGGAGAAAAGGTTAGAATGCTCAGCACATGTTTAAAGAGAGAGAGAGAGAGAGAGAGAGAGAGAGAGAGAAAGATAGTATGAAAGCTACTTTAATTTATGCACTTATCTTGGAGGTGTATAGAAAATTAACCAAAATAGATAATAATAGAAGATATATTTATCCTTTAAATTAACATCCAAATACTAAGTTAGACTTCATAAACATAAGTCCTGTAGATCTTTTGATGAATTCTAAAGAAATTTTTGATTAATCTGACCATAAAATTTGCTTCTAAAACTCAATACTTAGTTAGTAATACTATCTAAACTTTTAAGCCTAGAGCTATTTTTATGAAAAAAAATTTTAATAAAATATAGTGATTAATCAAAGACTAGCATTACATTGCTAAGAGACTGGCAATGAGTAAGTTAGAAGGTATAATAAGTATCACAAATTTATTAATAAAAGTATCAATTTATTAATTAATTTATATTAATATTTTAAAAAAATATAAATAAATAATAAAATAATAATAATATAGAATAAAATAAATAATAATAAATAATAATAATAATAAAATATTAAAATATATATTAAAAAATAATAAAAATAAAATATTATTATCAATAAAAAAGCTCATTTTTTATCATAATAAAATAAATTTGAAGTAAATCAAAATTAAAATGGATCTAATATGAATTTTTAAATAAATAAAAAATAATAATAATAAAATAAAATTAATCGGCTCAGCCAGTAAAGTCGACACACTCAGCTAAGCTGGCATGCCTAGCCAAGCTGCTAAGCCAGTACATCCCGGCTCAGCTAGCTAGCTGGCCCAGCAGAGATGGTGGTCCACCAGCCCTCAGCTCACCAACTAGGCCCGTCGGTGCACAGTGAACCAGCAGTCGATCCACAAAATTGGCCATAGACCGCCAGCTCAGTAGAAAGCGGCCAATCGCTGGCTGTCGCATAGCAGACTAAGATCCTTAAAGGATCTACAGAAAATTCATCGCAGCATATAAGGGTAGTATTGTAATTTCACAGGCTAAGGTCAGCACTGATTAGTCGAGGTCCATGGTGCGGTCGGTCCACATGGTCCATAGCTACAGTAATGGCATGATCGGATGGTAGTGGAGGATTTCGATCAAGATCGAACGACTATGATTTTTTTCAGGTTTGATTCGATTTCCAAATAACTCCAGGCGATGATCCGACGGCAGTGCTCACACCAGGCACGATCCAATGACTAAGATAACTCCCGACTATGATTAAAACACCCAGGCATGCGATCGACGATCAGATTTCTCTCATCAAGCTTGATCTGATGGCTAGAATTTAATATGACTTGATCTGGACTATTACACGTCCGTTTTTAGTATTTTTTGAAGCCTAGGATCACCATCTGATGATTAGAATACACAGAAACTTCACAGAACATGAATCCAATAAATTTCTCTTGATTTTTTTGATAAATATGAATTCATACAATCTTTTTAGTCTCATATTATCTGATAATAAAGTTTTCAGCCCTCCAGCAGCTATAAAAAAATCCCAAGATCTTAGAGTTGAGACACTAATCTAGAAAAAGCTATGGTAAAAAATGGAAATCAAGCTTTGACTGAAGGTTGTTTCGAGGTAGACGGTGCCGAGAAGAAGAGCTAGGCTTCTACACCATCTTCACGCCGCTGCTGATCTGAAGATTAAAATTTTTTTTTTAATTTTTTCTTTTTAATTATTGTATTTAAATTTTAAATTTTAATTTAAAATTTAGTTTATTATTTTTTTAATTTTTGCTTTTTTAATTCTACTTTTTTAATTTTAATTATTCTTTAATTTAATTATAAATAGATGCTAAGATCTAACTAGTAGATTTTAGTACCAAGTTTAATCTTTCTATAATATTTAAATTCTACTTTTTATTTTTAATTTATTTTTTAACTTTAAATTTTTTTCATAAAAATCAAAGATTTCAAAAATTAAATCATTGTCTTTCTGTGAATTCGATCCAACTTGCTACTATCTACGTACTCTTAATTATTTTAAAAAAAGTCAGACTAAACTAATAATTATGATATTTTAATGATGGTATCTTGATCTATCACATGCGTATGAGGAGCATGACTGGAAGAGGCTCTGCTGGATATATGAATGGATGTACAGTGGCTCTAGTGATAAGTCTATCTGTATTTACTTTAAATTTAATTATTTGATAGTCAATCTATTATGGTATCACTTTCTTTAATATAGTACATAATTAGTCTCGTATGATTCATAGTTGATATAGAATGGCACACAGTTAATTTGTTATGATACATAATTATTATATTATGGTACATAGTTAATTCATACTGATACACACTTAATCTATTATGGTACATAATTAATTTATATTTATACATAATTAATCTATATTGAAATATAGTTAGTTTTTTATGGTACATAATTAATTTACTATAATACATAGTTAATCTATACTGGATCATAGTTAATTTACTATGGTACACAATTAATCTATATTAGAACACATTTAATTTATTATGATATATAGTTAATTTATTATGGTACACTGTTAATTTTTATTGGTACATAGTTAATCTTTATTGGGATACAGTTAATTTATCATAGTACACAGTTAATCTATACTGGATCATAGTTAATTTAGTATAGTACATAGTTAATCCATAATAGGTACATAGTTAATTTATTATGGTACATAGTTAATTTATTATTGGTATACTATTAATTTATTATGTTACACAGTTAATCTTTACTGGGTCATGGTTAATTTATTATAGTATACAGTTAATTTATTATGGATCAGAGTTAATTTACTATAGTACATAATTAATCTATAATAGGTACATAGTTAATTTATTATGATACATAGTTAATTTATTATTGGTATATAGTTAATTTATTATATTACATAGTTAATCTTTATTGGGTCAGAGTTAATTTACCATAGTATAAGTTAATTTATTATAGTATACAGCTAATTTGTTATGATACACAGTAAATCTATATTATTTTGGCATTATACATAGTTAGATATTTCTAAAATATGATGCTTATATTACTTTTTTGGTACAGACATTGACTGTTGAGCATGCCAATAGTCTACTTGGAAAGCATAGACCATCATTTATTTATCTCCATCTTTTGCATTGGAACAACGCCCCATTCTCTCGCAAGATGGAGGCGATAATCGAGGCTATTAAGAAATTTAAAAAGTTTGAGGTATTAGCTTTTATATCTAACATAATACAAATTTTAGTTGAAGCATAACTAATCTTTTTGAAATTTTTTTTATTTCATGATAGATGATCCAGAGGATTAAGCCTAAGGAGGATGAGGTGTACCTCCTATCACAAAGGCCACAAGGGATAGTTTCAATAGAAGAGCAGGCACGTATAAAATCTATTTTTTTTTATTTTCTATATCCATATTAGTTATCTAATTTTCATATTATTTTCTATTTGGCACACACATGTGATGTGCCAATACACAGTAAAGTTCATCTTGCACATACTTATAATGCATTCTTAGACATTTGAGATTTTGCTACATTCTTTTTAATTTGCTGTTGTATGTCACTGTCTTCATTGCCTCTCTGTGGATTCGATCTGACTTACTACTTTCTTCATAACTTTTAATTTTAAAAAGTTGGATTAAATTCTGGCCATTCGATCGCATGTTGATGGAGAAAATTTGACCGCAAATCGCACGTCGGGAGTCCTGATCAATGTCGGGAGTGTTTTGGACCGTTGGATCATCCCTTAGATCGAGTACTGCCATTAGATGGCAATCTGCATGAAGTCTGAAGCTGAATCAAATTCGAAAATAACCACAGTCGTTTGATCTTGACCGCAAGCTACCGCAGCCATCCAATCACGCCATTATTGTTTCCATGGATCGCATGGACTGACTGCACCACACACCGCAGTGAATCAATGCTCTTGTTGTCGAGTAAAAAGATCAAAATATCCTATGAGCCATGATAGATTTTTGTGGACCCTTTAAGGGTCTAGGTCCGCCACGTGTCGCAATGTGATTTGTCGGATTCTATTGAGCTGATGGTCCACATCTGGATGGTGGATCGACTGATGGCTTTCATGGCTGACTCGACTTATGTGGCTGGCTTGGTGCATCGGCTTGAGCCGACCGAGCCATTTTTTTTATTTAATTTTTATTTATTTTATTTTTTAAAAAATTCATATCTTCTCCGTTTTAGCTCCATTTTGTTCGAAACTTATTTTATTATGATCAAAAAAATGAGCTCTTTCTATTGATTATAAAATTTTATTTTTTAATTTTTATTATTTTTTAATTAATTTTTTAATTAATAAAAATATTATTTTTTTAAAAATTTATATATAAATTAATTATTAATTAATATAAATTAATTAATAAATTAATATTTTTATTGATAAATTTATGATACTTATCACACCCTCCAACTTAAGCTTTGCTCATCCTCGAGTAAAGAAAGAATTTAATTTAGATCAATTATCATATTTTGTTGAGATCCTCCTTCACAAGAATAGATCTAGGATTTAAGATCAAAAATTTAGATAGTATCACTTACTAATTATTGAGTTTTAGAACTAAATTTCATGGTAGATTAATCAGAAACTTTCTTAAAGTTCATCTGAAGATTTTCAGCACTTGATTTCGTGAATACTAACTTAGCAATTGGGTGTTAATTCAAAAGACAAACGAATCTTCTTTTATCATCTATTTTGGTTAGTTTTCTATATACTCCCAAGTTAAGTGCATGAATTAAGGTAGCTTTCACACTGCTTTTTTTTTTTTTTGAAAATTATGCTGAGCATCCTGACCTTTTTGATGTGAACTTCTACACTTGCAGAGTTTTAGTTTGGGGCAATCCACATATACTCTATATTTTATATTTTTTATTTAAGCAGGTAGCTCTTTTCTTAAATTTAAATTTCTTTAATTGAGTTATATATAAACCACTAATTTTTAATGATAATTAAATCCTCAATTATCCTTATAATCAACACCTACTATGCTTCATTAGTGTGCATGTGCAATTAGAAGTGCTGTTAGCCTTTAAATGATCTAAGTAGGCTGCTAATGGTCTGACCAAGTAATCTGCTTCTTAACTCACTACCATTATTAGTTAATACTTTCTAATTTTATTACTTTTCCTAGTTTATTTTGCTTAAGATTTTCTTTCCTGAAATATGGTTTATCCAAAAATAAAAAGTTTTAAAATAATTTTAAAATTTAATTTATACATATATAAATATATTTATTTTTTTATTTTTATTTTTATTTTTATTTTTTTTAATTTCTTTTTCTTATCCCCTAACTTTAATTGACATTATCCTCAATGGGGAGGGAGAGCAAATAAAGGGGTGTAAATTATGTTTATTCATTTAGCATGGATCTTGAAGCTTTTGATCCTTCTTTAGCTTAGCCTAAAAAGAAAATAAACTAAAAAAATAAATTAGATTTAAAAAATATTGGGTGCCTCCCAATAAGCGCTAAGTTTAAAATCTTCAGTCAAACTAAACAGTGATAATAGACTAACCGAGATATGTTGGTTCATAAAGAACCATGGCTTCCTCCATAGATTCTGTGGGTAATTTTAAGAATGGTTTCAATCGTTGACCATTAACTTTAGAAACAACACCATTGCTTAATTTTCAATTTCTACAGCCCCATATGGAAAAACTTTTTTAACAAAGAAAGATCATGTCCATCTAGACCTAAGCTTTTCAGAAAAAAGATGTAACCTTAAATTATACAAAAAAACTTTTTATCCAGGATTGAAAAATTTTCTATGAATTGCTTGATCATGAAATACTTTCATCCATTCCTTATATACCTTGGCATTCTCGTAAGCTTCATTTCTCAGTTCTTCTAATTTATTGATCTGAAGCTTTCTATGATTTTCGGCTATGTCTAGGTTCATATTTAAATTTTTTATTACCCACATGGCTTTATGTCCTAACTCAATAGGCAAGTGACATGATTTTCCAAACACAATCCTATAGGGAGACATTCCTAGGTTGGTCTTGTAGGCAATGCGGTAGGCCCAAAGTGCATCAACTAATTTCACAGACCAATCCTTCCTATTGGCATTAATAGTTTTCTTTAAGATTTATTTGATTTGTCTATTTGATACTTCAACTTGCCCACTAGTCCGAGGATGATATGGTGTGGCTAATTTGTGGGTAACATTATATTTCTTCATTAATGCGATAAAGGGATGATTGCAAAAATATGTTCCCTGATCACTAATAATTGCTCTAGGAGTACCAAAGCGAGAGAGAATATTTTTCTTAAGAAATTTAACGACCACTTTGCTATCATTGGATTTACATGGAATGGCTTCTATCCACTTGAAAACATAATCAACAGCCTCTAAGATATACTCATTTTCGAAGAAATTCGAAAATGGTCCCATAAAATCAATTTCTCAGACATCAAAAATTTCAACTACCAAGATTGGATTAAGTGGCATCATATCTTTCTTTATAATCCGACCCATTTATTAGCATCGATCATAACTTTTACAGTACACATGTGCATCCTTAAATAAATTAGGCCAATAAAATCTACATTAAAGTACTTTGGCAGCAGTCTTCTTGGATACGAAATGACCACCACATGCTTGGTCATGATAAAATGATAAAATACTTTTAACCTCATTATCAAGGACACACCTCCTAATGATTTGATCAGGACACTATTTAAACAGATATGGATCATCCCAAATGAAATATTTTACTTGAAAAAAGAATTTATGTTTATCCTGACTAGTCCAATGAGAAGGCACTTTACCAATGGCTAAATAATTCACAATATCTGCATACCAAGATTCAGTGGACACTGACATGAGTTGTTCATCTGAAAAATACTCATTGATAGGTGGTTCGTTAGATGGCGCAACTATGATTCGGGATAAGTGATCAGCAACTGCATTCTCTGTCCCTTTCTTATCTTTAATTTTTAGATCAAATTCTTGAAGGAGCAAGATCCATCAGATTAATCATGCCTTAGCATCTTTCTTTGCTAGGAGATGTCTAATGGCTGAGTGATCAATATAGACAATAACATGAGATCCAACCAAATAGGACCTAAATTTCTCTAGGGCAAAGATAATAGCTAAGAATTCCTTCTCCGTGGTGGTGTAATTAAGCTGCGCATTATTTAATATTTTGCTTGCATAATAAATAACCCTCGATAGCTTGTTGATTTTTTAACCTAAGACTGCACCTACAGCATGATCAGATGCATCGCACATGAGCTCAAAAGGTTCGATCCAGATAGGTGGATGAATGATGGGGGCTGAAATGAGTGCCTTTTTAAGAAATTCAAAAGACTCAAGGCACTTAGAAATAAACTCAAATTTTGCTTCTTTTGCTAACAAGTTCGTCAAAAGGTGAGCCACTTTGCTAAAATCGGGTATGAACCTTCTATAAAATCCAGCTTGTTCTAAGAATGAATGAATTTTTTTAACAGTCTTGGGTGGTGGAAGACTTGCAATCAGATCAACTTTGGCCTTGTCAACTTCTATTCCTTTCTTTGAAATTACATGGCCAAGGACTATACCTTCTCTGACCATGAATTGACATTTTTCTCAATTAAGAACCAAATGCTTCTTCTTACATCTTCCTAGAACAAGTCTTAGATGGTTTAAGTATTCAGAGAAGCTAGGTCCAAAGATAGAAAAGTCATCCATAAAAATTTCTAAAAATCGTTCAATCATATCGAAAAATATGCTAATCATACATCTTTGAAAGGTTGTTGGAGAATTACATAGTCCAAAGGGCATACGCCTATAAGCAAAGGTTTCGAATGGGCAGGTGAATATGGTCTTTTTCTGATCTTCAGGGGCTATGGGGATCTGATTATAATCAGAGTATCCATCTAGAAAATAGTAAAATTTTTGTCCAGCTAATTTTTCCAACATTTGATCAATAAATGGCAAAAGAAAGTGATCTTTTTTTGTAGCTACATTCAATTTTCTATAATCTATACGACCCTCCACCCCGTTTGGATCCTAGTTGGGATAAATTCATTAGCATCATTCTGGACTACTGTTACCCCAGATTTCTTTAGTACCACTTGTACAGGGCTTACCCATGAACTGTCAGAAATGGGATAAATAATTTTATTATCCAACAACTTCAGAATTTTCTTTTTGACTACATCCTTCATGGCTGGGTTCAGTCTTCTTTGGGCATCTCGAGTTAGTTTAGCCTCTTCCTCTAGGTGTATCCTATGTTGAACTATGGAAGAACTTATTTCTTTAATTTCTGCCATGGTTCAGCCTATTGCTTCTCGATTTTCTCTTAAGACTGTTAATAATTTCTTTTCTTGGTTAGGATTTAGGTCTGATGCAATAATTACAAGCAAGATTTTCTCTGGACCTAAATATACATACTTGACATGCTCAGGGAGAGGTTTCAACTCTACTTTGGGTGCCTCTTCTTTTGATGACTCGGGTGATGATTTAGTCATTTCTATGGGTGGTTCAGTGGGAGGCTCCCATCTTTGACCATTTTTATTATCTTTAAGTATTTTATTTAGGTTCTAACATTCATGGGTTGGCCAGATACTAGATTCAAGATTGACTTCCTCATCACTAATATCTATGGGTTCATAAATTTTATGTTGGACTATATTTACATTAGCATGCTTAGCAGATTCCTATTCCAAATTAAAAATATTCAGCTTGATAGTCATGTTTTCAAAAGATAGTTTCATAAGTCCATTCCGACAATTGATTTCAGCATTAGCAGTAGCTAGGAATGGTCTTCCTAAAATCACTGGGATTTGATCCTTAGGATTTGATATTGGCTCAGTCTCCAAAATGACAAAATCGATTGGAAAGATAAAACTTCCAACCTTAATCAAAACATCTTCTATCATTCCCTTAGGGATTCTAAAAGATTGGTCTACTAATTATAATGTGATCCCTGTTGTCTGAAGCTTTTCCAATCCTAATTGCTTATAAACTGAATAGGGCAAAATATTTACACTAGCCCTTAAATCAAGTAATACCTTCTTAATGTGGATTTCTCCTATGACACATGAAATTATTGGAGAACCTGGATCCTTGTACTTTATAAGCATATGACTTAACAAATATGAATTCACACCTACTGCTAAGAAAGCTCTCTTTGGTATGTTAGTCATTTTTTTCTTGGTGCAAAGATCTTTTAAGAATGTGGCATAAGTCGGAACTTGTTGGATCATGTCTAGTAGAGGAATGTTTACTTGAACTTGCTTAAATATCTCTAACATTTTGTCTAAATATTCTGATTGTTTATTAGACCTTAATCGATTCGAAAAAGGAGCTCTAGAGATTGTGGTCATCTGATTTGGTGCACTATCAGTTTCAAGAGCTTGAGTTTGTAAGATAGATTGTTCATTAGGTGGCTCAAAAGACTCAACACTCGAATCTTCTCTAGTGTTAGATGTATTTACCTTATTATCTACTTATTTTTCTGATCTCAAAGAATGAATAGCATTAACTTGATTAACCTGGTTTCCTTGGGATGGTCTACCATTTTGATTTTTTGGATTGGGCTCAGGTTGGCTAGGTAGCCTACCTCGTTCACGTTCACTTATGGTAGATGCTAGCTAACTCACTTGCATTTCTAAGCGAGCTATGGCCTGAGAATTTGAATTCAGAATTTGGCCCGTGGTTTGCATGAAATTGCTTAAGGTGGTATTGGTGTCGGTATTAGATTTAGCTAGGGCTTTCAGACTTTTCTCTAAAGAAATTTTTTTTTAATTAATATTAAAGCCTAGTGGTGGCAGGGTGTTTATCACAGGATTAGGCCTTAGGTTCTGCTGATTGAAACTTGAACCACCTACATTTGGATTTTGTAACCATAAAAAATTTGGATGATTCCTCCAACCTGGGTTATAGATGGGTGCATAGGGATTGTTCAATGGTCTCTGATATGTGGCATTCACTTATGCACATCCATTATCTGATTGGTTCACAATGAGGGGACATTCCTCAAGGACATGGTCTGGTGCATTACATCTATTGCACATGGGTGCAGATACTTGGTTCACACTGGCTGGTCTCTGAAGTTCTAAGGCCTCTAGCCTACATGTCAAAGTTGTAATTTTGGCTTCTACAGCTAGGGAGGTTTGAATTTAGTATATTCCACTTCTTGAAGGTATAGAATTTTCTGGTTCCTTAGTTATTTTTCATTATAAACTTTTTTCGACTAGGTCTTCTAAAAATTATCAAGCTTCATTTAGTTCTTTGTACATAAATTATCCTTGGCACATGGATTCTAGCATTGTTCGAGAATTTGAATCTAACCCTTCATAAATTATTTGGCATAGGCTCCAAGTTTCTATTCCATGGTGTGGGCATTGGGTTAAGAGGTTCTTGAATTGATCGAAGTATTTTCAAAATGATTCACTAGCTAGTTGATAGAATTGGTTTATTTCATTTCTAATTCTAGCTATTTTATGATGAGAAAAATATTTTTTTAAGAATATTCTCACAAAGCCCTCCCAAGTCATGATAGATTGATTTGGAAGACTATAAAGCCACTTTTTGGCATTATCCTTAAGGGTAAAATTGATTAATCTTAGTTTGATTTCGTCATCTGATAATTGTTGTAGTTTTATGGTTGCACAAATCTCTTCAAATTTCCTAATGAATATATATACATCCTCTATTTTCGTGAATTTTAAAGCATGTTAATAATTTGAGATTTAATTTCAAAGTTGTTTGCTATGGGTTGGGGCAATCTGATACAAGAGGATTGGATAGAACCAACTGGATAACATAAATCCTTAAGGATTTGAGGCTGAGACTGATTTGCTAAATCCATTATGGATGTTGAGGTTGTAGGGTCTGAAATAGGAATTAAATCCATTTTGACTAGTCGACCAGATATCCTTCTCCAAACGGATGTTGGAGAATTCACTATATTCTTAATATCCTCAATCTTTTTTTTTTAATTTTATTTTATATATATATATTTTAAACTCTCTTTTTTTTTAGTTTTTAGTTAATTCACTCTTTTCATACCCTAGGACAACCATGCAACATAACTTTTCATTATGCTAGGGCAACCTTATATCAGGGCAATAGAGATTGAAAATACCTAAAGTAAAAATTTTTATTTTTAAACAAGTTTCCAATAAATTAGTCTTAACCTAAGATCAGCCTAGACCTAGACAGCTCCTAACTGTTCCAAGTCAGCCTTCGAGCACTCCAAGTGTAGGATCAGCCAATCAACTGGCTAGATAAGTGTAAGATCGATGGGAGTCCCTCCGTTGCTTGCCTTAGACATCAATTATACTTGGTCAGATAAGCGAACGAAATCAATTAAGTAACCACCTTCCTTCGGGCCTAGTCGTCCCTGAACCACTTTTCTAGACATTAGTTAAATTGATTAATCCTAACCCATTTCAACTCTAAGATTTTCTTATCCTATTGAGCTCGAATATCCTTATGGGTCGATGTCTAATTGATTTTAAGAGTTAAGATTTGGGTTAATGCAATATGAGGGTTGGTTGTTTATGGGCTAAGAAAGGATGATTAAATCCCCATCTTATCTTGTTTAATGGATTGTGCCCTTAAATTGATTCAATATGATATGCATATTCAGATTTTCAAGCAAGAGGTTCCATACAATTTAAACTAGATGCATGCAACTAATAGAATTCTGAAAGACTTACCTTAACTCCAGCAATCACCAAAAAAAATAAATTAAAATTGATATGATGGATGCTCTAAATAATTAAAGTTTCTAATCTTGTGATGAGATTTTTAATTAGATTTAAGTAGGTAATTTTTAATTAATTTTTTAAAAAAATAAATATTAAAAATAAGAAAAGAGATTTAGGATTTAGGAATGATCTCACCAAATAGAATTGAAAGTTTTGTTCATGCCCTAATCTTCTTTGTTCTTTTCTCTCTTTTTTTTTACAAAATAAATAAGAAAAATAATTAGTAGACAATAAAAAAAATCAAAGAAATGAAAAAATTTTAATGTTTATGCCTCCCCGACAACGACACCAAAAACTTGATAGAAATGCGATGTTGTCGTGAAGACACCGTGTTCATCAGTTTAAATCCAACTTTTTTAAAATTAAAAGTTATGAAGAGAGTAGTGAATCGGGTCGAATCCACAAAGAGACAATGATTTAATTCTAAAATCTTTTATTTTTTTCTTATAAAAAAAAAATTTTAAAAAAAAAATTAAAGTAAAAAATAGATTTATAAATAAAAGCAGAATTTAAATTATGCAAAAATAAGCTTAGAACTAAGATCTATTATTTAGATCTTAGTGGCTACTTGCAATTAAAGAGCAATAAAGAATAATTAATTTAAAGAGCTAGAATTGAAAAAAGCAATAAAGCTTTCTTTATTAAAATTAAAACTCAAATGCAGAAATTAAATATAAGAAATTAAAAAAAAAAAGAGAAAACTAGAAGGAGATCGCAGATCAGCGTAGGCATGGAGATGGCGTAGAAGACTGGCTCTTCTTCTTAGTACTGTAGCCTTGGAGCAATCTTCAACCTTGAGCTTGGCTTCCCTCTCACCATATCTCTCTATTTCTAGAGGCCTGGGATCTTTTTTATAGAGCTAGGAGGGTTGAAGAGTTTTTTCTAGGCAATATGGGACTAAGGAGCTCTTTGATCATTGAAATTTAGAGAAATATAAATAAAAATTGGATTAAAAAGAGTCTTGGATGAATTTTACTGCTCTGAATGAAATTTGGCCATTAATAGAAATCCAACGGACCAAAAATCATCAAAATCGAATGTGTATCAGCCTAGATCAGGTCGGATTAAATTCTGGCTGTCTGATCACGCATCGATGGAAAAAATCTGATCGCAAATCATGCGTCGGAAGTCTTGATCAATGCCGAGAGTATTCTGGACCATCGGATCATCCCCTGGATCGAGCGCGGTCATTGGATGGTGATCTGCATGAAGTCTGAAGCTGAATCAAATCCAGAAATAACCACAGCTGTTTGATCTTGACCGCAATCTACCGCAGCCATCCGATCGTGCCATTACTATTCCCATGGACCGTGTGGACCGACCACACCACACACCGCAGTCAATTAGCACTCCTATCGTCGAGTGAAAAGACCAAAATATCCTATGAGCTGCGATAGATTTTTGTGGACCCTTTAAGGATCTAGGTCCGCCACGTGTCGCAATGTGATTTACCGAATTCTGTTGAGCTAGCGGTCCATGCCTGGATGGTGGATCGGCTGATGGCTTCTATGGCTGAGTCGGCTTATATGACTGGCTTGGCGCGTCGGCTTGAGCCGACTAAGCTATTTTTTTTTTATTTAATTTTTATTTATTTTATTTTTTAAAAAATTCATATCTTCTCCGTTTTAGCTTCGTTTTGCTCGAAACTTATTTTGTTGTGATCAAAAAAATGAGCTCTTTCTATTGATTATAAAATTTTATTTTTAAATTTTATTATTTTTTAATTAATAAAAATATTAATTTTTTAAAAAATTATATATAAATTAATTATTAATTAATATAAATAAATTAATAAATTAATATTTTTATTAATAAATTTATGATACTTATCAAGCAACAAGGAGATCCTCCCCCACATAGCGAAGTTTAGGAATTTTTGGATGTATCAACTGTATTTATATTGTATGCTTGTATGACATATAATAAACATTCAATATATTTATTTTAAATATTTCTTATATTTATCACTTTTAGCATATTCGAGAGTCTACCATATTTATAGATGTTGAGTCATCAGTGCTATCAAATAAGCCAAGATGATTGAAACACATGCGCACATATCATGAGAAGGGGAGAGATATACGACCATCGTTTCTTAAAGCATCTGTTAATTTCTATATTGATGTGATCACTCCGAGTAAGTAATTATAATGTATTTGCACACATCCCATTATTCATAACTAGCTCTTTTGTTATCTCAAATAAGTTATTTTGTTAAACCTCATCCCATTATAATATCCATGCATATTTATATAGTGAGACTATCTGGGAGGATCTAGATACTTCTAAACCTTTATGCACATATTATGCATTGGATCAGCTCCTTAATGATGGACCAGTACGAAGTGATGTATGAAAATTAACTACTCATAATTTTTTTAGATAAATATTTTATTTAATGATCTTAATAATTTTATTTGCATTAACTATAGCTTGTTAATGTATACTTCCATATTATGGAGCTATTCCACATAAAAGATTGGAAGCCTGTGGAGAAGGCTGCTCTATTTTTGCGCTGTGAGATATAGATATAAAATTTATGTAATGCTAGATATATGAATAAAATTTATTTCAATAATTTATTTTACATGGCAACTAATGGATTCGTTTGAGTTATCCATCTTCTTCTTCTTATTTGTCAATGTAGACTGTTGTGCTTAAATGCCTTTCTAGTATCACTGAGTCACCAATCGTATCATAGATTTAGTACAACTAAGTATACAGAAATGGTTGGTTATCAGATCTTCAGTATTGTAGATTCTTATTCATTTCCATGAACACCTTATGGTATTGATACCTTTTAGTTTTAGATTTAAAAGAGCAAAGATTTGACTGCTATAACTCATTGTGGAGCTTCAATGTATCTGACGATGCAAATAAATATATATGTAATATTGTATCTCATTTGTTTGTTTCTTTTATTTTAACAACATCTATAACTAACGTGTTGTATTTCATACCATATGTAGGTCATGTTCGTGCGGTTATGGTTGTGTGAACAAGTAGGATTACACATTTCTGAATCTCAAGTTCGAGATATTCGTGACTGTTTATAGCAGAAATATGATACTGTTAATTACGGTGTACATATGATGATGTTTGCAGAGATACTTACAAGAGATAGCTGATATTTTGTTTCATGGGTACTGTGTATCATATAAATAATTTTAGTTATGCTATTAGAAGAAGATGCCAGTTTCTAAAGATTATGACATATTATTTTTATAACCAGTCTTGGTGATTAATTCTAATTGTAAATTATGATGTTGTACTGATTATCAGTTATACTTAATACCATCCTAAATTTTTCAGCATAAAATTTGACCTTGTGAGCTTTTATGGTTTATGTTTCAGTGCTTGACGGCTACCATCAAAAGTATATAATATGATGATGTTTAATATTATGAATTATAGATTGTGCCATGATACTTCAAAAGCATACTGCGATACTTAAAAAGTATGCTAGTTCAATGACTGTTATATAATTAATTCAACACTGCACATAGTTAAATAAATTCAATATATAATATTTTTAAGACTGCATACAGTTAAATGAATCATGTACATAGTTAATTTAAGACTGCACATAGTTAATTTAAGACTACACATAGTTACATGAATCATGCACATAGTTAAATAAATCATGTATATAGTTAATTTAAGACTACATATAGTTAATTAAATGATATACATAGTTAATTAAAGGATGCATATAATTAAATGAATCATGTGCATAGTTAATTAAACGATGCATACAGTTAATTTGATACTGCATATAGTTAAATGAACTTCATAAGCCTCACACCATATATACTCTATTAATCCATAACTGACACCCTTTTGAAGTATCATGGCACGCTTATGAAGTATCGGGGCATGCCAAGCTTTAGAAGTATCATGGCATGCTTTTAAATTATCGGGATAGCTTTTAATTTTAGAAGTATTGCGGCATGCTTTCGGGGCATGTCGAGTATTTGAAGTATCATAGCATGCTTTTGAAGTATCATAGCATGCTTTTGAAGTATCATAGCATGCTTTTGAGGTATCACAGCATTATCTTTATGGCTGCATATAGTTAATTGAATGCTGCACATAGTTAATTGAATGCTGTATATAATTAATTCTATTCTGCACATAGTTAAATGAACTCTATAAGTCATAGTTAAATTCAATCCTACATAGTTAAATGAATGCTGTACACAGTTAATTAAATGATGTACATAGTTAATTAAAGAATACACATAGTTAAATGAATACTGCATATAGTTAATTAAAGACTGCACAAAGATAATTAAAGATTATACATAATTAATTCAAAACTACACAGTTAAATGAACTCTATAAGCCACGATTAATTCAATCCTTCGTAGCATCATGCCATGTCCATGCCAACATCCCGTACAACATGCCTGTGATCAATCCCATAACATAGTCCAATTCATGTCATCAAAATGACCTATCATTGATGAATTTGAACATACTACTTCACACTATATATACTCTTAGTTAATCCATAACTAGCACATTTTTAAAGTATAATGGAATGCTTTCGAAGTATCGAAGAATGACAAGCTTTTGAAGTATCGCTGCATGCTTTTAAAGTATCATGGCTCACCACACTTTTGAAGTAGTTGGTGAAGAAAAATCCTAATTTTTTGGATCAGATTCGTTCAGATCTAATCGGATCAAGAGATATATTTCAAAAAAAAATTTTCTTTGATCTAGATCAAATCTGGAATGTTTCAGATCTGATCTTTATTATTTTAATAATTAAAATAAATTTAGATAAATTAAATTTAATTTAATTTATCTTGACGTAGGATAATTCTATTATCCATTGATGATCCTGTAAGCAGCGAAAGGTTCTGGATCTAGTCACGCAAGTGCCTAATCTCTACCAGTATCCACTCAGACTGGATCTGAAGATCCTCTTTTTCTCTATCATGTCTCCAAAAATTAGATCTGAATCTGATTTGGAGGATCTTCAAAATATCTTTCGAAGATCAGCAATTGTCCTTTGCAGCAACGCAGCCTTCTAGCTTTCTATCATCTTTCTCTTGTCTGGATTGCACTAACTTGGATCCCAAACCACTTTGGACATGGAGAGGAGAGGGAGAAGATGGACTTGGCATGGAGGAGAAGGAGAGAGACAGCCTTGGGGTGTGGGAAATTCATGCTCTCTTTGAGTTGGGTGCAGGGTCTTATTTATAGACTATGCGTGATCCAACTCCTCTTCTTCCCAATCAATCACAATCCTTTGTAAAATCAGATCTAAATCTGATTGATGGAAATAGAGTCCCCTTGGATTCCTCCTTAGATGGCACCTAAGATCAGTCAAACTTGGATTCTTAGGAGAACTCTAATTTGGAAATCCAAAAAGGAAGATGGAGTCTCCATTGTCCAATAGAGGACTCCTGGGCGCCTCCAGCTTGGAGCACACGCCAAGGGTGGCGTGCGCCCTCCTCCTTGCCAGGTTCTGGACAGAGGGACAAGCCCCCACCAGCTCTCCAATAGGTGCATGACACGTGAACAGAAGTTAAAGTGTCAATGATCAATATTTGACCAGTCAAAGGATCAGACTTTTGACCAAAGTCAAAGGACGAAAAATGGCAGATGATCAAAAATGACAAGTATTATTTTACAAAATAAGACAATTTTTTTCTAATCTGGATATGCTCCAGTCAGACCAAGTGAAGGCCTCTGATCGAGCACAAACTCCTTTGGCTCAGTCAGGACAACTATTTATGATAGTAAAAGAAGAACGTTAGGTTCAATCGAGTGCTAGCACGATTTTTTTTGAACCTAATTGAATCTCATTCAGATCAATTGAACTAGATCAGTTCAATTGATGATCACCAGATTCAAACCCTTGTTTGTGTGACCCAGTTAGGTTCAGTTCTGTATGGTAATGGGATATGTCATGATCTCTATCATCGACATCATCGAAACTCCTTTCGATGGATCAGAACTCTTCTGATTCGAACAGCTAGAATGATCGATCATCTAAATCATTCTAATTGCTCCCAAAATCCACCAGTGACACCTAGCAGTATATGGTGGCAACCCATCAGAGCTGAATGCGAACCTCTTGGTGCAGCTACCTGTGTGATTAAGTTCTTCTATCTTGAGCCCCGATCAGATTAGGGTTAAGGTGAACTCGTCAAACCCTAGTTTCTGTCATATGATGTAATCATTCGATTCAAGTCCAATGTGAAAAATCTAAATAGAAACTCTTTCTATTATTTCACTCTGCCATGGCCATGGGCTTCTGGACTTGATTCTCATGATCATCATAGGGCTGCTCCTCTACCACCGAGGTAGATAGATTCCATCTTGATGCAATCCAGTTCCTACAATGAACATGCTATAGCCAACATACACCTCAGGATTTCATATGGCTAGGAGACCGAGTAATGGTGTAGTCAAACTATAACACCCTCAAGGTGAACTGCCGATGCACCTCAGGTCAAAGAACCAGACACACTACTGCAGCATCGAGTCAGTCATTGACGAGAAGGTAGACTTCCTAATGACTACTCGAGGTGGTCACGCTCAGTGCCCTCGTTCTCTAACGAGTACCTATACTCTCGCTCCGGTGTCTCCACACCGTAGACTCAAGACTCATCTACTAAAGAGAAGCGATTGTACACCAACCTTTCGGATCAATCACCATCCTCGTGATGATCCTATGGTCGGAAGTATTTTATGAGTTAATAATGATTATTCATGTCTTAAATTTTCAACTCTTGAAAATATGAATTATCATTATCATTAACTCAAAAGATGTATCACAGACACTAAATACACATATGTGATAGAAAATAATCTATTTTATTGATTATCATCAAAATTATAATTTTATCCCTAAAAGCATATTATAAGTGTCAGCCAATTTTGACTTCTAGGGCACATATATCTAACAGTCGGGGCATGTCGAGCCTGTGTGTAGTCTTAAATTAATTATGTACCGACTGAAATTAATTATGTATAGTATTAATTTAACTATATATAAAATTAAATTAACTATGTATGATCTTAGATTAACTATGTGCAGTCTTAAATTAACTATATACAGTATTCATTTAACTGTATGCAGTCTTAAATTAATTATATATAATATTAATTTAACTATATAGGATTAAATTAACTATGTGCAGTCTTAAATTAATTATGTGCAGTATTAAATTAATCATGTACAGTCTTAAATTAACTGTGCGTAGGATTTATTTAACTATATACAGTCTTAAATTAACTATATGCAGTATTCATTTAACTATATGCAATCTTAAATTAACTGTGCTCATGATTTATTTAACGGTATGCGGTCTTAAATTAACTATATGCAGTCTTAAATTAACAATATACAATCTTAATTAACTATATGTAGTATTCATTTAACTGTGTGCAGTCTTAAATTAACTATGCATAAAATTCATTTAACTGTATGCAATCTTAAATTAACTGTGTTTAGTCTTAAATTAACTATATGCATCCTTAAATTAACTATGTGCAATCTTAAATTAACTATGCGCATGATTCATTTAACTGTGTGCAGTCTTAAATTAACTATATATAGTATTAAATTAACTATGTACAGTCTTAAATTAACTATATGCAGTATTTATTTAATTATGTATAGTCTTAAATTAACTATATGCAGGATTCATTTAACTGTGTGCAGTGTTGAATTAATCATATATAGGATTCATTTAACTATGTGCAATCTTAGATTAATTATGCACAGAATTTATTTAACTATATGCAGTCATAAATTAAACTATGTGCACTATTAAATTAACTATGTACAATCTTAAATTAACTATGTACAGTCATAAATTAACTATGAGCAGTCTTAAATTAACTGTGCATCGGATTTATTTAACTGTATGCAATCTTAAATTAACTGTATGCAGTATTAAATTAACTATATGCAGTCTTAAATTAATTATGTGCAGTATTCATTTAACTATGTGTAAGATTTATTTAACTAAGTGCAGTCTTAAATTAACTATTCGTATGATTCATTTAACTATGTGTGGTCTTAAATTAACTATATGCAAAATTTGTTTAACTGTATATAACCTTAAATAAACTATGTGCAGCCTTCATGATACATTTAACTGTGTGCAGAGTTGAATTAACTATGCATGGGATTCATTTAATTATATGCAGCTTTTGAAGTATCGTGGCATGCTTTTGAAGTATCGTGGTATGCTTTTGAAGTAACTTCCATATCATTATTTTAAATATATAGAGCAATTAATTTTCTTATCATAGAATATTATTTCAAGTATAACTTCCATATCATGGCATGCTTTTGAAGTATCATGGCATGGAACACTTTTGAAGTATCGTGGTATGCTTTTGAAGTATCGCGGTATGCTTTTGAAGTATTCAATTGATAAATTAATTATATCATCATATATTAGAGTGTACCAGTACTACTACACTAATACTAACGATGTGATAAATTTCATTGTATTCAAAAAATAGTAATACCCAAAATTTATAATTCTTAGCAAAGCATATAAGTTCAATGGAGAAGCAATTGAATAACTAAAAAATGATAGATGTATTTAGGTTTTATAAGTTTATAAAAAATTATACTTTCACAATATTCAGACGATCTATTTCTGATAAAACAACTCCAATATAAAATATTACTCTACAGAATCATTACATGTCCTTTTGTTGTGTCCTTCCTTTCTGCAAAATTCATATTTTATATTTCTTAATGAATCTATCTATGAAGCTCTTCTCTTCTTTCGAAGTCTGCTAGAACAAGTCTTTATAATAGAAGATAAAATATAAATATTATTGGTGCAGAATCTGATCGACACCGAATTGAACTGGAGCTGAGGAAGAGGTCACCGTCGGTGACCTACAAAATAAAGTTCCATCCAGAGTTGGTGGTGGTGGCTCTGGAAGGATCCTCCGATGATCAAGTCAGCTCTTCTGGCAAACAAGAATGGAGTGCTTAGGCAAGAATTCAGCAAAATTTTAGGAAGAAGAAGAGAGCTTAAAGAAAATATATCTAAGAATCTTTTTTTATAGACGGAGCCTGTAGTAGACCGATAGTGACAGCCATAATCATTTAGTAGTGGACCGCTCCGAGTCATATGGGATTTGGTATGGAGAGAGAGGTATCGTTAGACTGATAATGATAGCCATAATCGTTCGATAGTGGATCGCTCGAGGCCGCATGGGATTTGCTATGGAGAGAGAGATGTCATCAGACTGATAGTGATCGTTCGTCAAGATTTAATAGCTATAGTTCGGAGGAGGCAGATATTGGTTGGTGAAGAACTTCGATATATATCAATTTCAGAGGAGTTCGAACTTTTGAAGGGAATACGTCTAAAGGGGATCATCTGAAAGGAATACTGCTTGAAATCTGAAAGTAATTCGCTGGAGGAATCTAGATGAAATTTGACTGAAGGAGAGGTCTGAAAGGAGTTCAACTCCTGGAGGAATCCGACTGAAGGAGTTCAACTATTTGAAGGAGTTCAGCTGGGATTCGACCGCTGGAGGGAGTTCGACTGTTTGAAAAAATTTGGTTGAAGTTCGATCACTGGAGGGAGTATTTTTGATCGAAGCTCTTTCATGATTATCAGTTGCATTAGGCTAAGCATTAGACTAGACTTCGATAAGAACGAAATTTATCTCCAACAATAGTCCCTCCACTTTCGAGTTCTAAATTCAAAAGAAGAAAGTACAAAAAGATGACTGTCAAAGTTCTTTTTTGGACTTTGCACTCATTGAGGTTGAAACTCAGGAGAGATCTTATCTCCTGTTGAGGTTAACATTGAAACTCAGAGGAGATCTTATCTCCTGTTGATGTTGAAGTTGAAGCTCAGAAGAGATCTTATCTCCAGCCAAGGTTGAAGAAGATTTTATCTTCTGTTGACGTTGAAGTTGAAGCTCAGGAAAGATCTTATCTTCAGTCGAAGTTGAAGAAAATCTTATCTTCTGTTGACATTGACGTTGAAATTGAAGTTCGAGAAAGATCTTATGTCCAGCCAAGATTGAAGGAGATCTTATCTCCTGTTGACGTTGAAGCAATTGAATAATTAAAAAATGATAGATGTTTTTAGATTTTACAAGTTTATAAAAAATTATACTTTCATAATATTCAGATGGTCTATTTCTGATAAAATAACTCCAATCTAAGATATTACTCTATAGAATCATTACATGTCCTTCTGTTGTATCCTTCCTTTCCGCATCATCCATATTTTACATTTCTTGATGAATCTATCTGTGAAGCTCTTCTCTTCTTTTGAAGTCTGCTAGAACGAGTCTTTGTAATAGAAGGTAAAATATGAATATAATCTGAGATATTCTGGCTCACCTCAATATCAAGAATTGGATTGATGAATTCTGCATATGCTGCTCTATATATTTCAACTTGAAAATAATTATCAGTACAGTGATATAATGATCTATCAGCCTTCTCAATGCATGCACATCATGCTTACATGGCATTCGGAAGATTTGCCAATCACCACAAGAGCATGTGCATTCCTGTAGGTCAACCTTACATGAATACTTTATGTCCTTTACATCATAAATTATGATGCTTGATGTGAAGATAGATACCTATGATCCTCTTCTGCATTTCTTTGCAACACTTTTTCAAGATTAGGATAAAGATAGATTTGGATGTTGTAACCCCGACTCCATCTATCGTACATTAATTGCATAATTTGGATTATTATATGTTCAACCATCTGAGGAATAGAAAGATGTCGAGTTTCTAAGATCCAACTATTAAAATATTCAGCAACATTAGATATCATTATACCCCAGCGTGGACCTAGAAAGATTGAATTTGCCCAATGCTCTGGCTTCGCATGCACTATAAAGTTTCTTGCATCTGAAACTTCTACTATAAGTTTGATCATTAATTTTTAAAAAATATTCAGTCTTAGAGTATATACAGCAATATTTAATAAATTAACAAATCTCTTCCTTTGACTTGCAGGATAATGGACAAGCACCTGTATGTAAAATAATAAAATAAAAAGATATACAATAATTGTATGTTAAAATACTCAACTAATTCATACTCCGCTATGCTGTCGGGATTGGTCTTAATAATGGCATTACAGTACCATCAGATCCATTCATAAGATACTGATCTCTGACCATAGAGCTCCTTGGTAGCAACCTCTTTTCCATGCCAAGCTTGATGATATGGCAATTCTACACCAAATTCATGATGAATATCTTTTACAATATCAGTTGGTCTATACAAAGGCATATCCTAAATTTTTTTCTTTACAATATTTAAAACCAAATGTTTTGAAGCCTTAGAATGAGATCGAACTTTCAACCCTACTCGGCATGTATGTTCATTGTTCAATATTTTAATTATAAATTTATCTTGATTCCTAAAGTGAGAAGCATGAAGGCACCATCCACATCCTTTATATGCACACTCAATGATCACACGCTGACGATCATTCTTTACAAATATAAAATCTCTATAATTTGCAATGCAGAAATTACGAATTGTAAGACGAAGGGTTTCAACATCCTTGAATTCTTAACCTACATCCTCTATAAAATTTTTCCTAACATCCAACATGTTTCTTGGATTGGATTCATCTTCAATGCTAGTTCTTATTTCTTCGACCACTCAAACAAAAAATACTTGAGCTACTAAATGAAGAAAAATTAGATGAATTGCTCTTCTTACAAGTTTTTGAACAATCTACATGTTTACCAATTTCGGATGGGCTACTATTCTTGAAATATAAAATGATCATTTTTTTAAACATATTAGTAAATATTGATTATCATATTAGATTAAGTTTAATTAGGAGTACTAAAATTAACTGCAAATACATATTATATTACCTCATATTAATGATCACATTATGTGATTCAACCAATAACGAAGAATAATATACAATAATTTTAATTATTGCAGCTTTTAACTTTACATATATTTCACACATATTCCAAACATCCTTATCCGTAGTGAGTGTAACGAGCATCCTCGAATTGTTAGGAACATAGAATTTTATATCAACATCGTAAGAGATAAATGCTTCCATTTCTTCGCTATTTCATCAAAAATATAATTCAGAGTTGTATTTTATGAAATTAAAATGATATGGACTTCATTACCATAAGAGCATACAACCATAAAAATCAAATTTTTTCTATTCTTACAATTCATGACTTTTAAAAATCTAGATGAAGTTTTTAAAAAATACATCAATAAATAATAAAGATGTTTAGGACATGAAGACAACAAAATGAGCTAAGAACAATATTATGCAAAAATTCAATACATACATGTGCCTTAGTTTCACGATAAAAATAAGAAAACTAAATGCAACATGGCAAGGTAAGAAGATTTGGCTATCTGAAAAGGCTATGAATAATAAAAATCTGCCATATTATGAACACGGTAAGCTAAGAAAGTTTGGCTATCTGGAAAGGCTAAGAATAGCAACTAGAATGGGCAACATCATTTTCTATTATTTTCGATATTAACCAATGAGAATCTGCAATGAAATATGACGTCCTACAAATTTGAAAA
This sequence comes from Cocos nucifera, assembly GCA_006176705.1. Taxonomy (NCBI): domain Eukaryota; kingdom Viridiplantae; phylum Streptophyta; class Magnoliopsida; order Arecales; family Arecaceae; genus Cocos; species Cocos nucifera. The sequence goes on along the minus strand of QRFJ01000198.1, from coordinate 1,955,757 downwards.
TAATAGAAAAGAAAGTTCTAAAAGGTCTATAAACTGTAGATACGAGAAGAAATCCAGAATGGAAGGAAGAACTGGAATAAGAAATGTTTCCAAATATAGAGTTCCTAAGGGTAACTTGGGTATTTTGAAAAAATTAATGGCGCTAAAAGGATATTTTATTAAGATAAGCATAAAGGTATGGACTAAAAATTAGAGTCTTAGTCAATGAAAAGATTTTGTCATAGCGGCATCAAATAAGGTACCGGTAATTAAATTCTCATAAGTAATTTTTATATGCATACATACATCCATCCACTGCCAATGTCTTCCATTTCATATGTAAGGTTGGTGCCCATAGGTGTTCATATCAATTGCTATGATCCTCGGCGATGGTCTCTTCCACTTCGTTTTCGTGCTTCTCCGCACCACCTACAACATGTACAAAAAGCGCCGATGGAAGAAGCCACCACTCCCTTCTCCGAGCTCAATAGAATCCCCGACCCCGCCCTCAGCTTTGACAACCGCCGCCGCACCAATGTCTTCCTCAAGGATGCCATCCTGACCCGAGTCGCGATCACAGGCTACCTCATCCTCACCGCCGTCTCCATCATCACCATCCCCCTCATCATCCCCAGCTTAAATTCTACCACATCATCATCGCATACCTCATTGCCCCCATCCTCGCCTTCTGCAACTCCTACGGCTGTGGCCTCATGGACTGGACCCTTACCACCAGCTACGGCAAGCTCGCCATCTTCATCTTCGGCGCATGGGTCGGTCTCGATGATGGTGGCATGCTCACCGGCCTGGCCACTTGTGGCGTGACGATGGGCATCGTGTCGACGGCATCGAACCTCATGTAGGACTTCAAGATCGACTACCTCACGCTGGCCTCACCCCGATCGATGATCATCAGCCAATCGATCGGCATGGCGATGGGGTGCGTAATTTCTCCATTAGTCTTCTGGATGTTCTACAAGGCCTTCCCTCTGGGGGCGTAGGACTTGGAGTACCCGACGCCAACCGCATGCCAAGGTCTACTAGGGGATTGCGTTGCTGGGAGTCAAGGGCTTCGCTACGCTTACCGAAGAACTGCGTCAGCTTCTACCTTGGTTTCTTCTTCCTGGCCTTCGTTATCAATGCGGTGAGGGAGGCGGCCAGGGTGGATCTATAACTATGTCCCGAGTGCCATGGGGATGGTGATACCCTTCTACCTGGGATCCTACTTTGCGATCGATATGTGTGGGGGGAGTTTGATAATGTTCGTATGGGAGAGGATGGACCAGAGGCATGCCAAGGTGTTCGGGCCGGCGGTGGCATCGGGGATGATATGCGGCGATGGGATATGGTCGCTGCCGGCATCGCTGCTAGCCCTATGGGATGTGCGCCCGCCCATATGCATGAAGTTCTTGTCACGAGCTGATAATGCTAAGGTTGACGCCTTGTTGACTGCTAGCCCTTCAACGCCTAGTTCAAGGATTTAGTTGACATACATGCAAACTGTAAATAGTTGTAGGTCATCAAAATTGTAGTTAATTATACAGAGTATTTGTAGAAATTTTGGCACAATAATCTTAACTAGGATTAGGGCTGAGGAAAAGAATCCATGATCGTTAATCATAAAGGCTGTTATGATCTCATCGGACAAAAATTCTTTCTTTCACTTGGTATTAATATTATTTTTGGAAGACTGTTTTTGGTGTAATGGTAAGTTTATTCCATTGTAACCTAAATGTGATAGGTTCAAAATATAAAAACAGCTAGCTTTTCTGAACATGAGCCTTAATCACTATGTTGTGCTATTTTTTTTTTTGTATTCATATTATTTGTCATTCTCAAGGAAAGCTAAATTATGAATAGTGATACCGAACATGAGCACCAAATTTGTCAGCATGAAAATACATGATGAAACAATCAGAAAATTAGATGAGATTCAATATATATTCAATTTTTAAAAAAATCTGATCTCACTAGACAAATTGGATTCGACTGGCTCTAGGTCTGATAAATATTCTTTCTTTCACTTGGTATTAATAATTTTTTTGGAGGACTAGTTTTGATGTAATGGTAAGTTTATTCCATTGTAACCTAAATGCGGTAGGTTCAAAATATAAAAACAACTTTTTTCAGCCTCAATCACTATGTTGTGCTTTTTTTTGATATTCACATTATTTGTCGTTCTCAAGGAAAGCTAAATTATGAATAGCGATTCGTTTTATTGGTTCTACACCTTCTTAGCAACCAATAGTTTGGGATTTGACTCTTGAAGGAACATTCCCAAGAATCTTGACCTTGATAATATAGTATAATTGGGTGTATCTTCCTTCTCTCAAGAAAAAATAAGATCATGCATTGAAAATATATTGTTGTTAAAAAAAAAAAAGGCATCTATAGTGTATCACAAATTCATATATATGTGTGTGTGTATGTATGTATGTATGTATGTATATGTATGTATGTATGTATGTATCTTTATATATAGAGAGAGAGCCAAACTAGAATACATTTGATCGAATTTGGACTCAGATCCAATCAGATCAAAATTCTATAATGAAAGTTCTATATCAATGATTTAAGCCGTTAAATATGATTTACTATCTCAAAACTGCTTGCACACTAAAAATTATATGATTTAAAAATTCTTAGCCTATGCATCAAATGATCCAAAAATATATTTAATTTAATTTTATTTAGGCTGTCCAATTTTTGACTACTTGATGCATAGGCTAGGAGTCTTCAAATCATATAATTTTTGGTGTGCAAGCAGTTTTGAGGTAGTAGATCATATCCAATAACTTGGATCATTGATATAGAATCCTCATTATAGAATTTTGACCTAATCAAATTTATTTCCAAATCTGATCGAATATATTCTAGTATGGCTCTATATATATATGTATGTATGTATGTATGCATGCATGTATGTACATAACCAATTAGCAAACTGAGGCCCAAGTGACTATATACCCATTTATTATTTGTCTAATTTAACTTTAAACAAGATCTTTTCTTTTCAGCAGCAAAGTTACATCATGATAATATTATGAGAAGACCAAAACCACCAATAAAGAATATAAGCTAAGTATTATGATAAACGTATCGAATTTGATCCTTAAAGAGCCCACGGTGAAGATCGCAGTGAGGAGAAGCCCAGAAAGACATTCATGGACCATAGCAGGCTATGGACTAGCCCATAAAAGCAGGGCTCGTGAGCTGGGCGCAGCCCAGAACCATGCATGGATATGCATGGATCATAATGCACGACAGGCTTAGGCATGCATGCGGCTCAGGCCAGCACGCGGCCCAGGCACCCACACAAGCCCTACGCACACGCACGAGCACGCATGTCTCGCAGCGTGCAAGGAGATCAAACATGGTCGGTCCACTGGCCACATGGTCCATGCCTAAGGCATGGACCCTTAGTGGTTCACGTTATTTTTATGCGGCTCATGCAGGAGAGATGCTTGGCGAGCACACGTGGTGTGCGGTGGTTGGTTTGGTTCACTATGGACTCAGTTCACGTGCAGTGCATGGGCCTAAAAACAGGCGATCTAATGGTCCTCGTAACTTGGGGTCATCATCCAACAGTCAAGGAGCTTCATGAAGCTTATTTAGTTTTAATCGACTTTTGACTCCTTTCTTAATGCAGATTAGACTGATCTGAGGCTTTTAAAAAAGCATGTGGACAGTAGACAGATGCATCCAGTGATAGAAGTAGGCGGTAGAGATTCTAAAGCAGTCAGAGGCCTAGAGATCTAGATAGCAGGCAGCAAATTCTGAAGGACGCCAGCAAAGAGCTGAAGCAAGAGGCTTTAAATAGACTGTCAGATAGCAGATAGCAGTCATTTTAGGAGATCTCCTAGAGAGAGTTTTGTAAGAAAGTGCTTCTTATTGGAAGAAAGGGATTGGTGTATGAGGGTTGAGGGTGTAATCTTTTCTTGTAAAATTCTCTTTTCTTTCATAGTAAAGCTTTGCATTCCCCATGGAGGTATATCTTAGTCTAGTCCACGTACTTGTTTATGTCTCTTTTTTTTTTTTTTTTTTTTGCTGCAACAAGTGGTATCAGATCCGCAATAGATTGGTATTGAACCCCAACAATTAGTATCAAAGTTGGATGGTACCGGAGCGTAGGTTGTGGCAGTGATAATCAAGATTGAAGAAGATGAAAAAATCAAACTCAATCAAGATGGAGATCAACCAGTATGATGGAAAGAGTAATTTCTCCTTATGGCAAGTGAAGAGGAAGGACGTGCTCATCCAATAAGGATTGATCGGTGCTCTCTTATGTAAGAAGATGTTAGCTACCATAAAGGTAAAGAATTGAAAGTAGCTCTAGATGCAAGCAGTGAGTACGATCTACTTATACCTAGTGAATGATGTAGTGATCCATGTGCTTAGTGAGATTTTTTCGATGATGATATGATTGAAGCTTGAAGAGATGTACATGGTGAAGTCACTCATCAACGCGCTTTTTCTATAAAAGTAGTTCTATCAGCTATAGATGACCAAGGGACAGAATGCGTAGAAGTATCTAAGCAATTTTTAGAAGATCCTCACCGACCTCCTCAGCATTGACGAGAATATTGAGGAGAAGATCAGGACGTTGGTCTTACTAGCATCACTTTCTTTTTTTTTTTGAGTTCTTGGTAACTACTTTTTTAGTAGAAAATAGCACCATCAAGATGGAATATATGACTTCTGCACTACTCCAAAATGTGGTTATCAGACAGAAAAATCAAACCTCAAGTTCAGGTGGCAACTCGGCCCTAATGATGTCTAGAGGTGATAGTGATAGAAGACAAAATGACAAAAGATCGTGAGGTGGATGGTCTAAGTTCAGGATAAGAAACTACAGCAAGATCAAGTGCTATCAGTGTGATGAGTTAGGGCATTATGTCAGAGATTATCCATAATTCAAGGATCGGACGAAGGCTACTGTAGCGATGACAAGTAGCGATACTGAAACTGATGATGCACTTATGGTCTTAGATAAGATATCTACTTTTTTTTTCATCAATGAATTTTGGATTTTACATATTCACATCATGTATGTTGTAGAGAAGAGCTGTTTGACTTTCTAGAGAGCAATAAAGGTACTGTTTACTTACTAGATGGATCAAGCTATGCGATCAAGAGCACCAAAATTATCAGCATAAAGATACATGATGGAACAGTCAGAAAATTAGATGAAGTTCTATATATATTCAGTTTCAAAAAAAATCTGATCTTACTAAGCAAATTAGATTCGACCAGCTCTAGATGGAGAGCTGATAGAGAAATCCTAAAAGTCTTACACGACGGTAGAGTTATCATGAGAGAAAAAAGTATGAAGGATATTATCTCTTGGTAGAAAGCCTAATACGAGGTGGAGCTTTAAAAGTCAGTGGGAGCCTAGTGCAATATGGAGCTCCAGGTGCAGATGAATCGGACATAAGATGCGAAACTTGGAAGGACGACCTACGATGTCATAAGGTAAAGTTTTTATTACTGTAAGAGACTATTCCGAGCAGATCTCAGGTCAAGCACAATACAGCAGATGATGAAGATGGGATTAAGCGGTCTGGCTCGACTTTCATGTTTATCCATTTATGATCAATAGGCATATATCCTAGAACACGAAGGCGAGATCATCCAAAAAGCTTCCAAAGTTAGAAGAAGGCAAAATGTCGAGTTGAGATAGAGATTGTTAGAAAAAATATCTCGCATTCATCCCACAAAGAGTCCACAGTGAAGATCACAGTAAGAAGAAGTCTACAAAGATATCCATGGATCGTAACTAGCCATCGACTGACCCATAGGAGCGGAGCCCGTGAGCTGGGCATGGCCTAGCCAGCCATGCAGCCCAACTAGCCGCACGGCTCAGATCCATGCATGGCCCATAGCACACGGCAAGCTTAGGCGCATGCGACCCAGGTCGACATGCAGCCTAGGCATCGACACGAGCCCAGCGCATACATGTGAGTGTGCGCATCTCATAGCGCATAGGGTGATCAGACGTGGCCGATCCACCAGCCACGTGGTGTGACCATGCGGTCCATGCCTTGGGCGTGGACCCTTAGTGGTTCACATTGTTTCTACATGGCACACGTGGGAGAGATGCTGGGCAAGCGCAGGGTGATTGGCTGGGTTCACCATGGACTCAATCCACATGCGGTGCATGGGCCCAAAAACGTGCGATCTGACAATCCTTATAGCTTGCAATCATCATCCGACGGTCAGGGAACTTTAGAGAGCTTATTTGAGTTTTAGTCGACTTTTAACTTCTTTCTTGATGCAGATTGGACTGATTCGAGACCTTTAAAAGGATCTATGGTCAATAGACGAATGCATCCAGTGATAGTAATAGGTAGCAGGGATCTTAAAGCAGGCAGAAGTCTAAAAATTTGGACAGTAGGCAGTAGACCCTGAAGGATGCTAGCAAAGAGCTGAAGCAAGAGACTTCAGACAGACTGCCAAACAGTGATCATTTCAAGAGGTCTCCTAGAAAGATAGCTTTATAAGAGAGTGCTTCTTGTTTGAGAGAAAGAAATTAATGTATGAGGGTTAAGGATGTGATCTCCTCTCATAAATTCTCTTTTCTTTTATAGTGAAGCTTTGCATACCTCATGAAAGTAGATCTTGATCTAGTCTATGTACTTGATTGTATGTTATTTTTATTTATTCTTTTTTTTTGCTATAACAAGTGGTATCAGATCTACAATAGAATGATGTTAAACCTCAAGCTCTTCTTCTTTCAAAAGGAGCTCCATATACATACATACGTACATACATATATATGAGGTAGATTGGGCTCCAGTCGATTAGAGCCCAGCCTACATTCGATCAGATCTCCAACCGTTCGATCAGTATGCATCTTTGAATGCATGCTTGAAAAAGCATACCGGCTCAAAAAAAACAGGCACGTGCATGTGCCTAAAAAAAATTCAAAAAAAAAAGGCCTACTGCCTGAAAAAAATTTAGAAAAAAAGCTTGAAAAAAATTCAAAAAAAAAAGTCCTATAATTGAAAAAAAAAAAAGCCTGACCTATTTTTTCAATTTTTTTAGTTTTTTTTATTTTTTTAGATTTTTTTTCTGACCTAGAGGTGCATGAAGGCACCTTCACGCACCTCCAGATCTTAAAAAAATAAATAAAAAAATAAACATAGGCGCCTGAGAAAAGGAAGGAAGGCACCTTCTTTTTCTTTTTTTCAGGTGCCTGCAAAAAAAAAAATTATATTTTAGATGCCTATTTTTTTTTCAAATTTTTTTTCAAGAGCCTATTTTTTCAGCCTTTTTTTTCATATTCAGCTTTTTTTCTAAATTTTTTTTTCAGGCCTATTTTTTTCAACCTTTTTTTTCAAGTTCAGTTTTTTTTCTAAATTTTTTTCAGAAAGATCTATTATTTTTCTATTTTTTTAGGTGCAGATATGTGCTTGTTTTTTTCAGCCGACGCATCTTTTCAGGTCATGCTCGAAAATATGTGTTGATCGAATGGTCAAAGATCTAATTGGATATACACTGAGCTTCACTCGATCAGAACCCAATCTATCCCTCTTTTTCTCTCTTTATATATATATATATAGTACCCAAATATAAAATATAGATGAGGTAAACATATACAGAGGTCCAATATCAGTGATAAAATGATAAATAACAACACTATTTGATCACTTAATTATCTACAAAATAAAACATCATTATATTTAAATATGAAATGTTATTTTTATTTAATAAATAATGCTAAATAATAATTATCATCTCTATTGTATCACTATATTTTCTTTTTGTTATAGCACCATACTATATTATGAGAATACAATTTTCATCACATATATTTAAAATGGAACAGCAATATAACATTCATTATTTTATCAATTTTTATTTTCTTTCTTTGCCATGATAAATAAAAATGAAAGTGAAACGGATAATATCGATTCATATATATTTTTATAACCTAATTTATATTTAATTTAAATATTTGATTAATATATATATATTTATATATATATAAATATAAATAAATAATTATTCGGTTGATGTCCAAGTATTCAATATTATTTATATTTATATTTGATTTTATATAATATTTATAATTTTTTTAAAAAAATAAAAGACTATATTATTAGGCTATTAACTTGATTATGTTTTACTTAGTGATATGGATGCAAATCAGACGGTAGATATAAGCCCCTTTATTTAATAGCAGACGTACGGATTTTTGGTATAGCTGGCGATAATAGTTCCGTACGTCTGCCAGTCGGCAGAGCCACGTACCTTGTATCCCATCCGAAAGCACATTCGAGGATCGTTCGCCAAAACGAACAAAAAGAAACCTTCGAGACACGTGACAGTACATCTTTAGCCGTACTTAAATGTCTCTCCTACCGTACGGTCACGACCGTCTTCTCAACAAATCAAATTACCCAAACTACCCCTGTTCACTGCCGTCTGATCGATGATCTCTCAAACATGCCATCACCTAATCGTTTCTTTAGGTCCGGCCATGAGGGCGATCTCGTCAAAATGAAAATATATCTAGTTCGGTGCTGCCAAAGCGGGAGACGGGCGAAACTCCCGCAGCGTGGGCTGACCGCGGGCCCCACTGAACCGCTCGCCCCGAGGACCGGGTAGCGATCCGCTCACTCGCGGCAACCTGACTCCCTCCCACTTTCCCACAACCCCAGTATATGCATCCCCGAAAATATCCCAAACTTCTCCAATTGATATTTCTGCCCTAAATTTGAATGAAAACTCCGGGCTTAAGCATTTTGCGGGGACGTTCATGGTGAAGTAGAAGCAAAGCTTTTGGAAAGGCAACGATATGTTTGACATTATTTGGTTTGAAGTTTCCGCCCAACGAAAAACTAATATATATATTAAAAAATTTAAAAAAAAAATTAGACATTTAAAATTATCCATATAAATTATTCTTTCCTCTTATTTCACAATCTTTCAAACATTAAATTTAAATTTTAAATTAATAAAAATTATATTAATTGTTATTAATATAAATTAAATTATATTATTAATATATGATATTATTATATTTTTATAATTAAAATTTATTTATATAAATAATAAAAATATAATAAAATAAATATTATTTAATTATTTATATATTATTTTTTTTAATACGATCAAATCTAGAATTCGCGCACAACGCACCGGCCCAAAACTAGTTAGAGCAGAAATCGGAGTCTTACCGTTATCCCATAAATTGAATTCGAGAAATCCCAGCGATTCTATTCATCTCACCTGGATTTGTTTTGTACCCGGATTCAGTTACTCCATTTAAACTCACAGTCTAATACGACACTTCCCGTTCATTATTCCGTCTCTATCCCCACCTCTTATTCTAATTGCGCCGGCCTATATATAGGCCGACCCACTCCCTTTAACCATAACATCATCATCCGGTCTTCTGCATCCCTCCTTATTCCGAAGGCTCAGCAGCCATGTCACTGTTGGAAGATCTCGTTAACATCAACCTCTCCGACACCACTGAGAAAATCATCGCGGAGTATATATGGTAATAAGTAAACTATCGAGAATAATTTTATTCTTTGTAGAGATTTCTTATTTGTTTTTTTTTTTTTTGTGCCCCCTCAGGATCGGCGGATCTGGGATGGATATGAGGAGCAAAGCAAGGGTTAGTCATCGTTTTCACCTTCTGTCTCTCTTTTTCTTTTCCGTTCTTGGGTTGTTTTTTAAGGTTGTTAACTTAATCTGAATCTTAATCTTGGGTTGGGATGGGATAGACTCTTTCGGGCCCGGTATCCGATCCGTCCAAGCTACCCAAGTGGAACTACGATGGATCCAGCACTGGCCAGGCTCCAGGAGACGATAGTGAAGTGATCTTATAGTGAGTTGATTTTTCTTTTAATCTAATTACTATTCTGACTCTTTTTGTTGGAAATATTTGTTTTGTTTTGATGTTTTTTTTGTTGTTTTCTTAAATAGCCCTCAGGCTATTTTCAAGGATCCCTTCAGGAGAGGCAACAATATTTTGGTATTATTTTAATCTTAAATTTACGCTTTTTGATCTGCTTTTTTGGGAGTTTTTTTTTTTGGTTTGACAGATCTCCTAGGATCTGTGATTTTGGCTAGATCAGAGTTTCTTTTCTGTAAAAAAAAAGTTCAATTCTATAATACTTTTTTTAGGTGATGTGCGATGCTTATACACCTGCTGGGGAGCCGATTCCTACAAACAAGCGGTTCGATGCGGCCAAGATCTTCAGTCATCCAAATGTCGTCGCTGAGGAGCCATGGTATTTGTTTTCCTAGAATTTTGTTAATGTCTTTTTAATTTTGGTGCCAAAAATTGTTTTCGCTATTTAGGGATTATATTGGATACAACAAAGAGAAAAAAAAAAACTAGTTAATAAATCGTTTACTGGAATTACTTTAAAAATATAGTTTTTTTCCCAGTTGTCTGGTCTAGAGAAAGGGAAGTTTGACTTTTGTTTTTTCGTTTATAAGCTTATGCCAGTGTAGCATTTCTATCTGGGTCTTTCTTATTATATCACGATAAGTGACGTGAGGCCCATTCTTTGTAACCAAGAATTAAATATTTGCCATAGAAAACACCTAGAGATGCTTGTCATTTTCGTTTGTTACCTGATTCATTACGCAACCCTTAACTACCGTTTCCTTTTACTTTTGTTATGTTCTGATCCTTTTATTACCTTGGAACTTCTAAATTATCTCTCTCTTACTTCTCTGTTATGAGTTACATCTCCTTGGTTCTTAAATTTCGTAAGAAGTAAAATATTTGAAGCCGAACCCATCTAGTGGAGACTACAGTTTTGCCCCATTGTTTTCAGCTACAAACTTGATTTAAGAACATATTTTTTAGAGAATTATAGAACTGAAAAACTAGAAATTCTTACTTGTTATATTTGCATAAATATCTCATTTCCAACTATCCTCATTGTCTATAATTCACTGGATTGGTCGAAATTAGAACAAGCAGGGATTTCTATTATTCTAGATGGCTGGCATAATTCCAAATTGTATATTCTACTTTCTTTTCTTTTTTCTTTTTTTTTTTGTATGATTTGAAGATGTATTTAATTAGGGTGATGTTGACAGATGCTCCTAGTGGATTTAGCAACATAAAAGTTTTCTGCTAACTAATTATGTGTCTTAATTTTTTGGCCCATCCACCTACACTCTGTTAGATTTTTGTGGGGCGTTATATGTGCCTAATTTCCTTCTTATAGAATTTCCATTAACCACTTCAAATAAAAAACTGAGCCAAAGATATTTGTTGGTCTTCAGTCACCATGCTAATGGTTGATATTTATTTTGTTAAGGCATGGACTATTTTAAAGTAATTAATATTTGGAAACATATGGTCTAGGTGGCTAATTTTAGGAACATGAGATGCTGTACCAAACAAGGACATTCGACAATAGGTTCAATCTCGAATCTGATATTTACATGGGACAAAAGGCTTCTGCCAATCAGAAGCCATGATGCATGCAATGTTCCACATGCTATTCATCCAAAGGCCCCTTTTATATCCGCCTTGTAATGCTTCTGACGGACAGGATGCCACAGATCACAGATTCCAATGGATGCTTCAGCATGTGGCACATGTAATGCATCTTGGCTACCAGAAAGCTGCACGCTAAACTTTTAAAATAATTAATTTATTGTTGGCATTTAATTAGTTCTGCTCATATTATTATTTGTTGAAATGATGCCCTCATGATTGGCTAGACATGTTGGAATAGGATTTTGCAGGCCCTTAAATTTGGTTAGTAATAAATATTAGGAGCAAACTGATAGTCATATGGGGTTGTCCTATGAGATAGGTTAATCGAGTGCATTTCATCTTTCATTTTACTTGGCATATTTTTGTACATTAAACTAAATAGTATTGCTTAAAAGGAAATTTGCATTATTGTTGCCAATCAATGATATAGCCACTTAAAAGGAAATTTGCATTATTGTTGCAAATCAATGATATAGCCACTCATAAAGGTTTACCAACCTCACCAATCTTGGGTTTCTTTATTTTGCTTTCTGCTAAAAACCCTAGCACATTGTACACTTACAAATTCCATTGACTCCTATCCATAGGACCACAAGTTCCCATCTCATAGATGTAATTTACTTCCAAGAAATTATGTATCTTTCCTCTCTCATAGATCCCATTAGTTTCCAAGATAATTCATATGTGCTATTAATCAATTTCGCTTGAATTTATGACCTACAATGAAGTGAGGCAAGAATTCTGACCTATAATTTCACACCTTTTCTTCTGGTCCAGTACAAGCCGATGGATTTTTTTCTGGTCCTTAATTGCAATTAAAGTTTTATAGTCTTCTATTTCTGGTTTAGATTTATGCTTAATCCTGGGTTATCTTCATTGTTTTTAGGCTTTGATTTTGCTTTCTTTTGACTAAGTCACACCAAGTGACCTTGGTATTTGCTGAATTAAACCTATTTGGTAACCATTTTGGGCGCATTAAAATAATGTAGGTAAAATATTAACTATTACCTTGTTTTGGTCAGGTATGGCATTGAACAGGAGTATACTCTGCTTCAGAAGGATGTTTATTGGCCTCTTGGATGGCCAGTTGGTGGCTACCCAGGCCCTCAGGTTTTTATCTAATTATTCCTTAACTTGTGTATTCCTTAATTATGTAGTCTGCTAATAATTTGTATGCTGAGTGGTCTGGTTGTCCAATTGAGTCAAAGTCTAGATATTTGGCTACATGCAGGGTGCAGAGAACCAGTAGGCAGACACATTGGTTTAGTTAGTTTTCATATCAATTTGAATATTAATATTTTTCTTTGATCCATGTAAATCCCTATTTTAAAATGCATTGCTTTTTTGATGATCCCACAAGTTCTAATAATTCCAATAAGAGGAGAAAAAATTGTCAATTCATACATGCAAGGGCAAATGAATGATGATGCCTAAGTGATATAAATAATGTAATTTGGCTAAATGGCTATCTGACTGTATATGTCAATGTTCAATTTGGCTTTGCATGCACTATGTGAATAGCCAATTATCGGTCTTTAATGTTTTGCAAATTATGAATCATAAATTTGTGGCCGTTAGTATTAAGCATATACCTAGTAAAACAATTGTAAGATAGCTTTGTCCAAAGGCAATATCCCTGGGAGTTTGAAACTCAAGTAACCCTCTTTCAGTTTCCATGTTAGTACTTCTGATTGACAAATTGTTGGGAAACTACATTTTGGATGGCTTTTGATTTGCTTGCCTATAATTTTTGTATGGATCTAACTTTTGTTGATGCCATTGGCTTTTTAAATTGATGAAGTTTATTACATGAAAAGTTGTTTTCCACAGAACATAATATATGTCCTTAGCTTTTGCAAAGTTTCCCATTTCTCTAATAGTATTCGTTTGTCTACAGGGCCCGTACTACTGTGGTGTTGGAGCTGATAAGTCATTTGGCCGTGACATTGTAAATTCTCATTACAAGGCATGCCTTTATGCTGGAATTAACATAAGTGGAATAAATGGTGAAGTTATGCCAGGCCAGGTAATGTTTTCTTGTTAGTTTTATAAGCTAGAATATGAATTTTATCCAAGGATCCCCATGGTAAGGGGATAACTACTCTTGAGTCATTTGTTTCCTTGCTCATGAATTCATTTATTTTGCCTATGCATTCTTTATCTTTTTCTCCAAAGAGATGCTGCTTTTGGCCTTTCTCCATTTATACGAAGCATGGAAGATTATCTTAATCAGATTTTCTTGTTCTTGTCAAATGTGACGAATAAGTGGATGCCTTGACATTGAAAACCTAGATATTACTTGGAGCCTCCCTAATGGAATTTTTATTATATTGGACAGTGGGAGTTTCAAGTAGGTCCTGCTGTTGGAATTTCTGCAGGTGATGAGTTATGGGTGGCCCGCTATATTCTTGAGGTGAATATAGCAAATACTTAATACAATGAATGTCTTATTTATGTTCCACATAATACATGAATGTCCAGTAAATCGAAGAATTTTTTATCTACTTTATTGATTTTTAAATCTTTTTGTTAAAATGCAGAGGATTACTGAAATTGCAGGAGTCATTTTGTCCTTTGACCCCAAACCTATCCAGGTTTGCTTCTACATCTTTTTTCTTCTATATTCTCCCGAGCAAGCTTATTTTAGCGTTATTAGTATTGTAAGTTCTTTTTAAGTATGGTTGGCTGTGGATATCTTTTTATTTGCATTTTTTTAAAAAAATGGAATCAGGGTGACTGGAATGGTGCTGGTGCACATACAAACTATAGGTAAGCATCCCCCCTGCAACTCCTAATTCCACGTGCATTTATCATATATGCAGTTCATTAGAGTATAAAACCTCAACAAATTTGAAAAATGCAGCAATTTTCTAGTGTATGTTGATTTTTATTAACATTTCTACAGCACCAAGTCTATGAGAAGTGATGGTGGAATTGACGTGATCAAGAAGGCAATTGAGAAGCTTGGCTTGAAGCACAAGGAACATATTGCTGCATATGGTGAGGGCAATGAAAGAAGATTAACAGGCCACCATGAAACTGCTGATATCAACACATTTTCATGGGTAAGGAACCTTGAAGATTTATATTTTGTTTTATATATTCCCTCCAATAAGGGCCTCATGGGTTTGAAATATGGAAACAGCCAGTCTGTATACAGGAGTGAGACTGCATATGTCTGACCCTCCTTAGACTCTACGGTGGCGGCAGCCTTATGCACTAGGACACCCGTTTTTTTCTATGCTCCCTCCACCATATGTGAAATATAAATGGCTTTTCCATGTGATGTCTTGTGGTGTAAAGAAACGAACATTAATTTTGCATGTCATGCTTGTAGCCGCCAAGCACTTAAAAGTGGTAGTCCCTTTCCTGTTAGAGTGAAAAATGTAAAGAAACTAAAACCTATTCTGAAAATCAGAATGCAATTAAGATCATCATAAAAACTTTCCTACCTTAGGGTGAGAAGAGTTTTGCCAGATGTTTGATTAAGTCACATGATCTCTTTTTGATTAATGCACATATTTGAGCAAAATTTTAACATAATAAGGACGGTGGGAATCATTTTTAAGAAACTAGGTAACAATTTTGGTTTACTTTGTTGCTAGAAATGACTTGCTGTCTCTTCCATCTGGTGAGGAGTATGCCTTGTCTCAAAAATTTAGCCAGCCTTCTGAACATGAATGGTCAAAGCCTATAACAAGACGTGATCATGAACAATTCCATATAGATTTGATATTTATGTCAGCATGAGATTTCCAGAAGGGACCTATTTAGGGGTTGCCAAATCTCCAAGGACCTTTTCTCATCTTCTTCATAGAGTTTTATACGAGGCGAACGGTTTTTGTTTTTATAATTTACTCGACAGCATTTTCCAGTTGGAGTTTACGGATTCCTTAGTTTTAGGCAATTTAGAAAATGAAGGGAATCAAAGGAGGGTCCCCTAGCACAACATAATCAGGAATGGAAATCGAATTTACTCAACCTGAATCTGACCACCCTCCATGTGACCTGAGATATATGCAAATACTCCTCCAAATTTATGAGTTCAATGTTTTGCATACCATTCTTGGTACTTCCTCCCCATCTCGTATATCTCTCTTCTAACTGTCTCGTGCACTTTTTACACTCGAAGTTGCGGGTAGAACCAAATTTATGATTTTTGCTTCCTCTACCTAGAATGTGAGTATAAGAAAGGAATATATATCAATGATCTTCTTTTCAAGCATGTATGATCCACATGGCATGTCTGGAAATATGTAACTTCGAATTTTGTTCAGAATAGCTGTAGATTTGCAGTGTTTATTTCCAGTAAATGCAACATATGGACAACCATCCAGAAAATCAAGTTAGGGTAAACCATCATATGTTTGTCAGAACAAGAGTACTGCTTCAGTGTAGTTTTTCTCTATGCGAGTTGAGAAAAGCTTTTCATGTGGATTATTTATGTCATACAAAAAAAAGAACTTGATGGGTGTGCAAGTTTTTCACCCCTGGATTAGATGGCAAGATATTTCTTTTTGGCGGCAATGTTGGCTTGTCTTCGATGCCGGTCATTTACTTTCTTTTTAATATTCCTGTTTTCAACTCATAACATTCTAGAATTCTTGATGACCCATAACACCATTGAGCTTCTCAAAATTTACCGCATGGTATGGACAAATATCTGATGTACTTACAATCCCTGAAATTGCAGGGAGTTGCAAATCGTGGTGCCTCTGTCCGTGTTGGTCATGAAACTGAAAAGAATGGCAAAGGTATAATGATGAGATTTCTTAAATTATGCCCAATTTGGTATGTCCTCTATGAAACATAGCCATGCCATGACCATAGAGGTCGATATGATGTATCATATGTATTTTTTGGTGCCCTAAGTTAACTGAATTTCTCTGCTGTATCCTTAGCATGGTTCTGGATGCATTTGTCAGATTTCTACTTTTTTGTCCTTTTTCATTTATCTGATTTTACTTCCAGCTGAAGGTTTCAGCACACTTCACCCCCCACCAAACAAAACCAAAATGGGAGCTACAGTGGCATTTCCCTTGGTGATGTCACATGTTGGCAGATGCATTTGTTGGATTTCTTTCTTTTCTTTTCTTTTTTCTTTTTTGGATGATTTTGCTTCCATGAGAAATTTTGCACAGAGCCAATTCCTCCCATGAGAGTTTGATGTCAGTGCATCAAGCATCAGGACAAGTTGAAGCTTCTTTCTAGTGTATAATTAAACCAATAATTAAACCAATACAATTGACAAAATGAAAAAGAACTCTTAGGAATTTATTTCTTTCAGATTAGGTAGGAAAGAAAAGCAAAGCCTTAAGACCTTATGGTTTTCATCCAAAGTCATCAGTTGAGTTATTCATCTCTGTTCTGATGTGCAGGTTACTTTGAAGATAGAAGGCCAGCATCCAACATGGATCCTTATGTGGTGACCTCAATGATTGCTGAGACCACCATTCTCTGGAATCCTTGATGGCAGGGAGACTGGACTGCATATTTACTATCTCAACTGATTTCTGTGGGACTTATCTACTCTTGTTGAGGATTTTGCTCGCATTATGATCTACCGTTAAAGGATTGTTTTATAATTTATCTCAAGAACACACATATTTTTTATTTGAAACCATGATGATGACTGCTTGTCCTATAAATAATCACTAGAAGAATGCTTTATTTTTTGGATCTCTACTCATTCTAAACTAGTATCATGATGGATTTTTGTTTAGCTCAAATATGTTTCCCTTGTTTGAATTGCTACTTTTGCTTCTTGACTCTTGCACTCTCGCTTTCTGCCCGGAATTGTTTTCTATCTATGATACTATTATAGTAATCTGGTTCAGCCTAAGCTAAAGTTTCTTTTATGTGGATATCAACTTGTTATCTCGATTATATAAGAAAGTTCAGATAATTTACATAATCGAGGTTTTCGTTGCTTGCATTATCTCAGAGTTGTCAAAATAAGCTTGTGAAATGGAAACATCTCGATGCTGGTTGGTTTCTTATATACAGCAGAGTTTGAATTACTTTGGATGCATTTGGTTATACTTTTTGATTTTTAATTTTTAAAAATTATTTTTATTTTTTTTTTATTTTTGCTATAGAGCAAAAGCAAAAAAGCAAAAGAGATGTTTGATAACTATGTGATATAAAGCAAAAGGCAATTATATGCAAAAAATAAAAAATAAAAAATTTTTGTTTTGTATATAAAGTAATTATTTTGATTTTTTTGATTTTTATTTTTTATTTTTCATGGTGTTACCAAATATTATTTTTTATTTTTTTTTAAATTAAAAAGTAAAAAAAATATTTTTTTAATGGCTAACTGTACGCCCAGAAAAGTTGGAGGAAAGTTGTCGATATTTTTTTTCTCTAATTTATCTGAATTACTTTGAATGTTTAAAAGAAAATGCTGTAAGGTATTACAAGTCCCAATATATTTTTTTCGTTAGTATGGAATTTTTTTGTTAAATTTATTCGACCCTTTTTTTAAGGGGGGTAAGATTCCAGCCTCGATTTATAGGTCAAATTTACACAAAGGACGAGCAATATAAGAAATTGAAAGTACAAAATTATTTATCGACATCTTGGTACCACATTTCTCTTTTGATTTTACATGTTTGTTATTGTTTCCATCTCTTTAAAATTTTGACATTGTTTCCATCTCTTTAAAATTTTTACACAGCCCCCTTTCTCTTGCTATAAAAAAAAATAAAATTAAAAAAAAGGGTAAAGAAAGGAGAGCTTCATCCACAAAATTACCAAGTATGACCAACCAAATCATAGGCTAACTATTCATCACCAATTTTTATGATTAGATAGGTCATCTCTAGAATATGATCCAATCCCCCTAAAACTAAAACCTAATCCCAACTCTCCTTAGAATTCAAATCTTCATCATTCCAATTCTGCTTTCGATTTAAGAGGAAATAACCATTTTGATTTCCATTACAATTCATTTTGACCAACCAACTCATAGGCTAAGTACTAGCCACCAATTTCTATGATTATATAGGTCATCTTTAGGGGGTGTTTGGTTTGCGGGCTAAGATTTGGGATCTAGAAAGGTAATGGGAATAGGAATGGATGACTTCCATTTCAATTATTTAGTTAAGAGAAGGTAATGGGAATAGGAATGGATGACTTCCATTTCAATTATTTAGTTAAGAGGAGTTCTATTTTGATTTTGATTTTGAATCAAAATGAAAATATGAGCTTAATACCTAATCCTAATTCTCTCTTAAGAATTTAAATCTCGGATGTAATCATTTTAATTCTCATTTTGACCCTCTTAATTCAAAAAGTTTCTAACCTAATTCTCTAATTCTCTCTTAAGAATTTAAATCTCGGATGTAATCATTTTAATTCGTAATCATTTTAATTCTCATTTCGATTGAATGAATCAAACACCCTATTGAATCAAACACCCTCTTAATTCAAAAAGTTCTTAATTCAAAAAGTTCTGCATTTCAGGTCATCAGATCTCGCTTTTCCAAGTAATTCTTTCCTCGCATCTTCACAATTTAAGAAAGAAAAAATGAGGACATTTTTTACTAAAAATCAGTTGATTTCAATCCAACGGCTGCCAGATCATCTCCTTCTTGGATTCAATTTCTACCTTCATAAGGGAACAGACGTCAATCGACTTCATAGTTTCTTCACCCAAAATTGGTCCGGATCGAGATGTACTGGTTCGGTTTCGGCCCATTTCCAGCTTGATACGAGACCAATAACAAACCTCACAATGGTGGAAAGACCGCTCGTTATTTATGCCCTCAATTCCATTAAGTAGTGAAAATTATATCAGAGAGAGAGAGAGAGAGAGAGATGCGTCCACCACGATCGGATTGTGAAGGAATGGCGACTGCACCAATCTTCTTTTACACTCATTCTTCTATTGTTTAGTTTATACATTTGATGAATATTTCTCCCCTTTTTGCCTTTAATTTTTTTCTTTGTTATTCATACACTTGAATCTGATCATAAATGAAATATTTCATGTTGCAGTTGTTCTTGCTGTTATGAATGCATGAAATGTTGCTTTCATGTCATATGTTGCTACCTTGTTTGGTAGCCCTGCCCGGTTTTCAAAGTTCTGAAGGTTTAGATACATGAAAGCATTGGCAAAGAAATGAATGGGAAAACTTAAAAAAGACACAAACTACAAGAATTTACCATGAGAATTCGGAAGGATGAATACTTTCTTCTCCATTGCGAAAAGATGCATAGTTTTTACTCTTTGTAAGATGAATGATGAATAATGGCGTTACTAGCAGATTAGCGTTCTTCTTTTCAAAGCGTGTTGAATAAGATGCAGTAGCAATGATGCATGTGATTTCTTCATCCATGCGGGTGAAAATAAATTACAATTCAATTTAAACTTACAGAATTTAAAACATTTTTTTATGTCATTTACATTTACAATTTTCCTTGTGAAAGAATTTCAGCTCTTATAATCAGAATATCCGACCTAATTACTGAACCTCCTGCAAATAAAGGTCCCTACCAGAGCTGCACAGACCATAAAATTTCTCAAAAAGACATCAACAGGATAACAGAATGTAATAGAAGAGATCTGTTCTTTCATTCTTTTGCAACTAAAGAAACCAAAAGTTTGGAAAAGATTTCAAGGTCCACGACATGAAGCTTGCACTGAGAATTAACTTGTTATACCATTTTTTCTCCAAAAAAAAAACGTTACACTGAAGAGGGTGCACATGAATTACAACTAAGGCTTCGATAACAGAAAAATTATGAAGATAATCCATATATACAGATAATGTACAAGAGAGAGAGAGAGAGAGAGAGAGAGAGAGAGGAAGCAAGTCAAGAGCTCACACTTCCTTCCTTCAGGTTAGATTCCTGCCTCAGGATGAAAGTTGAAAGCCTTCAAGTTAGCTCTACTCTCTTAACATTTGTTACAAAAAGGACCACAGACTTGTGAAAGAACTAAGGTGAAAGTAACCTTTTGCACAAAAGAAATGAACGCCCCACTACCGACTCCGTGATACGAAGAACTCATAATCCGGATGTCTATTCACAGATCTTCGATTGCCCTTGGAAACTGAGGTCCTTGCCATTGCAGTTGCAGTTTGCTTGAGTGTCCTCAATCTCTCTTTCAAAATTTCTGGAGGATTGATAAATTGAGCTTCTTCGGTCTGGATGACCTTCGAATATGGGTTCTTCAGTTTAAACCAACCCTCTCCCTGCATGCAACTCATATGTCATGTTACATACCACTTGTGTGTAAATGCAATACTTTCCTTGAGAACTACTTTAAGACAATAACACTAATAAGCAGGGAAGATAACGTGAAAGTTACAAGTTACCAAGGTCAAGAAACAAAGTGGAAGTAATTTGAAGAATATTGAACGCATGAACTTTCTGGCAGACAGCATTCTCTCTGAAGGAATGCCTCTGTCTCGCCGGTTGCAAACCGATGTTGGAATTCACTTGACAATTGCAAAAGGATTGATATTGTCGAACTTTCAGGCACAAGGAAGAATCTGAGCACCATGTCAAAAGTGCCAATAGCATTTAACTTAATAAAGTGCCATCATAGGATATGCTTATGGATGAAATGCAAGGGCAGACTATGCTTTAGGCTTTTAGAAATCAGATCAAAAATCTGGAGAACAAATAAGCATGATGACAGAGAAGATTTTGCATCCCCTAAATTCTGATATGCTGCAAATTGCCTCTAAAAAAAATAATCGCCGTTCCATACAATGATGGGGATGGAGATTTATATGTTCCAACCAATTCCAGCACAAACGAGTTCTATGTGTAATAAACAAATAATAAATCTAATGCTCTATCCATGCTATCCCTCGTATAGCAGAACATGGCATCCAAATATACCACCAACACATGTAACCTGCACCCTGAGGACCCAATTGGACCCAGCTAACTCCAAAGCCTTTACAGGACACCCAAATTAGAACACTAAGTGAACATCCATGCCACACCACTATGTTTAGAAAGAATTAACAAGCTTTATCACGAGGGATTTTAGAACTGCACAAGCTTATATCAACATAAAACAGGATAGCTGAAACTATACATATTCATCCTTGAGATCAGTTGAGCCCTTCGTCAATCAATACAACTAAAACAGAGTACAGATCATCTATTGGATTATTGACCAAGGTCAACATTGACACTCGGAATCAACTCATCACTATGTATTTGAATAAGAAAAATGACAACCGAGAAAGTTGAAAAGGTATAATTCTGTGGGAGGAAAAAAAGTTAACAATGTTCTTTTTTTAAGAAAATAGAAAGTCAATAATGTTTGGAGATACAAAACACAGGTCTGCAATAAATAATTAGAAGCTCATGGGATCAAATGACAGGCCATTAACTTAAGTGATATCCCACTGTTCTTTGCCCTTTCCTTTCCTCCCTCCTCTACCCTTCCCCGCCTTTTTCGTGTGTTCATGACAATAATCATCCCAACTTAATCCATCATGTGCTAGATGAAGAGGTATGGTAGATCATGGAATATCTCCCTACTCTTGGAGCAAAAACAAAAAACATTTTTATCTCATTTTCTTGTATCATTCAATTCTTCTTCTATATGCCCTTCTAGACAACTAGCACTTACAGTCCTTATTTGTAATTTTGCCCATTCCACATCATATTTTGCTTTGTTGTTTTACATAAATCAACTCGCCTTGAGCAAACAATTCACCATTTCAGTGTATGCATTATCATCCTTGATCCCTCCACTCGTCCACCACAAACCTTTATCTCATGGTACTCAACATATTCATCCCTCTCTATGTTTGTCTATTTACATTTCCAAGTTATGAATGAAAAAAACAACTATACTTGAGGCTAATTTGGATGCTATAACTCGTTCTTTATAGTGCTATATGTCTGCTATTAACCTTTGCTTTTTTACATTTTATTTTTATTATTTCTTTGGGGAGAAAAGCAACTTCCAGTACGTTATCTGGTCTGCTATAGCTTCCTTGTTGTGTTGATTAATGCAGAACTCCTTAATTCAGTTCTTAGGTTTGAAATTTATGCATATACAACCCTAGGCTGCTATAGCACAGATGGAACACCACATTGTAGTCCAAAAATGAACTCCAGTTAAACCAGGAAAGCTTTGATGCAGACTCAGTTCTATCTGTACTGCATTTGTGACTCATAATTATACTGCAAACCAGAAACTTCTTATTTGTTAACTCATCTTGAGCCAACAGAATAATACTATTGACACATCATTCAGTAAATAACACAACTTCTTTAAACATAAACTGAAAAAAAAGGTACCTTATCATTGTAACTCAGCAAACCAACAACTGGAGAAGCTATGCGGCTAAGGCCATCAGATGCATTGGAGGAGAAACTTCGATGAACAAAGTGGCCAAGAGAGTGATAAGTTAAAAATGCAGCATGAAAATTGCCATCAGGTATACGATATATAGGATACCATGCGACAGAATACCTGAAACTCGATGCCGGAATTATCAATTAAATTGTGATGGAGAAGAAAATCCATAAGTGAAGAAAAGCTGAAACACCAATCTAATAAAAACTTGTCACCATAACAAAGCAAAGAATATTAGAATATTATGAACCAACCATGAAGCAGGGTGGAGATCATGCAAGTTGATGTTTTCCAGCATCAGTGGATCTCCAAATGCCCGGCAATTAGATAGTGTGTCACCACCCATCAGCTCCTTTATCCTAATTTGGATTATAGAAAGATCTCGATAAGACAAGTTTTTTTCCAAAATAATGTATAGAAAATGACAGAAATTTACAGTCAGTGTAAGAGGACCCAAATAAGAATCCACCAAAAATCTACTTGCATGAAAACCAATTGGCCAACCAAAAAGAGAATATGGTAAATCTACAAAATTTCATCATTGATGCCACAACAGATTGTGACAGGGAATTCAAAATTCCAATTCAATTTAACAGTCAAAGCAGGACATATAAACTGCTCTGTCCAATCAAATGCTAATTTTTTTCTGAAGTTAATTTAGTGGTTATGGCATATCACAAGGATACATAGATTTAAGAAAAGTGGGGGAATTACTCATGTCATCTGAAAATGCTTGCACCGATACCATCATAAAAATGATTTCAACCAAAGAACAAAAAGTAATATTCTAACTCCTTATTTGCATTTAATAAGTTTGTAATCAAGTTTGTGTGCATGGTGAGTTAAATGTGCTGAATGGTCTGGTAGTTAGCTTTTCTCAGTTTCACCATCAACAGAACTTGTTTCATCATTACAAACCCTAAACACTCTCCATTTCCACTCCAAGGTTGTTTGCATATTTTACAGGCATTAGAAGATGAAAAAAATATAGCAGGAAAAATCTGCATGCAAGAAAAAGAACTTCTCAATGTATGTGTAACAGATAAAATGCACATAGTTAACAGAATGGTTTCAGGTGCTGGTGCCAGTTGGTGTGCCAGACACCAGCCCCCAGGCCGGCATATTTGCCATGGCTCTCAAAAGTAGTAAATTTAGGGGGCAAAAAATTAATTCCTTTATAACTAAAAATATTAAGAATAAATTAACAGGTGCTGCATTGACCTGTGACAGGTGCTTGGAAAGGCCTGGAATGTTACATGCAGGCTGGCATTTGAAACATTGGTCTAGAGCAAGTATTTAGTATCACATGTTGGTGGCATGCTGGCCTAGCACTGGAATAGTACATATCTTGCCATGGCATTCTATGACTGCTTGTCACACACTAGTACAGCAGAATGCCACGTACTATTGCGTACCATTTATCAAGCTAGTGTCGTCGCATGCCAATAAGGCACTGGCATGGTAAAAATCATCATGCCATTGCCATGCCGATTGGTGCTTAAACCAAAGGCATAGAAAAGATTTGTAGATTAGAACATCTTAAAGAACAAATTCTGCAATATCCTATGATAAAAATTTAGTTTAAGCTCTACACTAAAAACATAGAAAAAGATATCATCAGGAGATTGTAATAAATGATAACAAAACACATTGGCAAAATGAATCTCTCAGATCATAATATTTGTATGTCAATTGAAAAAAATTGATGATATGCATCCACGTAAACTACCCACAGAGGCAAACATGCAAGCTCAGTAAGATGTGTTAACCCCACTTCAGTGGCACACTGATGAATTCCAAAAAAAATGGCATTGGAGAAGCACATGGTGCCAGCGAAAAGGTGGTCGAATACTAGACTCTTTAGTGAAATAGTGCAGAAGCCAGAAAAAAGGCAGAAAAATAAATTCTCATAGAGAAATTCTGCATAACATACTGACTTGAGCCAATTTTTATTTCAGTATTTACCCAGAAAAAACAAAAAAGAGTCATCAAGAAACAAGAACTAACTTTTCAAATAATGGACGTCGCCATGGAGGTTGGTCAGATTCAAAGTATTCAAAAATGAGCTCCTCATCACCCACACAAGTGCTCCTACTAAACTGATTGGAACTTTCATCTTTGACAAAAGAAGAAGAATCTGACGAGCGCATATCTGTTTCATTAAAAGGTTGTGGCAGTAGCATTGAGAGGATCGGGTGGGAGCATAAATTAGATAATGGAGTTTCTGATGTCTTCTCCACCTCACAAGCTATTGCTGCTACTTCATTGGCGCTGTCATTTCTGGTATTCCTCGATCTCCCAAACAACTGCACAGCAGAAAGATAAGGTACAAAATACGCACTGAATTCAGAATAACCATTACGCAACCTTTTTGAGTTGTGATACTCTTGTGCCTTTACTTCCAAACCAAAGCATGCAGGTTCTTCATACCACTGCCAGAGTCTTTTCAAAGATATATTAGGAATATGATGCAAACACAATGAGTCACTGATTAGTTGTTCTTTGGAGCAAGTCCTGCAACTTCCAGTCGAATGTGTTTGACCAATAACTGGAGATGCAGAATAAAGAAATCTCTCAATATCAGCTAGTGGACTGCCAGCTGCTAGGTGAGCACCTGCTGAAATATGCAATTTGTAGGCATCATGAACAGCCAGTAGTATCTTATCCAGATCAGTCTCAAATCTAGAAAAGCCCTCATTTGGCACCTCATGAATTTGACGACTGGAAATAGGAAGCACAACACCTGATTCTCCAGCGGCATAACGGTGGTTTCTTAATTTACCATTTACTTGATCTGCTTCAACAGAAGAAAAATCTTTATCTTCATCTCTGGGACTTGAGAATGGAAACCGATCTCTAGTTAGACTAAAGTACTGAGTATTTGAAGTTGAAACCTCTGCATTGACATACCTTGATTCCAATTTATCAGGAACCAAATCTTCCACAATAGAGGCATTCATATGATCTAAATGGCTCATACTGGACATGGTTGATTCTTTCCTTCCCACAGGGACCCACTTCTGCAATACAGATCCAGTACTACCATCTGGCTTGCTACATTCCTTACGTGAACTTTCTGGTACTAATTTCAAGCAGTGATTTTCTTTGGAACCTGTATGGTAAAGTTCTTCCTTTGAGTTCTTACCATTACAGATGTCAGAAGTCACTTCAATGCGCAATTGATCTGAAGAATCTGATGGTGATGCACCTACATCATTACAAGCAACTGGCAAACTAATATCACACACTGTGTTACACCTATTTCCTGATGATGTTACTTCCTCTATATAACTCTCTGGCTTCTGCTGTGACTCTTGGTGACCATGGTCAATTTTGTCAGCTGGTGCAACCAAAAATTGTTGGAAATCAATGGTACAAGGTGATCTTAATCCACTGCTTATGTGTTTTTTATGATTCACCTGCAGCAAGATTGGCATTCCTTCATTTTGTGGAACATGATTTTTGGAAACCCTGTTCATGTTAACTTTAGTTGCATGAGATCCCTTCCTAGAATAGTGATTTGCCTGTTTAAAGGCTGAACTGGCTTTCTTTCGGACATTATTCACTGAATCTCCATCTATTAATTCAGATGCTACTTCACTTGTACTGCCAATATTAGAGGTTACTTTGCACAACTCTGCTTTAACCACTTCATCTGAACAAGCATTCCTGCAGGTTTCTCCATGCTGGTTCTGTTTCAGCCCCACGGATGTGCCAGATCTAATCCTTATATTGGAATGTTTTAATGAAGTGTTATCCTGAGGAGATACAGAATTGACAGTCTCAGTCTCACAGATGCATGCCTCCATGTCAATCTTTTGGACCTTCTGCCAGACTGAATGATTATATTCTTTTCCTGTGACACCATGAAATCTATTTGGCACATTCTGACTTGCACCACCAGTCATTTTCCTAGTTCGCATCCCCCGCTTTCCCAATATTACAGGATGGAAGTCATTGCTGCAATAGGCCTGGCTACTGCACCGAGCTCTTTCAACACTGTTACAAGAATTGACAACATCCTTTGACCAGCAAGAGTTACCCATGCAACCATCATTTAACATCTCAGTATTTATATCATATAAATTTACAGTTGTGGTCTGACATAAACTGTCAGAATTCCTGGAGTCTGAAATCATCCCCCCACCTGAAGAATTAAGTCCACTTTCATCCTTGACAGATAACAGAGTTTCAACATCAATGCAGTTTTCACCGATATCACTGTTCCAAACATTTAGATATGAATCTTGCACTGAACTATTATAGGGATCCAAGGAAATGCCGGGAGAATTGTTGGAAAAATTGCTATTTTGTTTTGGATTAATATTTTTATTATTCTCATCAAGGGTGGAAAGAATTATTTCCGGTGTTTGAGTAGTGCTTAATGCATTATTCCTAGAAGTGGTACTATTGCAGCTGGATTCCTCACCAGCACGTTCCTGAGGCAAAGATGCTACTTGGTCAAACTCATCCATACGATCACTGTAAGACGTACATGACGCTGAAGTTGTTGAACAGTCTGCAAATTCATGATTGTTCTGACTACCATCCTTTCCCACAGAAGTATCCTCAATAGACAAACTTGTGGAAGTTGCCTTCTCGGATGCACTATTTTCTGACATGTCATCACCCAAACAAACCAAACCACTGTTGGTTGTGGTATCAGAAACAGAAGGACCACATATGACACTACAATTGCTGTAAGACATACATGACACCGAAGTTGTTGAACAGTCTGCAAATTCATGATTGTTTTGACTACCATCCTTTCCCACAGAAGTACCCTCAATAGACAAACTTGCAGAAGTTGCCTTATTGGATACACTATTTTCTGACATGCCATCACCCAAACAAACCACGTCACGGTTGGTTGTGGTATCAGAAACAGAAGGACCACATATGTTTTGTTCATGTTGAATTTCTAAACTAGTGGAAACTTTTTTGCATGTGGCTTGTTTGTACTGTTTTCCCTTCTTTTTCCCCTTCTTTTTTGAACTTCTCTTCACAGTCCTATCCCCTTTGGGAACAACTCCAGAAGAGCTGCACATTGGAAGTGGCTTTGCGGAATCTGTATGTTCAAGCCGATTGATCTTCTGTTCTTTTGGCAGGTCAAGCTGGAAAATAATTGCTGGTGGCGGCGATAAAGAGACAAGACCATCAATGTCCGATGAAGCACCAGATCCCACATGGTTTTTCCAATCAACCCCTTGCAAGGGTGGTAAAAAAGGTGCCAATTTCCAGTATGCATCAAGTTCAAGGGAAAACAGAGTGAATATAATCCACCTGGTATATAAGAATAGGAAAACACATGAGCAGAGGGCACTTTGTTGGCAACAAAGAATAAAGGTCAGAAATCGCATAGGACATTTAAAAGGAATTGGCTACCATTTGCAGAGGACAAACCAGCTATTTGATCACTTGCAAAAACATGGAACTTCAAATAACAATTTAAATAAGAGGAAAAAAGATACAATCAAGAATCCTCTGTCTTTTCAGAGTGTGATTATTAACTTATTGCACATTGGGAACAGAGGTGGCAATCCTTGACTGTTTAACCTGCTTAAGTTGTTTCACCTTGCTGCAGATTGGGTTAGATGAGCTGTTTAATAAAATAGTTAGGTGCAGACATGGATTTTTGACCTGTTTAATAAATATGTCAGGTTCAGGTTGACAGGTTTTTATATATCTTGTATCCAACCCACCCCGTATCTTGTCCAAGCCGACTTGAGTGCCAACCCTATTTGGGGAGTGTCATATCTAGGGATAATGCATGAAGAAAGAAGTAGGTGATCCAAATAAAGACATGCACATGCCACACAATATCAAAAATTGAAAAAATAATAAGGTGGATCAGTGATGGTCCCAACAACAGATAACATTCAAGATATACAGCAGAAATGAAAGTTTGTTTTGCTGCCTAGTGTCAAAGGCAAGGAACAACCTCCACTTAAACATATGTAAACCATGAAATAAAGGCGGATCAACAATGGTCACAACAACAGATAACATTCAAAACATATAGCAGAACAAAAGTTTGTTTTGCTGCCTAGCGTCAAAGGCAAGGAACTGCCTCCACTTAAACCTACGTACACCATGAAATTAGTATAAATCATGCTGTTAGTTGATAATATAGAATCAACAAAGAGTACCTCTGCTCAGAATTCCTCAAGACAAGTCCAGGTACTTCACACTCCTGAAAAAAGATATGACATGTATTATCAGCAATTACCAAATCTCAAGTCAGCAACCAAAAAGAGAATAATTTAGAATTTTCGTGCACAAAAGAAAAAAAAAAAGCAAACAATATGCATTAAAAAATAATTAACCTTTGGAGAAAACTTGTAGTTGCTATGATCTAATGCTCTTTTGAATAAAGTGCGACTTCTTCGATCTGCAACCTTTGTGGCATTGCTATTGGTCCTTGTGTGGCCACAAGCCATCTTTAGTTGTGCCTGTCTATGCATAAATGAGTAATGAAATGCATAAAAATCAAAGGGCAACAATAGAAAAGATGCTATTCCCAATTGGAAGTACCACCAACTACCAGCAATCTAGTTTTGAATAAGTTAAAAGGGACTTCAATGTTTTAAAGGGAGGAAAACGTAATGTTGCATGTGCTTTTCTAAGCAGACTGTATCCGCTAATAGGGTATGTAGATCAGTATGTAGAACCACAGTGGCCATGCTAAACCGTAGATGAAAGTAGTAGAGTTTGAACAGTAATGCTAACTTATTATCCAGAAATTGTATGTTTGGTCATATGCAATGCTCATCTAACAATGGAAAATGTATGAACACAAACAAGGGGCAAACAAGAAAATTCGTTATAATTGGTGGATGGCATCATATAAACCTTATATTAACATCTCATAACGGCAATTTGCTTAAATTTAGTCTTGAAGCAGAATGGGATGAGAGGTTTCATGAGAAATTCCAAGAGGTAAAGCATCAAAAGGATGAGGAACATTTTGTCTTAGCCAATAGTAATATACACATCAGGTTAACTCAATTCATGTTCAGGTTTTGATTTTACAGGTAGCACCTCTCAATTTGTCTTAGAGGTTCATGGATATCAACATGCACTCTACGTAAAGGGACAGTCTTTCATTTCAATTCTTACAATGGAATAACCATAAACAGTTCAAATCTATATTGCTTGTGATTGAGGAAAAGTTAGAAATGATGATGAGGAGGAGGAGATAATTGATAAAAATAAATAACTAGAACATTGAAAATTTTTAAAAAAATTGGAACTCGACCTATTCATTACAAAGCTAACCAGAAAAAATGATTGTAATGGTAGCTGGTAATGCAATAAGCTGATGAAATCGGGATCCAAGAGACTGGATCTAAAGTCTCATTACATCAGATTTGGATCCATGACATCCAAATATGGCACTTGTTAACCATAAAATAAATGCATATACTTTACATAGCACGTATAAGTAGCAGAAGTTTACACAAACATGTTTCTGATATCATAATACTAATCTTGAAATTTGCCTTTAAATCATATTGTAATGCTAGTTTGACTTCCTCTATACCTACATGTTAACCATAACTATAACAGTCAAGCCTTGTCTTAACTATTTTGGGCTGAATCCTTTCTTGTGAATTATTCCTACTTAGGGCTATCTTTGCTGTTGCAAAGTTTTTCAAATCCTCTCACATAACTTCAATTCATGGTATCCTGGTCCTCTGCTTCTCTACATAAATCATTCAACAAAGATTCAAGCACCTCCACTTGAAGTAGACCCCACAGTTTTCATTGCACACACCCATATTATCTTACTCAACTCTCACCCAATTTTTGTAACTCCCAGTACTATCCTTCCTAGTTTTACCGTGCATCCATCTCCATATCCTACTTATGTTGCATTCACCTTTTGTCCTTGGACTCTCCTTATTGCCCAACATTGGATGTCATACAACATTGCGGGCTCACTATCGTTTCATAGGATTCTCCCACATGTCATGACATTATGCATAGAAACCCAAAAACACCTCTCAGCTTCAGAGCCCAGATCTAATTCTGTTTCATCTAGCTTCATCTTTCTGTTTTCCCTGAAACCAAATGCAAAGATAAATTCTAAATGATTTCAGCATGTTCCTTGATAAATTCCAATGGCTATTTGAACCATCCTCCTAATAGTTCGAAACTTAAAATAGCAATATGTTTAGCAGATTACTGCATCATCTACCAGCATATTTTAACTCTCCATAGCTAGTATTGGACAAGGTCGAATGGCAGAATTGGTCAACCAAAACTCAATCTTAGGAAAGACTATCACATAACCTCAAAGACCATGCAAAAAAAAAGATTTGCAGTATTTATGCATTTAATCTTCCACTCCCACAACATCTTCATCGAGACTAGAATCTCTTACAATTCTTCATCCTAACCACCAATACATATCTTATCAAAATGGGTCAGCTTCATGGATCAGGAATCACATAATTTATGACTCGCCTGATTACAGAGACACCCTTATGGTAAGTAGCAAGGGAGAGAGAAGATATTCTGCACCTCATTTGAACTTACCCAATCAGATGATACTGGACTCACATAGTCTACAAATTTACTTTAGTGTCTACCATCTGCCAGCTCAACTTGAGACTTCTATGGTTATAACCTTCCAATGAACTCCTGAACATGTCTCAGCTCCAGGTCCTTCATTTGACATGCAAGAACCATGCAATGTGTCCTCATCACCATGTTTGCTCATAATGCTACTGTGCTATTATATAACAACGCTAACTGGCTACAGAAATCCCTTTTCACTCACATGATTCATATGAAAAGACGACTTGAGAAGAGGATACTTCTTTCTAAGCAACAGTACTGTTAACTATATTCAAAAGAAAAAGGAACCACAAGCGCACAGAAGAAAATTGTAGAACCTGACAGCAGAAATAAACTGGACACCTATGAAAAATGTAAGAGCTAACAAAAGCAGAAGGGGAAAAAGTAACAGAAAATTTCTCAATAAGAGTACCTCGTGGCCATCGAAGTAAGGCATAAGTTCCAAAACCGGCATCCCTACGAAATCAGAGCCATACATCCCCATAATCCATCTATCCCATTCTCACAATCCGATACATGCAACTTCAAACCAGTCCAAAGAATGAGAGATCAAAAGTAAAAGGATTCTTCGATCCAAAGAAAATAAGAGATCAAAAGAAAATGGACTCTTCTATCCATAACAAGGCACTACGAAGGGGGAAACACCTATATACACCCTTATACCTAATTCCTTCATAAAATCGACCCCCAAGCTCCTAAATTCAGAACATGCATGAAAATAAAAAGAACAGAAAACTTACACCCTTTAAGAACCTCTTTTCGCTTAATCTTTTATGCATGCGTCATCTAAACGTCCTTTTTCTAAAGCAAAATCCCGTCTTTTGAAGAATTCCCCATTTGGGAACCGTAATAGAGACAAAAGAGAAAAGAAGTCCCTCCGCCATATCAAACCAAAACCTCCAAAATCCAAAATAAAATAACACTCAAATCAGAGAAATCATTTCCACCAAAAATTACGGTGCTAGCATCCACTAAAATTAAAAAAAAAAGCCCACATCATGATCACTAAAAAAAAGATATAAAAACAGAAAGAAATAAACTTACATAGTTAAAAACTTCACAACGAGGGGCAAAATCCTACTAGAACCAAGAAAAATTCTCCTAGCAATAGAGTATCCTACTAAACGAAAATCCAGAAAAATAAATTTTAATCTATAAAAAAAACACTACGATCAAAGAAGAAACGGGGGAAATAATTTCAACAACGAAATGGGGCTGGAAGATTTTACTAACAACAGTAATAATCGGAATAGCTAAGTCAATCCACGGACATCGAGGAGAAGAAATCTCTCGATCCTTTGGACTCGGAGGGCAGCTATGCTAAAAACAGGAGCCGCTCAAGGATCGCAGAATCCTCAGCAAAGCCACTATATATTTCCGGAAAGAAAGAGAAATAGAGGAGACCTTGGCGAGCGAGCCAAACTGCGGCCCTCCTAAATCCGTGCGCTTGGCTTCTCTTTTTCTTCCGATTTTTGTCGCCCTTGCCCCACCCTTTTTTGGGTTCTTTCTCCGACGGCTTCGCCTCCAGAACGCTTATTTCGGCAATCGGCGAGAGTATCTCCGACAAAAACGAGAGATGAAGTCGGAAAGCTGGAGAGATTTTATTTTATAAATAAACTCCCTGGCACCGAGGAAAATACTCTAACGTAGCACAAGGTGGGTGGAGAGATTAAAAAGGGTGTAAGCATATATCAATGGAGGAAAAAATTGGGGAAGAATTTTGAGGGTGGCGGCGTGAGCTCCGTGAGATCCTGGGTGAGGATTAGATCCGCTGCGATATAGAAAGTACTATTTGCAATGCGGGAAATCGGAGTACCCGATGGCTTCAAGAGTCGTGCGGCTAGGGAACGTGGAAATCATGGATCCGAGGAGAAATTATTGCATGCACCGGGTGTAAGTGAACCAGGGCAAATGCCGAGTCATATATACGGTAGAAAGCGCATAATCGAGAAGTGATGAAATATAAGAGTTAACGTGGCGTGTTATCCACCGTGGGATTTCCACGGTCCAATTGCACCTGGTGCATGCAATAACTTCTCGGATCTAAAGTGACCTTTAAAGGTACACTTGTAAATCAGTGGGAGGCAGCGGTGTGCCTCTACGCAGAGAATGTGGTCGGTGGCTGCGATGTTCTCTCTCTCTCTCTCTCTCTTTAATATATATATATATATATATATATATATATATATAAATTAGAGCATTCGATAAAACTTAAAAATAAAAATAATTACAAAGTCTAGTAAATATAAAAATAATATTCATATATATTATGCAACAAATAATTTATTTTTATAAATTTATATAATAAATTTATTTGAATATAAAAAATAGATAAGTTTGAAACTTGAAGAAAATATGACAAGATTGTACATACTGAAAACCTGTAGACTATAGTATAGTTGCAGGTGAATCCCATAAGTTGATTGAAAAACTTTGTAGTTTAGTTAAGAATAAAATCTATAATCTAATTATATCAAAACCACCAGAGTATAAAATATAAGTGACAATCATTATCACAACAATAAAAAGAAAGTGTTAGAAGTGATCATTTTCTGTATTCAATAGATAAAATATAATGCATTTCAATCAGTATCCTCCAATATGGACCATTATATCCTATTGCTTCTATCCCATCAGATATTTTTGCATGTGAGCCATCATATGGGAATGTAAAGCAAGTGGTAACGATGCTTTTGCGGGTACTTTGATGCCATTGCTTGTGTGAAAAGTTATCCCGATCTAAAGACTAAAGAAGTCATGCCCCAAGCTTAGGTCTCACATAAAGTTATTCATACGAGAGCATGACTAGAGATAGTAATTATAATTAATCCATTGTATCTGATTGCATTCAAATAAAAAAGATTTCATCCAATTTGATTAGAATTAAAATAAAATATTCAAAATTAATTTGAATCAACATAAATAATAGTATATTTTATTTTTAATCTGATTGGATATAATATTTGAAAAAAATCTGACTTCTAGATAAAATTAAAGATCACGGTAGAAATTTAAAAAATTTAGATTTAAAATAATTTTAAATCATATATGTATAAAATATAAATCGATTGGAGATTTGCATCTCCATCGGGATGCTAGTTTTTTTGATAATTAATATAATTGATCTCCATCAATTTTAATTTAAATTCTTAGCTTTCAAAATTATTATTATTTTTAAATATTTATATGATAAAATTTTATCTAATCCGATATGATCCAGTTCAATTCATCTCTTTTTAGTGGATCTGATCCAAACTACACGATCTACTTTATCTAATGCAAGATGAATACAAGATGGATGTAAATAAAAATTTTTAATTATATAATAAATATAGATAATAATCGATTTAACTCATGTCCGATCCAATTCTTAAATGTAACCTTAACTTTCCTGTTGAAAGACGATGGTTTTATAATGGGAATCGACGCTATGCGTGAAATGGAATCGGGGAGTACTGGACTTGTGCGTGTGTATGGGTCAATTTATCTGTGGATCCACTTCTGATACGGTGTTGAGACGACAACTAACCCTCCAAAACGAAGATTCATGAACAGGGTTGGTCCTTCCAAAATCTCTCACATGGTGGTCACCGTCTCACCCATTTCAGTGATTACTTAGGCACAAACTTTGTTTTTATGCAAATTATATTTTGAGGGATGTTTATAATAGATTTTGTTTTTTTTTTTTTTTTTTTTTGTGTACAAAGTGCATTACATTAACTAAAAAGTAAAATCTAGTTGTGTAAGAAAAAATTAATAAATATATGTCATTAAGAGACCTTCGTATTGCATGCACCAGGTGTAATTGAACCGCATAAATCCTATGGTGGACAACACTCCATGCTATCCTTGTATTTCAATAATTTTTGATTGCTTGCTATCCATCGGAGCATTCAGGATTTGTCCTAGTTTACTTGCACCTGGTGCATGTAATAATTTCTTCATTTGAGAAGGTGGGTTGAGCTAATGACTTCTATATTTTATAATAGATGAATCCAGATACATATACATCTTTGGATAAATTATGGCATATAATCTAATCTCTATTTATATTGATTATTATATATATATATATATATATATATAATTTATTTTTTAGTTAAGCATGCCTGTCAATCTTGTTCTATTACATGGTCAAATATCCCAAATCTTTTATACAAGTTGGGAAAAAAAAAATTATCATGACACTCCCACGATACAAAGATTTTATCGTTTTGACCTGAAGCTTTTAAAATAATTATTAATTATATAATTTATTGATTTATAGCGATTATGGTAGCATGAATTGCAAAGCCATAAAAACATATAGTCACAAAGAGAAGTGGCACTGATGATTCTTTAAATTTTGATCCATATAAAATAGTCCAATGTATCTAAAATTCATCAATTTCTATTAATATAAATATCCAATGTCATATTATCCAAGACTATATCAACATTAATTTTTCAGCCTCTACTTTTGACCGCTTCTTGTGAATATGGTACAGTAAACTCCATAAGATTTCGATGGCTCCAAGTTTTAAATTAATGTGTCTTCCCAACCCCCCACATCCCCGGGGACAAGGCTGAAGAGAAAATCTGACATTTCTCGATTTAAGCAACGGGAACACATATTGAAATAATTCAGAAATTCATATTTTTTAATTTAACAACTTTATAATCACAAAATATATATATTTAGCAGCGAATGTCGTAAATTTAGAAATGCTGGTGCGTATGCCTTTGTTTCATCTTTTTGTTTTTTTCCCCTTTAATGCCAAGGCGCACCTTACGCTGTCTTGGTCGAAAGGCATGGTCAAACCGTGAAGTTTTAACGCGTTTCGCTTGATGGAGCGAGTGGTATGAAGTATTATTACACTGGGTCCCGTTAGGGTACGGTCCGTTTACCTTTCTATGGAGGAACGGAGTAGGATAAAAGAAAGGGAAAGAGGAAGGCCATTATTTTGGCGCGTGTCGACTCTGACGGAAGCACGCGCGATCTCCGTGTCTGCCAGCATCTGACGGTGGGCATTTATTATCGAGTCCTCCTGCGCCGTTGGATGACGAAAAATCACCGAGCCAAGCCATTTATTAGATGGGCTCGGGCATTTTGATGATTGACCGCAGGGTAGGTTTGGGATGTTCTCGGTTTTGGGCCTCACCGAACCACCATCCATCATTTTCTTTTTTAAAAAAAAAAAATTAATTGATTTTAGTGCACATGGCCGCCGACATGGATGCCTGCAGGTGAAAACTTTAGTAGAAGTATCATAATAATATGTATATTTTTTTCAAGTGCAAAGGTTAGCACCTCAATAAGCAAGGTAACTTGCCAATGAGTATGGGTTTAGTTTGATTGGCAGGTGAAAACTTTGGAAGAAATTAATGGTGTAACGATATAAATAATTTTCCAGTGATAAGGTCAGGACCTCAATAACCATGGTCGAACATCTACGCTAGTGTGTTTGGGCAAAAAAGTCTTCGACAAGCCAAGGTTATTTTTCAAATTTATCTGCGAGGATTGTATGCTATGCTGATTATGTGAATTGACTCATGCAAATGATGAGAGGTTCATTTTGAATTATCCATGCGTCCATCAGTAGTTGCGGCTGATAAAATGAATGCATCAGTAAGTCCAATCATGTGTATCTTTCAGCCAAAGTCAATAGATAAACAGACAATAACGGAATATTGATCTTAGATAAACCTCCAGTTCAAAGCGCATGCGGCAGCCCATTAATTTTTTATTATTTTCTTATGTTACTTAAATTTTTATTTTTTACATGACTCCAAGGATCAAGGAAACAATCAAAAAAATAATAATTTCTATGTTTACATTATATATGCATCATCCTATCATATACGTCATCATATATCATCAATTATAATTATATATTTTATATATCTTAATTAAGAATGATAATTTTTTTCAATCCCATAAAAATTTGATTTGATCCAATTTAAATGAGATAAATTTTATATGACCTCACTAAGAGACAGGATATATATAAATTTTAAAAAAAATATTCAAATAAATTTGGATCGAATATGAATAATGATATGTTCTATCCTAATAATATCTTTTTTTCTTATTTAAATAAATTTAAAAATCTCTCTTTCATTTACATAAAATCCAAACCGCTCTTTCGACCACCCCAACATTCAGATAGCACTGCAGTGCAATGATCTGATAGCCGGTAGATCTTCACTCTTCTCATTCCTAGTGGAGGCCTAATAGGTCCCATCCCATCTCTTAATGGTCATTCCACAGTTAGGATTATGATAAAATTTTAATCATATCTAAGCTTCCTTGTTCGATCACTCCAAACCTTCCACTCGGCTTAGACTTTTAAGGATCGAAAAAATAAAGAAAACACTGAGAGAGAGAAGGTGTAAGAAAAATTAATTAAAATAAAAAAAATAAAAAAATTATAAGATAAAT
Source organism: Cocos nucifera (assembly GCA_006176705.1). Classification (NCBI taxonomy): domain Eukaryota; kingdom Viridiplantae; phylum Streptophyta; class Magnoliopsida; order Arecales; family Arecaceae; genus Cocos; species Cocos nucifera. The sequence continues at coordinate 1,917,960 of QRFJ01000198.1, read as the reverse complement.
ATTTTTTGGATTAATTTTTTTTATTTGATTTTTTTTTAGAAATTTACGAGGAAGAAGAGTATTTGAGGGAGATTGGAGGGGGCTTTTAGGTTCTGATTGAGATTTTTTTTTTGAGTATATAAAATTTTGTATGAGTTGTGGCGGTGTTGGTTGGCCGTTGCAGCTTGAGAGCTTAATCTCAATAGAAGTATAATATTTTATAAAATTTAAAAATAAGATGATGGGCGGTGAGATGACGGCGGAGAAGGGAAATGAAGAAGGACGATGGGTATATTGAATTTGATCTTCAAATTGGAGGGTCACGTGGAAGGAAATAATTTCACCATATAACATGATAGGTGTCAGAACTCACCAATGGCCGACCGCCGCAGAACCCGGTCAGAGTTCGTCGTCCGTCGGCAGTCGGCGGGACCACTGCTAAACAGAAACAGGTGCGTGAACCTGGAGAAACTAGCCGACGTGAATTATTTGTACGTGAAATCCCGCACGACAGGCTCTAGATTTTTCGCCTACCAAGATTTGTCGATAAGGTGCAACCCACAAGACACGCCCCCTCAAGTTTGTCAATAAACTAACACACACGTCACCAAACAACCAGCGCCGGCAGCTTCAGGGAGGTGAACAAGTATTGTCTTCGCTCGAGGGGCGGTGAATCCATCCTTTGCGCCAAAGATGAAAAATTATTGACCGTATCCGATCAAAGTAGATCAGGATACTTAAATAATAATAATAAATATATAATAATATATATTATTAAAAAATATTAAATATATGATAAGCTGTATGTTTGGAAGAAAAAATTAAAAAACAAAATCTACGATTCAGATCAGACCCAACCAATAATTAATTGATTTGGAGATGGGACTGTCCGATGGATCCGAATGAAGGATATTTTGATGATGATGGTGGAGTTATTGGCTAGATTTATTTCTCATGTATATTTTAAATTATTTTTTAAAAAATTAATATATAATTTATTATTAAAAAATATTATTTAAATTATGTCGAAAATTTTGAATGAATAAAAGTATTCTGTTAAATATTATGAAAAAATATTTTTTTTAGATGGTATTTATTTTTTATTCGATGTTTTAAACGATACGTGATGGAACGGTTTTGATTAATAATTTTTTAAAAATTTAACTTTTTAGATGATGCGTCGAGTTTTTACTTGATGGAGCGATGGGCCGGTAGACGGTTCTCCTGACGGACGGGATTTGCAGCCGAGCCTCCTACAACGTCGTGCATGCATCGTAAAGGCAACCGTCGGATTTTTTCAGAGCCCTCCTCGCGAAATGAATGGTCCTGGAAGAAACCAAATCACGTGCGATGGATTCATCCGCCCCTCGGGGGAATCGCAAGTTTTATTGGGAAATGGACCTCGCCTGAAATCGCCACAAAATCACGTGCGAGACGAAAATCCTATCCAGAAAAATGGCGTAACCATCCAGCGGAGGAAGTCCAGGATACCAATTAAGTTGGTCCCGCGTGCAGGTGAACGTAATTATGGAGGAAGAGCTTGGTAGCGGAGTGTCATAGTTCCACATTGGTTGACAAGAGGATGCCAAGTTAACCTGTAAGCATGATCTGATCCTCTGCCCAATAATTTGTATTTTTTGGATTGTAAGTTCTTTGAAAAGTGGCATCAAAGCCAATTTTTAAAACATGTCACAACCTTATCAATCAATTGAGTGGATCCCTTACTGGTATACCAAGATCTCGTATGGCCGGATGGGCTTCCCCTCTCAGTAAGAGCCAATCCACGACGAGGACGTCATAAGGTTTGGTAAAAGAGATTATCATAGTCCCACATCAATAATTAAATGCTTTAATAAGCTTCGCAACGAAATCTTCGATAGGCCAGGAGGTATCTGGAGCCCCCTTTTTTATCCTTTTTTGTATCAAGGGATTTATAAGGCTGAACTTGAATAAGTGGAGATAAGACATATTTCTTAAGAGTAATGGTGAAATTACCTGCACAATGAGACATGAAGTATGTACTGATATAACCTGATAAATATATATATATATATATATATATATATATATATATTAGTATAATTTTAGATGATTACATGATTTTAAATGATCTTATGATTTTAGAGATCACATAATAATTCATAATATTTGTTGGTGCTGGTCGACGTCGGATCAAATTGGAGTTGAGAAAGAAGAGGTCATCGTCGGTGACCTGCAAAATAAAATTCTATCTAGAGTCGATGGTGATGGCTCTGATAAGACCCTCCGATGATCAAGTCAGCTCTTCTGATCAATAGAAATAGAGTACTCAGAAAAGAACTCAGCAGAGTTTTGGAAAAGAAAAGAGAGCTTAAAGAAAACATATCTAAAGGGTCTCTTTTATAGATGGAGTCCGGAGCAGACTGATGGTGACAATCGTAGCCGTTGGATAGCTGACCACTTGGAGCCACGTGGGGTTTGTTATGGAGAGAGGCGCCGCCTATAGCAGACTGATAGTGACAACCGTAGTCGTCCGGTAGCTGGCCACTCGGGACCGCATGAGATTTGTTACGAAAAGGAACACCATCTGTAGCAGACTAATAGTGACAACCATAGCCGTCCAGTATTGAGCCACTTGGGGCCACGTGGAGGGATGAAGAGCTTTGACGTATGTCAATTCTAGAGGAGTTCGGACTCCTAAAGGGAATACGGCTAGAGGAGATCATCTGGAAGGAATACTACTTAAAATCTGAAAGTAATCCGCTGGAGAAATCCAGAAGGAGTCCGACTAGTGGAGAAGTTTGATTGATGGAGAAGTTCAGAAGGAGTCCGACTGGTGAAGAAGTTTAGCTGAAGAAGTTCGATTGGTGAAGAAGTTCGGCTGAAGGAGAAGTTCGGCTTATGGAGGAATTCGGCTAAAGGAGAAGTTCAGAAGAAGTTCGACTCTTAGAGGAATCCAATTGAAAGAGAAGTCCGAAAGAAGTTCGGCTCCTAGAGAAATTCGACTGAAGAAGAAGTCCGGAAGGAGTTCGACTCCTAGAAAAATCCGACTAAAGGAGAGATCCGGAAGGAGTTGGGCTCCTAGAGGAATCCGATTGAAGAAGAAGTCCGGAAGTAGTTCGGCTCCTGGAGGAATCCAACTGAAGGAGAAGTTCGGAGGGAGTTCGGCTCCTGGAAGAATCCGATTGAATGAGAAGTTCGAAAGGAGTTCGGCTTCTGAAGAAATCTGACTAAAGAAGAAGTCCGAAGGGAGTTTGACTGCTGTAGGATTCTGGCTGGGGTTCGACCATTGAAGAAAGAATTTTCGATCGAAGCTCTTCCGTGATTACCAGTTGCATTAGACTAAGTATCGGATCGTACTTCGATGGGAGTGGGGTTTATCCCTAACAATAGTCTTCCCACTTTCGAGTTCGAAATTCGAAAGAAGAAAGTACAAAAAGACAACTATCTAAGTTCTATTTTGGGCTCTGCACTCGTTGAGGTTGAAGCTCGGAGGAGATATTATCTCCTATCGAGGTTGAATGAGATCTTATCTTTTGTTGAGGTTAATATTGAAGCTCGGAGGAGATCTTATCTCCAGCCGAGTCGGAGCCTTTCTTCTCATCTCGTCTAAAATGAACGAGGCCCTCGACTTTGCACACGTTAAGACGAGGTTCTCCTTCTATTCCTAACGGACTGTAGGGGCATATAAGGACCATTATCGGGGCCTCTTTTTTCATCCCATCTAAAATGAATGAGGCCTTCGACTTTACTCATGTTAGGACGAGGTTCTCCTCCTATCCCTAACAGGCTGTAGGGACATATAAGGGCCATTGTCGGAGCCTCTCTTCTCACCTCGTCCAAAATAAACAAGATCTTCGACTTTGCTCACGTCAGGACTAGGTTTTTCTCCTATTTCTAACGGACTGTGGGGGCACATAAGGACCATTGTCGGAGCCTCTCTTCTCACCTCGTCTAAAATGAATGAGGCCTTTGACTTTACTCATGTTAGGACGAGGTTCTCTTTCTGTTCCTAATGGACTGTAGGGGCACATAAGGGCTATTGTATGGGCCTCTCCCCTCCTATCTTAAATAATCAAAGATCTTCGACTCCCAAATCTCTCATTCCGGATGTTTTCTTCAGCCGAACTTCTTCAGCGGTCGAACCCCTCCCAGACCTCTCCTTCAGTCAGATTTTTATAAGAGCCAAACTCCTTCTGGACGTCTTCTTCAATTGGATTCCTTTAGGAATCGAACTCCTTTCGGACGTCTCCTTCAGTCAGATTTCTTTAGGAGCCGAACTCCTTCTGGACCTCTCCTTCAGCCAAACTCCTCCAGCGATCGAATCCCTCCCAGACCTCTCCTTCAGCCAGATTTCTACAAGAGTCAAACTCCTTCCGGATGTCTTCTTCAGTCAGATTCCTCTAGGAGCCGAACTCCTTTTGGACCTATCCTTTAGTCGGATTTCTACAGAAGCCGAACTCCTTCTGAACGTCTCCTTCAGTCGGATTTCTCTAGAAGCCGAACTCCTTCCAGACCTCTCCTTCAGTCAGGTTCCTCCAGGAGCCGAACTTCTTTCGGACCTCTCCTATAGTCGGATTCCTACAGGAGCCGAACTCCTTCCGAACGTCTTCTTCAGTCGAATTTCTTCAGAAGCCAAACTCCTTCCAAACTTCTCCTTCAGTCAAACTTCATCTGGATTCCTCCAATGGATTATATACAGATTTCAAGTAGTATTCCTTCCAGATGATTCCCTCTAACTGTATTCCCTTCAAGAGTCAAAACTCCTCTGAAATTGATATATGTCAAAGTTCTTCATCAACCAACGCCTACTTTCTTCGGACTTTGACTATTAAATCTTAACGAATAGACGATCCCACTATCGGATGGTTACGACTGTCATTTATCAGAATGGTTACGATTGTCATTTATCAATCTACTATAGACGACTCCACTATCAGACAGTTATGACAGACTCCGTCTATAAAAAGAAATCCTCTAGATATATTTTCTCTAAGCTCTCTTCTTCTTCCTAAAACTCTACTGAATTCTTGCCTGAGCACTCCATTTCTATTGGCTAGAAGAGCTGACTTGATCATTGGAGAGTCCTATCGAAGCCACCACCACCGACTCCGAACGAAACTTTATTTTGTAGGTCACCAATGGCGACCTCTTCTTCTCCAACTCCAGCTCAATCTAACGTCAATCAAACTCTACACCAACAGGAGTGGCGCTAGAGGAAGGGCCCTCTATTCCTGAGGTATCCTTGTTCTTAAAGAAGTGCTCAGCCGATCTTGTGGATCTTCTTCTTTAAGGTCCATCTCATTTCTCTCCCTCGATCCCAAGAAATGCCTCCAAAGAAGGCGACTACTCGAAGATCTATCGCTTCTGCCGTCAGATCCGAGCCAGATCCATCCGTTCCTACTCCAGCACCGGTGCTTCAACCTTCTCCTCCATCGATGACCATGGTAGATCCAAGCTAGATCCATCCGTTCCTACTCCAGCATCGACGCTTCAACCTCCTCCTCCACCGATGGCCACGGTATCCAAAGCAATTTAATCTACTAATGCAGCAGATTTAGGACCTCACCGAGATGGTGCAGACCATGTGGCAGCCTCTGATGATAATTCTGTCAGGAAACCCACCATCGGTATGTCAGAAATCGATCTCGAGGAAGAGCACTTAGGCTAGCATACCCATCGCCCCTGGAAAGGAGAAACCGAGAGTAAAGAATCCTTGTTTGGATCATGATTCTTCTCCGAAAGAGATCTTCTCCATCTACGGTCGAAAGCCTTCCAAGATCTGCGATCAAGACGATGTCCTTGATCATAAACTACGGGAGATTGACTGATGGATTGAGGAACTCCGTCACGTCGTTCCGGCTCACCATGATGATCTATGCACTGATCCCTTTTTCTCTCTCCGAATTATGCAAGAGCTCATTCCATCGAACTTCAAGCTTTCTTAATTTGAAAGCTACGACAGAACCTCTGATCCAATCGATCATCTGGAGGCCTTTCAAACTATGATGCTGCTCCATGGCACATCGGATGCCATCTTATGTTGAGCTTTTTCGTCTACCTTAAAAGGAGTAGAAAGAAACTGGTACTCGGTATGGAAGTCGGATATGATCTTCTTCTTTGATCAGATGAGCCATCAGTTTGCAACTTACTTCGTTAGCAGCCGACGTCTGTGCCGAAGTTTGGATTTCCTAATAAATATCAAGCAGAAGGAGGGAGAATCAATCCGGACTTATGTTATCCAGTTTAATACTGCTGCATTGGAGGTCCGAAACTTGGACCAATCTGTTATAATGGCCGCACTCAATGGCAGCCTTCAGAAGAATGATTTGTTATTCTTTCTAGAGAAGAAGTACCTTAGGGACTTTGCCGATCTGCTAGCTCAGGCTGAAGGATATGCCCGAGCGGAAGAAGCCTTCAGGTTGAAGAATAAAGAAGCCGCAGGAGAGCAGCGGACAGGCGAGTCCAATAGACCCATCATTAATAGAGGGCTGAATGAAGTTCGACCGTGCTCATGGACTTCCTCCAAGCGCAAGCGAGCCCGAACTCCTCCTCGAGCTCATCATCAAAGAAGCTCCGACAGAAGGGCGCGAAGAAGTTCTCCCCTTAGAAGGTTTCACAATTATGCCCCTCTTAATGCTCCTAAAACTCAAGTTCTGATGGAAATTAAGAATCAACTACCCAGACCAGAAGAATTATGATCTTTTCCAAATAAGCACAATCGAAGTAAGTACTGTTTGTATCATCATGATCATGGCCACGATACTGAAGAATGCATTCAGCTCTAAGACGAGATCGAGGAGCTCATCAGGAGAGATCGATTGGATCGATTCCTCAGATGCTGGTCTGAAGCAAGAGAAGATCAGTCAAGGGTGCTACCATAGCTAGAACCACCAATGAGGAAGGAATAACAAGGAGATCGGCCGCCTTCCGACATCACCAATGCTATCTCTAGAGAGCTTAGTACTTCGATGAGCTGCCATCTCTCAACCTCGAAGTCAGGGGAGGCTTGCCCCAAATTGGAAAGGCCCATATGAAATAGAGGAGGTTATCCGGCCCGAAACTTATCATCTGAAGGAGTTCGGAGGAACAACGCTCCTACGATCTTAAAACTCAAAGAGTCTGAGAATGTACTGTCAGTAATTTTTTTTAATAAAACTCTTCCATTTCAACATTATTGTTCTTGGTGCAAAAACTATATGACGACAGGAAAAAAACAATCAAAAGTGATCATATTAGAATAGGAAGAGAACCTGATTCTAACATGGGCAAGTCAAAGACCTTCAGTTATTTAAGACAAGATGAGAGGAAAGGCCCTGACAATGGCCCTAATATGCCCCTACAGTCTGATTAGGAATAGGAGGAGAACCTCGTCCTAACATGAGCAAAGTTGAAGGCCTCATTCATTATAGACGAGGTGAGAAGAGAGGTCCCAATAATGGCCCTAATATGTCCCTGCCGCCTGTTAGGAACGGAAGGAGAACCTTGTCCTAACATGTGCAAAAGTCAAAACCTCAGAGGCCAAAGACGTGGGGAACGAAGAAGCTCGGTAGAGAATCCTAACACGTATTTTTCCACGACAATCTGACTACGTCAAATGTGAAAGACAGAATCTTATCCTTGTTTGCAAGAGAGATCCTAGTTCGACGTCCACAATAGGCCCAGCATCCATAACGAGCTCGACGTCCACAACAAGCGTGGGAACCCAGGACCAGACTCTTCCTCAAGCTCCAATCCTTTAACAGAAGATAAGATTTTCTTTAATCTCGGCTGGAGATAAAATCTTTCCCGATCTTCAACGCCAACGTCAAAAAGAGATAAGATCTCCTTCAACCTCGGCTGGAGATAAGATCTCCCATGAACTTCAATTTCAATGTCAATAGGAGATAAGATCTCCTTCAATCTCGGTTGGAGATAAGATCTCTCCTGAGCTTCAACGCCAACATCAATAGAAGATAAGATCTTCTTCAACCTCAGCTAAAGATAAGATCTCCCCTAAGCTTTAATCCTTCAACAGAAAGTAAGATCTCCTTCAACCTCGGCTGGAGATAAGATCTCCCCCGAGCTTCAACTTCAACGTCAATAGGAGATAAGATCTTCTTCAACCTCGGTTGAAAATTAGATCTTCCCCGAGCTTCAACTTCAAGCTCAATGGGTGTAGAGCCTGGAAAAAGACTTCGACAGTCATCTTTTTGTACTCTCTTCTTTCGAATTTTGAACTCGAGAGTGGGGAGACTATTGTTGGAGATAAATTCTGCTCCCGCCAAAGTCTAGTCTGATGCTTAGCCTAATATGACTGGTAATCATGGAAAGCTTCGATTAAAAATTCTCTCTTCAGCAGCCAAACTCCTCCAGCAACCAAACCCCTCCCAGACCTCTCATTTAGTCGGATTTCTATGGGAGCCGAACTCCTTCCGGACGTCTTTTTTAGTTGGATTCCTCCAGGAGCCGAACTCCTTCTGAATCTCTCCTTCAGTCATATTTCTATAGGAGCCGAACTCCTTCCGGACGTTTTCTTCAATCAGATTCCTTCAGGAGTCGAACTCCTTTCGGACCTCTCGTTCAATCGAATTTCTACAGGAGCCGAACTCCTTTCGGACGTCTTCTTTAATCAGATTCCTCCAGGAGCCAAACTTTTTCTGAACATCTTCTTTAGCTGAACTCCTCCAGCGGTCGAATCCTTCCTAAACCTCTCCTTTAGTCGAATTTCTACAGGAGCCGAACTCCTTCCGAACGTCTCCTTCAGTCAGATTCCTCCAAGAGCCGAACTCCTTCCGGATCTCTCATTCAATCAAATTTCTACAAGAGCCAAACTCCTTTTGGACGTCTCCTTCGGTCAGATTCCTCTAGGAGCCGAACTCCTTCCGGATCTCTCATTCAATCAAATTTCTACAAGAGCCAAACTCCTTTCGGACGTCTCCTTCGGTCAGATTCCTCTAGGAGCCAAACTCCTTCCGAACCTCTCTTTCAGCCAAACTCTTCCAACGGTCGAACCTCTCCTAGACCCCTTTTTCAGTCGAATTTCTATAGGAGTCAAACTTCTTTCGAACATCTCCTTCAATCGGATTCTTTTAGGAGCCGAACTCCTTTCGGACCTCTCCTTCAGTCGAATTTCTATAGAAGCCGAACTCCTTCCGGACGTCTCCTTCAATCGGATTTCTCCAGAAGCCAAAGTCCTTTCATACCTCTTCTTCAATCGAATTTCTATAGGAGCCGAACTCTTTCTGGACCTCTCCTTTAGCCGAACTCCTCCAGCGGCCAAACTCCTTCCGGACTTCTCCTTCAGTCAAACTTCATCTGAATTCCTCCAGTAGATTACTTCTAGATTTTAAATAGTATTCCTTCCAGATGATCTCCTCTAGCCGTATTTCTTTTAGGAGTCTGAACTCTTCTGGAATTGATATATGTCAAAGTTCTTCACCAACCAATACCTTCTTCCTCCGGACTTTGACTATTAAATCTCAACGAACAGGCGATCCCATTATCAAACGATTACGACTGTCATTTATCAGGATGATTACGACTGTCATTTATCAGTCTGCTATAGGCAACTCCACTATCGGATGGTTACGATAAGATCCATATATAAAAAGTGACCCTTTAGATACGTTTTCTCTAAGCTCTCTTCTTCTTCTCAAAATTCTACTGAATTCTTTTCTGAGCACTCCATTTCTGTTGGCCAAAAGAGTTGACTTGATCGTCGGAAGATCTTGCCGAAGCCACCACCACCGACTTCGGATGAAACTTTATTTTGCAGGTCACCGATGACGACCTCTTATTCTCCAACTCCAACTTGATCCAGCGTCAACCAGATTCTGCACCAACAAGTACCAATTTTTTTTTTTAATGATATTTTTGTCTGTGAGGCGGCCTTCGACTACCTCCTCTTTGAGGGCTGGTCTTTTCTCTTATGATATTCTTGTCAGCAAGAATCATCAATCTTCAACTGTCTTCTCTTTGAGTGCCAATCTTACTATGACGGGCACCTTCTATATCTTTTTACAATAATGTCATCTAAATCAACCATACTAGCAAACATATCAATTTATCATGCTAACTTCTAAATATATTCGTAATCTAGTTTCCAAACTTAAGTTAGTATCTACAGTATAACCTTAAGTTTGAGGAGTGTTAGTATGATTTTAGAAATCATATAACAATCTATAATATTTTTCTTTATTGATGTGATCCCATTGCATTTTTCTTTATTAGCATTATTTTCTGTTATTTTCTTTTGTTAGCACGATTCTATATTAGCTATTATTATTTTTCTTGCATGGAATCTATATACTAGTATATATAACACTTTGAGATATACCGAATATGATGGAACAAAGATCATAAAGCTCCTATTTCTCTTTCTTAATTTCTCTCTTATTTTCTTTTTCTTCGGCAAATATTTTTATAACATAACTCCTGCAAATATCTTAGTCATGTTTAATTAGAAAGCTTTACATGATCATTCTTGCTACAGTGCTCATCTCTTATGCTTGCAATCCAATTACAAGAGGTTAGCAATGAAAGCAACTCTTGAAATCATGCAGATTGCAGAGCCCTCGAATATAAAGGTTCAATTTTCATACCAGCTTGTTTACTTCTGATATGACCCTTGCAGGAAAGGCTGACGCAGCAACCAAAGAAGCTGATGCAGCTTAAAAACCATGGTCATTTCTATCAAAATGCTGGGATCAACATGGCCATCATTCCTGGGCCATGTTTTCCATCATAGATGTTCCTAATGTTACGTGCAGCCCATTTTGCTGTTCCCAGATTTCCAGAAAAATGAAAATTTCAGGCCACGAAAAACACATGGAATTACTGAAATCGTGGCGCCCCATGTCAACATTAGAATGACCTCTAATAATCTGGAGATGTCCCCTGCTGGCAACTACAGGTGGTGAGGTTTGGCGTAAGACCTAGATTATTTACAAACAGAATTCTTTCAATTGGTAAATTACCCCAGCTTATAAGATCATAGAAATGGTGGCTGCATCCATGAAGATGAACCGCTGTTTGGAGAAGAGTGGAAAAGAAGGCACCATTCTCACTGCATGTCTTTTTTTCCCTTAATATAGATTTATACAGCTTTCTATATAGCTCATGTAAAAAGCAATTGCAGTCGGTTGGAGCAAAAGTACAGATAGTTCAAGGAATATCATGATTACTGTAGATAATAAATGTAAATTGAATATATATAGCAACACAAAACCGAGTTTTCTTTCGGAGTTTATTGCATCAACCAAGATATCGCAGCAAGACGCCATCATTCCCTAGCACGAAACCTTTGTTATCGGCAATAAATCTGCACAGAAAAATGCATAAAGGAATAATGTGGTATGTTAGTGTGCATATCATAAGCTCGGGAACCAAAAAAGGTTTAAAATAAAAGCAATTAGATCATTCATGATGGGATATTCCGGCTTCTAAATTTAGGTGCCGTGTGTTTCATTTTTCTATCTTCAAAATAGAAAAATAAAAATTCTACTTTCATTCTTTTTCAAATTTTTAAAAATATATACATAGTCAATATTTTGAAAAATAAACATAATGATAGTGGCAGAAGCAGTGGTAGCAATGAAGATGGCAAGGTTGGTAGAGATATGGTAAAGATGGCAACCATGACGATGGTGGCACGGTGGAGGCAACAATAATGATGATAGTGGCAGTGATGGCGATAATTATAGTGACTAGGGTGATGGAGGCAATTGATGGTGATAGTAGTGTTGACAAGGACAATGGTGGCAATGGAGACAATGGTGATGGTGGTAGTGGTGGTGTCGAAGGTAGCAATAGTGGTGACGATAAAAATATGAGTTTCTCATTTTTGAAAAGATTGAAAGTAAAAAATATTTTATTTCCATTCTTTCTAGAAATAATGAAAATAACTTTTGAAAATAGAAAATAACAATAGCACCACATATATTTTGTTTTGGTTTCTGCATTTCTTTGTAAGAAATAAAAGTAATACCAATGGATTTGTTATTTTTCCACTTTTTTTGTGGGTGAAGTAATATAGCTAAATGTGGTAAAATATCATTGTATGCAGGAAAGGCTACTTTGAGAAGCATTCATCTGGCTGCGATACACATCAGAACAATAACAATTGCAATTGGAAAATCATTAAAATAGAGATCAAAGAATAATTACTTTACTGAATATAGATTTGCTGCAATACTATCCGCAGTTTTATCACGTGTCCAGGTCTTTCCTCCATTTACCGTTCTCAACAAGATGCCACTTCCCCCAGCCGCCCATGCTTCATCCTGCATCAAGATTTAAATCAATAGTGTTACATGATCTTGTCAGAATTGCTAAATAAATTTTATAAAATCTAGAAAGCTGTTCCTGATAAATTTAATCATTTACAATGTCCATGTAATCTTACCAACCAAAGGCCTATATGCATCTCACTAGGTCAATGAATCTAGCAGTGCAGCTAGATTGGGTTAGGCACCTCCAAAACTTTCATGATGTGTATGTCACTTGCAAGTGGATAATTTCATTAACAGTGGTCCAGTTGGTGGTACACCTGGGCAAGCCCCAAATAAGAACTTTTGGGGTCAGCCATCAGTTGAATGTCACTTGACCTAGATGACTAGGTACAACCCTCTTGCAGCGCTAGTTCAACCCACAAGGAAAATGCACAACTTTTAGTGCATGATGATGATAGGAGGAAATTATGGCAATAACTTTTGCTTGGGATGGCAAATTTTTTAATATTTTCGTATGCCAGGCTTGAAATGTTCGATCAAGTATCACTCAGGGTAACTGCACGCATACTCAGCATGAGAAACATATATGACTACTAAGGAAATGAAGATCTAAAGGCCTCGTCCAGGAAGGTTGCTCTGCTAGACTTGTTTTACAGCATGCATGTGATATTACAGCAGGTGACAAGCTTGAGTTCAAAACCTGAATGCCAATGAAAAATTGGATCCACCAAAAAACAACTATGATGCGAACCGTATATGTGAAATTTGACAGATGCTTCCATGTAAGGCATGGTACAACCTTGCACCATGGCCAGCCTGAGAAGACCTTTCCTGTTACTAAAGCTTATAAAAACCCCAACTGTGTGGTTAACAACATTTAGCATTCTACATATACAGGGGTTTGCTTATAGACCCTTCAACTTCCATCAAAATCCCTGTGCCCCCGCACCCCACTGCCACCCCAAACACACAAATGCACACATAAACATACACAGAAAAAAGAAAATAAAGAAACAGAAACAGAACCAAAAAGTCCAAAAGAAATAAAAACAAAGGCAAAAATAAGCTAGACAGATAAAATTCAAACAGAAAAGTGAAATATGAATGTTGCGACCATACAAATCACACAAGGAATCAAAATATAATATTGAGTGAATGAGATTTTGGATCCCCAGTGGGAATATAGAAAGTAGAATTTTATTTTTTTGTGGCATTTCAATTCTAGCAACGATGAAGATATCACCTGATTGCTAAATCTCATAAGGATATCCCTTTTGAATTACAGGACAATGTTTAAAATTCATATTTATAGTTTAAATAAATGAAACATGAATATCTGCAAAAGAAAAATTTAGCATACACGCGCATCTTTAGACTTTTCATGCTTTTGAAGACACCACCCATGTTGATGTATAACAATAATGTTCATTTGTGAATAGTTGACAGACAGTTGAGTCCAATGGTTCCTTTTCCTATGCAAACAACTGCGACAAATTACAAAGGATGGCAGGAAAGAAGAAGCAGTGTTAACATACAAAATATCCCCTCTAAAGGCATACTAGCCAAAAAGACAACTGTAAATTATAAGATGCAAACAAAATCACTGTTGGAGGACAAAACTATAGACTTAACCAAAAAATATATCCATGCTGCGAAGAAATTGAGTCATTCACAATCCAGGCAATTCAAAGTCACACTATATCTCAACAACTGACCCAAACAAAGTTGATAGAGTATCATGGAGTAACAGTATGATTTGAGGCATATGAGTGCTACACATGTAGGAAGTCAGATAGAGTAAATATTCCTTGTGCCGAATGGAGCATGGAGATGCATGAGCAACCAAGGCAGATTTCAGAGGACACTGAAGAAGTTAACAGCATCAGGTGCATTCTAGATGATGGGAAAATTGAAGGTGACGTAAAATCTTCTATATTACCCTGGAGCTTGAATTAGCAATAAAATAAAAAATTGTGCAGTTGGTTTTAACGTGTTTTTGGCTGCTGGGTAGTTGCTGCTTCACAACTAAGGACTGGGCTTCAGAATTATGGTTACTCTTAATGGCGGCAATCATATTGATTTTATATAAGATACATGGCACCTTGTATTCCAGAGTCTCTCTCTCTCTCAGGAAAAAAAAAAAAACTTCTACCATAGAAGATTTGGACATCTACAAATAAACATGTCCATTCCACAAGTTGAAAAATTATGGATAGCATGTCAACTTGTCATGTTATGACAGATACAGTGGAAGCAGAAGAATAACAAGATCCATCACTCTTCAATGTACCAAGTGCCAATGCAACACTTTGAATAGGAAATGAGATCAAATTGAAACTCGGTCTAATAAATAAAAGCATACTACGATGGTATGCTTTTTGCCAAGAAAAAATTAAAGAAAACCAACACCAAAGTAGGGAAAAAATTCATTGAAGAGCCATGTCAGATATATCACAAAATGTTTTTCTAAGTAACTCCCCAAAAAAAAAAAAGGTTAAGAGAAGGAAAATCAAAAAAAAAAAAAAGGTAGAAGTGATGAAAGAAAAACGTATTAAGATCTGCCTCGATCAAATCCAGAAGCCTTCTACTTGGAACTTAATAACCGAACAAGATTAATGAGCAAGAAAGTGGAACAGGGTACACAATGCTTAAGATTGAAAAATATATAGTTAGAATACTGTATCTGCCTAGGGCGCTATTGAGGATTGGGTAACATTTGAACAGCCATGTTCATATATCCCAAGAAATTCCAAGACAAATTTATTGAAACTATTTCCATAAAAAAGGAAAGAAAATTCTGCTGTAATTGTCACAAGTCTCAACCTCCTGTGGCCACCATGGAATGGCCTCCCCTGGACCTCTGTGGTGATTGGCCTGCATAGTGGGTTTGAAACCTTCGCCTCCCTCAGGTCCGACATGATTCCACCAATGAAATATTGCTTCTAATGCATGGCCAATCAACGCGTAGGCACAGGGAAGGCCACAGCATGAAAGCCACTTTGATATCAAGCTCAATTATTAGGACTTCGAAAGAATTACCATTGAGCGGTAACCGACATCAAGAATACCAAATCCCCGACTCTGAACAGGAACTTCCTCAAATTCCTCAGTGATCTGAGATAAGCAATAACCACCACAATCAGATATTCATTCTTCATTTTAAACCATATAACTATTTAAATAATATCATGCATGTAAGTCTAACCATTATTCATTTCCTATGATACATACATACATACATACATACATACATACATACATTACATACATACATACATATATATACATACATACATATATATATATATATATATATATATATATATATATATATATATATATATATATATATATATATATATATATATATATATATATATATATATATATATATATATATATATATATTTTGAAGCATGCTGACAGAAGCATCAATTTATCTAAATATTGTCACAAAAGGATTATGCAAATAAATCAGGATAACACATGATAATAGTAATGAAATTTTAAAAGCTCAACCAGCCCATAATTGCTCACACCCTTGGTTCTTTCAGTTGTGGTGACACCAATAAAAGCTTATACACTCAAGTTCAATGAGGTGGAAATTATTTGCCTCCATCACCAAATAGATTTTAAACAATATTCTGCATTGCATCTTTTTTACTGTGTTGTGTGCCTACAATCAGTTCATTGATCCCTAGTAAATCTAATCCTTGGTTCTCTCTTTTTTCTTTCCTAGTAGTGAAGCCTTAGTTTTGCTTCCAACTACCGTGAGTTACCAAAAGAATTATAACTTTAACAAAAAAATTCTGGCTCCATCCCTAGGTGGAAAGGATTTTGTCCTCCCTTCTACAATGTGTCAAAATGGAATGGACCTCTCTGAAACATTAAGAGGTGGTTGCTGGATTGAAGAAAAGGTCCTATGGCTCAGCAAGGTGATGAAATTTCAAGAATTCTGTTATATTCTTCATGATGATATACTTGATGGATTACTAACTTATGAGTCTTACAAGGGTGATAAATAGCATAGAATTGCAAATACATAAAACTAGATAGTTCCGCATAACCTTTGTAATTTCAATAGAATAACTCAAGTGTTCACAGAATAAGCAATAGTCACATAAATCAGATAGACATCTATTTCTATCAGACATGACATGCATGTCAAGTTGGCATCTCATGAAACTGGTGTTATAAGTTCAGATGGTTGATAACTCTATGAGAACAAAATCATGAAAAGGTCATTGTTTCCTTGTATCATGTGCCAATAAAGAACAGTATATAATCATATTAATCATGTGTACAGATATATATTAATATCTTTTGATAGTTGAAGAAAATGTCTGATATTCTCCCTATTGTCATGTGTCACCAAAATGTAATGGACAAACTCGTGCCTGTAAGAAAGCAAATGAACTTTTCGACAGACATCAAATAGCAAAAAGGAATGAGGTCATATTTTGACTTGTACTTTTGCATCAGTGTAACAATAATTTATAAATGCCATTACCCCAGTGCCTTTACTGAGGTAAAGCCCACCACCACGCACTAGAAGCCAAAGTCCACCATCAGCCCTCCATCCCATATTTTGAATTCTCCGTGCAACTGCTCTGTTATGAGGTTGCCAGTAAGGCTGTGAAGTTTACAAACAATCAACAATCAAGATCATCTACTATCAATGAAACAAACTAAATGCTCCCAACACATAATAAAGGATACCCTTGATTTGTTGAGCAAGACAACTAGCAGGATATAGCAGCAACAGAGGCTACTACAATAATTGAAAAGAGATCCAACAATCCAGAAGTGTTGATTCATTACATATTCAATGGTTTAGAACTCGCTACACAACTTTTCCAATAATCATTTGATTCCATTATTTGTTGTCTAGAGCGTCGAAGAAGTGAATATAGAGCATCAATCAATCAAAATGGTCCATATCTATCATCAACACAAAAGCTTTCTAGTAGTCCAAGTTGAGATCTGAATGTTAGGAAGAATTAAAAATTTATTGGAATTTTTTTCTTGTCAAAGGCACTTTTCATGGGCTGTTCTTCACATAATAGTAATATGAACAGTGAAAAGGATTTGTTCACTATTTCCTTTTAGAGTCCAATAGAGAACCAATCTTGGGTGACAAGTCTGTTGTAGAAGATTCTAGGGACCTTGGAGTCGAATAGGTGGGTCACGAAAGGGAAGTTTGATGAATTGTTTAGGAGTTCACTTTAAGAATCCTAGATTTATTGGAGAACAAGCCATGAAAAGGCAATGAAAAAGCCCCTTGGCCAGGCAATAGAAAAGCAACATTAGGTTGGTTTCTTATTGGTGAAAGAAAATAGAATTGAAGGATGGATTCAGCCAACTATTCTCTCCCCTCTTCTTTTTCTCTATTCCACCCATCTTGCTCTTAGTTCTTATTAATCTTCTTTTCCCAACTATTTTCTCCTTTTTTTTACTTAATTCTACTAATACCTTCTTATCTGCTGATTTCTTCATTATTGATATCTGCAATTTTCATGTTCCTTGTTGTGCTGAGATCACATATGCTACTGTATTTAAGTTGATATATTTGTCTTTTTCATGTAACATACATATCTCTACACAGTTTCATTTCACAGAACCAAAATTTATTAATCAAAACATGAAGCCAAAATTTATTAATCAAACAACTGCCTTCATGGGTCACCTGAGACATACACCTGCCTAGAAGCTTCATACAAAAGTTTCTTGATCCTTATTTTATCTATGATTACCAAAAAACTGCTTTTTTGCCCTAATTTATATAACAAGATAGTAAGGTCATTTTTTGACCAAAAGCCTAGTTTAATCCCTTTCCTTGGGTCCACCTACTGCAAGGCATCCCTCATTGGTCCATCCATCAGTTCAGAGTAACATGTCACTCATGAGGATGGATCTACTAAATATTAACACAATGCACTTCAATTAGTAAAATTAGGGGGTTGAGAGAGAGAGAGAGAGAGAGAGAGAGAGAGAGAGAGTTGCATGACAATGCAAGCAGAGTTGACATCCTCATTACTAGGGCTCTCAACAGGTTTAATAATTGAATGCTATCTCACCAGATATAACATATTAAACATCAACTTATTCAAATTTTACACAACTGAAATGCAGTGCTCGGGTTATTTTTAAATATCCAAACCAATTTTCAATCCAAATTGAAGTAAAATTATTATTTGGATGTCAAAAATCCTATTAGATTCACATTCAAGCGTCATAATCCCTACAAAGTAGCCAGACCCTAAAGTCACTGGACCCTAATTCAATATTAACAGCCATGCTTGTCACTTTGACATATTCTAAATTTTATATAGGGGACTGAGATGAGATATCTTAATTAGTTTTTTCTTTTAAATAATTAGAGGCTGTCATAATTTTGTTTCTCTTGTTACTAGTCTTATAGGAACGAAATACAGTTTTTAACAAATCAAGCTTTGGTAAAGTAACTTGCTCAATTCTGGATGCGTAACTCATTCCATAGATTTATGTTTAGGCATGCAAATACCAGTTGAAAAGATGCTTTTCAGATCCCATTTTTTTTATATTTTAAATATTTTAAATTTTGTCCTTATAGTCCTAGAAGACTAGATGGAGGTCAGATCCCCTTTTTTTATATTTTAAATATCTTAAATTTTGTCCTTATAGTCCTAGAAGACTAGATGGAGGTCTGGTGATTGAATTAGACTCTATGTCAAGCTATTTCAGGATAAATGTAAATATTTTCTTTTTTTATTTGTGGAAGTGATTGGACCAGATATGTTGATTCGGTTGCAATGAGATTTTTCTTTCTTTACCATCAAGAGAGAACAGGAACACAAGCGTTAGTAAAATTTTTAACCGGGGAGATCTCGGAAGCAACATATGATAAGCACACCTGGCCAGGCTCCCAGGTTAAGTAGAAGTTCCCACGACTTGAGACAGCAACATATCTGCCATCAGGAGAGCGGTTTACTGTATTAAAGGTGCCAGTATAGTAGCTTGCACCACTAATGCCACTAGAAACTGTTCTGCATGAGGCATGACAGTATGTTAGTTTAACTGCGTAAGAAAGACATACAAAACAACATAAAAAAAGGTACCTTTGTAGTAATCTCTAAGTGATAAACACACTAAGTAGCATGTTTATGGTATTGGTTATTTATATACATAAGAGATAATGCAACATTAAAATGAAATTATAAAAGTATAAATTTTGGCTATGCAAGATGAAGATAAAAGACCGATTACCACATGAAAGGGGCTAGTAATCAGTCAGATATACAGATTACAGCAAACAACATGCTGGCCCGAAAACACAATGACATACGGGTTGCAGAAGAAATGAAAACAAACAATACTGGGAGCTTGTGATCTTTATCCCTAGATGACAAAGCATATGGTCACCCAATGCATGCACTTTTACAGCCCATATATTCCCAGCATTCACCAAAAACCGCAACATTTCATATGACAGGATCACTATTTCTGAGCTGAAGAGGCCACCAAGCACAACCAACCAACGACACTAACGTACATTCACATTTTTTTCTGAATTAACACAAACATTGGAGTAGATTAACATGATAAGAAACATCAAAAAAGAAACATACCGGTTAAGAGTAGCTGATACAGTCTCTTGTACAGCAGCCTTCCATTTGTACCCTCGATTTGATGTGATGTAGATTGCTCCTTCATCAGTGACCATTTCTGCACTCTTTTCACCAATTGCTTTGATGTAAACCTGCAGTGGCAGTAACATATATTTTAACCAAACTAAATCCTTTTTGTACACTGTAATTAATCAGGAAATGATAGCCTGCTGGTCAAAGGATTGTATAACCCAGATTTTCCTGAAACTTGCAGATGTTTCTTCATTGCCCTTGAATTCAATTTCTGCAATTTCAGTCTCTTGGAGGTTTGGCCAAAAATGGCACAAAAAGATTGTGAAGATATAGTAGATAATAAAATTGAAACAATATTAGAAAAACAAAATTGCAGAACATATTTATCTACATAGGCATTCTTTTGGACAAATATATGCGTATGACCTTGCTAGCTTTAGCCTGAGACTACAGAATGTATACAGAAAAAGATAGATAAAATAAGAAAATTAACAGAACATTTTTTTTTTATAATTGTTGACAGTAATTCATTACATTTTTTATTCACAACATGACAATTTTAGAAATTCTTCATACATTTATGATTTATATTATAAATTTAAAATAGTAAATGATTATTAAGAAAATATGGATAATTTTAAGAAATTACAGTGCCCCTATTTGTCTTATTCAAAAACATGTCAAGCACACATATAAATCACTGTTCACAATTGACTGTCTGCTAAATAGTCAGTTTCAGCTGGTGGTGACTGAAATTGAAAGAAACCATTCAGTTTTGATCAGTTTCAGCAATTTCGCCAGTTTTGGCTAAAACCATATGGTGTCAGCCAAAATATCCAGATTGATGGATTTTATGATTGGAGTCATTTAAACAAATTATTTTTTTGCTGAAACTTCAAACCTTGATTCCAATGATAATGATGGCTTCTTGTACATGACTAACTTTAGATCAATATTGAACTTACCATTTGTTGTGTATATTGCTTCCATTTACTGGTGGCTGCGGTTTTTAGTTGTCATCTAGTCTCAGATATTTATTTGTACCACCTGAAAGAACTCGATTTCCAGTAATCTTCATATATAATCAATTGAACTTTACTAGCAACCAATAATAGTTAGATAAAAATATTCCAGAGAAACAAGCCAACACATGAGCAGGGAAACATCAACATACCAAAACAGGCAAAAGGAGGCAATAAAAAAGATTCACTTTTAAGATACTAAAGAACAAGATTCGGTTTTAAGAACATACCATGAGGTAATATTTTCTTTGGATGACAAAAGTTGAAATGAAGTATTAAAGAACAATATTCGCTTTTAAGATGCTGAAGCTGATTATGCACAGACAAATAACTACGATGGAATGGATACTATCCAGCATGTAGTATATCTCTTAATTATTATTATTATTATATGGAGATATGCATTATAAGCGCAGGGCAATGTGCATTTATCATATTTATGTGGTGAGAAAAGGGTCATATGTCATAGAATTTTTATGGTAGCCAGGCACAGACTGAACAGAACTTATCTCCTATAATGTTGATCTATAGAGGAGAGACCAACAGCCTAGTGCATCTATAGAAAGTAAAGCAACAACAAAAGCAGAAACAATAAATGTTTGCAGAAATTTCTCAGATATAAGCATTAGACAGCTGGAAATGCAGAACACATGAGAAAATGCCCATGCTAATCACAAGGGTGCAGTTACCATATCTCCAGGAAGTTGCGCACTCAAAGGTATTCTTTCCCAGCTTTCTCCAGCATCTGATGTATGTAACAAAATTGCAGGTTTTCCAACAATCCAACCTTCCTTCCCATTGAAGCTTATGGAATTGAATCTGTAGTTAAAGTCATCATCTTCCGCAGAAGGTATGGAGCGTGGGAACCAAATATTACCTCCATCTTTAGTCTCCAATATAGTTTGCCGTGTTCCCAATAGAAAACCTGAAGGAGATGGACCAAACCTTCTTAATTAAATTTCAAAGAACACGCATACAAGCTTGGTTGGAAGAGTGTGTAGGACAATAGCATGCCTGTAATATCACATTCTTCCTTAACACTACCAAACTAAACTAAAGGCTACGAACCATAAAGGTGATTAACATCGTACAAACTGACTCAACCCATCAAAGCAAACAAATGAAGAACTAAATTTTGAAGAAGTTGATGGGATAGAAAGAATATTCAGATGGCAGCAGATCCAGTAATACCAAGATTTTTGGGATACCGTGATTCATCTATATATGGATTATAGCATCCCAGAAATATTGAAAATAGAAGGATGAAGGACTTCTCTGGTCCTCATACTATCCTTTCTCCTCCTCAGATGTTTCACCGTATATTCCTACCTGTGCAGGGTATCATATGATATGGCAACCAAGCATCCAAATAATCCTTAAAAGAACCTCTAGACATCAATAATTGCATTACATTTTTGCAGAAATATCCGTAATGGTGAACTTAGAAATGTGGCTAAAGAATTGCAGAAGATTCGAAAAAGCCTTGGCTGAAACAAACTAGAGGATGATATATCGATGATAATAATTTGAATAAAACTTGATAAGAGACTGTAAAATGGAAATTTGCTTTAAAATTGTCGACAAACCTAACCTGGCACTGAGAGACTTTATAATGCACTAATAAGGGCAAACATATTGTACGGATCAAAATATTGCACAACTAAGACGATGCAACATAAGTACGAATTTAAGAGCAAAGAAAAGTTTGCTTAGGTCAATGCATGGAAAATTTAGAAGAACAATTAAGGATGAGTATATTAAATAAAGAAGCTGGTATAGGACAATAAATTTTAGCAAGTGACACGAACAAGAGTGTATATGGATCCTAAATCTTTTCTCCATAAGAACAGGGGAGTCCTAAGCAGAGCTGAATTGATGAGGAAGCATGCAAAGAAGCTCAATGTTTTTGAAAATAAGATTCCTAACATGGATAATATATAAACTGGAAAAAGCTTTTTAAAATTGATATAAACTGGAAACAGAGAGGTCTTGATCAGAGAGAGACCGTGGCTCAAGTCGTCGGGGACGAAGGCGATGTCGAGAAGGACGACGCCGGGGTCGATGGGGAGGTAGACGCGCTCCCATTCGGAGACGGCGGGCTCGTCGGACCTCGCCGGCGGCGGCTGGAGGCCAACGAGGGGGCCAAGCAAAAGAGGGGCGGCGGCGGTCTCGGCTATGAACCCGCGGCGAGTCTTGAAGGAAGGAGAGGAGGGAGAGGGGGAGGAGAGAGAAGCAAGAGGGAGGCGGAGACGGTGGCTACGCCAGCTTATATAGGAAAAGGAGAAGAGGGAGGGTCTCAGGAGGACGGGGTTTGAATCGGTGAGTTGGAGGCTCGCCATGGGAGACGCTTCAGATTCTCTCTCGCTTTCCGTTTCTTCTTTATCTGGTTTCGCGGTCCTCACAGAAGCTCCTCAGTTCTTCAGTGGATAATACCGTTGAAGCGAGATAGAATGGTCCGACGGTGGAGATTTATACCCAATTTCAATCCCACAAAATAAAATTAATAAATTATAAAGAATTTCTTAAATTTATGTTTGTCATGCTTACACCGAATAATTTATAAAACTTGTGCTTGCATCTTATTAAATTAATGATATAATTTATAAAACTTCTGCTTACATCTTATTAAATTAATGATATTAATGACACTGTATATCTCATATGAAATCAAATTATTTTGGAATATCTCATATGAAATCAAATTATTTTGGAATGGAAAGAAGGATTCATATATTTTTTTATGCTCCTGGGCAGCTATTATATCACTAAAGATTATTTTTCATCATTTTTAAAGTTTTTTTTCTCAATATGACATTTGAATTTTATTTATGGTTAATGGTTTAACTAACATTCTATTAAGTTACAGGTTAAATTTTTTTGGATTAAATTGGGAGGCATTAACCACCTATTTATTTATTGAATGTAAGGATATTATTTATAAGGGTTCAGATGCGGATCCAATATGAGATATTTGGAAAAGCTAGATAGTTATAGGTTAAAATATTAGATAAAAGAAAACCTTAGGGGTAAGCATAGATTTTCAAACTATTTAATATAAGTGTAATTTATCTCTAAATTTAGAATAATTTTTAATAATTTACTCACGAAGATTTAATTAATTTTTATCTGTAAACAAAAAATTATAATTTCATAAAAGTATTTTTTTATTAATTTCTATCAATTATAATAGAAAATTATAGTCCAATATATTATAAATATATATTTTAGTTATATTGTATGTTAATGAAATATGGGAGAAACATTATTAATATTTTCTAGCAATTTTTTAATATCTTTTTTTTATTTTTTAATATTTTTTAAAAAATATTAATATCTTTTATTTGCTATGAGATTATGTTCATTAAAGTTTATCAATTTACCTTGTCTATACTCTCAAAACATGTTTCAAATAGTTAAACCAATCCAAAATGGGATGAAATTAATATTAATCTAGAATTTAGATTATGTTGATATCATTTACACATAGATAACCATGCGCTTGTCTATAGCCGTACAAGCTATTTTTCTTATAGCTTGGCTTTTAAATATATACTAGCTTATAACCTCGTGCTATACACGGGATACAAATTTTTTATAAAAATATTTTTATTTATTAATTTATTAATATATATTATATATTTTAAAATAATTAAAATAATAAAATATATATTTTATATATAATATAGATTATAAGTTATTTATAAATTATTTATTTTTTAAAATTTAATATTTTATTTTTATTTTAATATATATATATATATATATATATATATATATATATATATATATATATATATATATATATTAGATGTCACATTCAAAGCTTGGACTAAGCTAGAGTTTCAAATTCCAAATAGAAACCATCCCTCTATCTCTCTCTCTTCATACTATGTACCTCTAAACAATTATCAAGCAAACTGCTAATCTATTCTCTCTCTAAAGTCTGATACCTAAATAATATCTAGCTAAATTATCATTTTCTCTCTCTCCAAAAGACTGACACATACTACTACTCCCTATAACATCTTATTATCCACTGTAGTCTATATCTCTGCTAAAAATTGATCAGATTTGATAAAAATCATTCATCACATAATTCTAATCATTAAAATAATTAACATGTCATTAATTTAAATAATACAATCTAAAATAGTTCATAGATTATTCACTAATTTTATAACAATTATGTTTCTTCTCTTTTACTCTTTAAAATATATTTTTTTTATAAATTATCCCATAAATAAAGTTTAATCCATATTTTTTCCTCTTTATTTAATCTTTGAATTATAAATTATTACTAAATTTTAAATTAAAAAAATAAATAAAATTTTTAAATAAAGCATTCCAACTTTTTTTCCTAAAATAGTCAAATCCTACTCTTCTCTCTCCTCTCTCTTCTTCTGATGGTGAGAAAAAATAGAACCCCCTCCTCTCTCTCTATATCTCTATCTCTTTGACCATCATTTATCTTTTCACGCTATTCTCCTTCCTCCTCCTAACCTCCATCCAACTTCTCTTATCCTCCACCCATACTCTCACCCACAACAATAAAGCCCTCCACTAGTCCTGCTTCCCCCTAACCTCCTCTCTCTCCCGAGCCCAACCCTCTTCCCCTTCCTTCCTAAATAATGTAGAAGCCTCCGTCTCCACTCCCTCCCCCCATCCTTTCACTCTAGCAAGTACTCTCTCCTCTTTTCCTTCCCCCTCCTCTTCACCATCCTTTCCACCTCTGCCCACTCGTATACCACCTCCTCCAGCTCCACTCGCCTCCCAGCACCACCACTGATGTTGCCGCCAACACCTCTCCAGCCAAATCCAGTGCCATTCTCCCCCGTCATCCACCATCGTTGCACCCACCCCGTCCTCCGGTAGCGCCCATAATGTTGTTGCTTGCTCGTAGCCCACTGCCACTTACAATGACATCAGCCCTCCACTGGCCCTCTCCTTCCATCCCACGTTTGCTCCAATTGATGCACTCCTCTGAACCTTGCTTGCCTTTCACCTTCTTCTAGTTCTCCGTCCTCAGGAGTCTCAATCGGGTGGAAGGCTTCAAGCGAACGAAGTAGGTTGGTTGAAACCTCTAGTTCTTGCCGTTCTTGTTCTCTTTTTCTTTGCTTTGGTTGCAAAGAGCCAGGTCTCAAGGATGGACCTTGGCATGGGCTTAGGTGGTCATCGGAGTCGATGCTGGAATAGGAGGTGCTAGTGCATTTGGCTCTGAGTCCAACTTTGGTTCAACATGGACGTTGTTCATCCTCAGGGTCGGGTGCTAGTCCTTCAGTAGGGTCGACGTGGGTTCAAAAAAATTCATAGACATGTGACATATAGTAGATTGATAAAAATTATATACGTGTCAAATGGAGGTAAAATTTTTTATTTTAATATATATATATATATATAATAGATTCTTATGCATTCCGTTGGGCATTTAATGTGGAACTATCTGAATGAACAACAAATACCCCATCAAGGCTAACCAATACAACACTGTGAAACTGCAGTAGCATGTAACATAGCCTTTGAATCGGAGACTGGGAGTGGGAGTCTACAAAAATTGCACCACTCATAAATTGAGAAATAAAGTTTTGATTGTATATTTCACATACGAAAGAATGGTTTATTTTTTTTGCAACATCAGTGATGATGCCTCGCATAGCTCTCAAAGAATTCCAAACTTTCTCTTCCATCTATTTGCATAAATCTCATAGCAGTTATTAAGTGACCTAATTGTACATTTTAAAAAAAGATGAATTATTTATTTACAGGCAAGATACAACCTGAACCCTGAGAAATAACGAGGTTAGATTAAATATAATAAATATTAGATGGTAGAAACCATATAACGTGGAAGAATGTGAACTATGGGCACAATTTAGATCCATCATGATCAAGTGTGACACAAGATAGCTTTGAGATATGTGTTTGGAGGGTGATGGGGACAAAGTCGTTTATGGGTCCGCTCAATATCAATCACGTACAAATCTCAAAGCCCAATTTTTGTTGCTCTTAGATTTGGCAAATATTATTTGAGGACCTAAGCAAGTGTTTGTTTTCTTTGCACAAAAACATAAAATATGTTTGAGATGTAAGTTTACAGCCTTTCCCACCTTCATTTCAATATTATAGCAGAACTACGTAATTTATTCCTGTGATTTCTCTAACTTATGACACTCTTCTCCACCTATAGGAACTTCATCACCACATCTAAGATTGTTGAACAAAAGATTCATATACTTCACATCTAAGATTATTCTCTACAAGACTGGTCTCTCTCTCTTCCACCACCAAATGAAACATGTACCGAAGAAACTTTAGTGAAGACGGAAACAACGATGGTTGTGCACTCATGCACTGTTTAGCAGCTTTCTAGAAACAATATTTTAAAGCCCGTTAAACTTCAGCTGGTCCTGAATCAAGAAACCACCGTCTATATGCTGTCCATTATGTAATTTAATTTCTTATCTATTTTAACATGGTTCAGATATTTTTCATCAACAAAATATCTCCAGCTCTCAACAATATACAGTATTGTGGGCTAGCAATTGCTCATCCTTGGTTCATATTCATCGACTTTGCCGACCTATGTTTATAGGTCGTCCTGCAATGATCGGTCATTCTCCATCCACCTCCGACCAATCTCTCTTCCATGGCAAGATACTTATTCACTGATGATTCGTCATAGATCGTATGCGGCCAATCATCTTTCAAAAATAGTTTGTTAGCTGAATTATTGTAGTTCGCCTCCAGACGAGCTATCTTCCAAGATGATCTTCTTCGAGTTGATTGGTGATAAGCTATCCATGATCGACCTATCTAACATAGATCGAAATTTTGCCGACCAACATTAAATGATCAATATTGGACACTCAGCAAGCCCTAAATGTCGGATTCGTTCGACCTATTATAGATCGTCCTATACCGACCTACCCTTTTTTCTTTCTTCTTCGAATTAAAAAAGTTCGGATAAAAAAGGAGTCCTCCACGATCCCACCTTTCAGAAAAGAAAAAAAGTCTTCCGAATCAATCTGGTGCGATAAATTCGAAAGATAGTTAGAGTCCGAGATGGATACAACTTCAATTTCTCTTTTATAAATAAAGAAGCTCCGAGATCCTCTAGATATGCATTCAATTCGATGCTTTCTCTTCTCTTTATTCTCCAATCTTCTAACTTGAGCATCAGAGAGTTTTCACTGGAAGACTCCCTGGTGAAGATTTTTGTGCAGGGATCGGACTAAGCTCCAGCTATAGTACTTCCTCGGCCACAAGTTCCTCGGCGGCCGACCTCAGGCGGGAAGATCGGAAGCAACAGTTGGCGCTAGAGGAAGGGCTCTTGATTAATTTCAAGACCTATTTTTTAGAAGAAAAAGTCCATTGCTGGACATCATGAAGACTCGTAGGGGAGCATCAAACGTGTCTCAGCGTTCCACTTGCCGACGAATCAAAAATGTTCAGCTGACCAATGCACCACCATCCTTAATTCAGGAAAATCCACCAGTGGCACCGACAATCTCGCAAGAACAATACAACACTTTAATTCAGCAGGTGCAGACACTCTCGACTATAGTAAGAAGGATGCAGCAAGTTAGCAAGCCTCGCCCAACCGATGAAAATTTAGAGCCAGTCCGTGGAAGGTCAGAAGAACAACATCCTAGAAGTCCAAGGACCGAGGCTAGTCGTTAAAGCCAACTTATTAGTCCTCCCCACCAAAGACCTGGTCGATCAACTCCAAGGACCGAGGCTAGTCATTAAAGCCAACTTATTAGTCCTCCCCACCAAAGACCTGGTTGATCAACTACCCCCCTCTCTAAAAGAGACTCTACCCCGAGCCACAAAACTCTTCGGTGCTGAGCTACTTGAGAAGATAGTATGGAGAAAATGCTCCAAAAAATGCAATAGTGGATAGATGCGTTGCAAGCACCAAAGAAGTAGGGGGATGATCTAGGGTTTAACATTGACCCTCCATTCACCCAAAAGGTCATGGATGAGCCTCTACCATCTCAGTTTAAAATATCTCAGATGAAACCTTACGAGATCTTATAGATCATCTGGATAACTTTTGAACTCTTATGCATCTGTAAGAAGCTAATGATGCAATCATGTGCCAAACTTTTCTTTCAACTTTGAGAAAGACAGCTCGACGTTGGTACTCAAATCTGCAGCCAGGCTTCGTGGATACTTTCCATTAATTAAGTCACCTATTCATTGCTCATTTTGTTAGCAGCCATCGACAATGCCATAACTCAGATTTTCTCATGAGCATTAAGCAGAGAAAAAATGAGTCTCTTCGAGAATACATCAATCAATTCAATACAGCTACTCTGAAGGTCCGAAACTTAGATTAGTCGGTTGCAATGACAGCACTGAAGGCCAAACTCCTCCAAAATGATCTTTTTTTTTCTTAACTTGGATTATCCAAAAGATTTCATCAAGATGTTAGAGTAGGCGAAAAAATATGCCCAAGTCGAGGAAGCCTGGGACCAGCAAGGAGGCAACCTCGGCAGTGGATCACAGCCGATCCAAAAGTAGGAGAAGAAGAAAGACTACCAGCGTGTGAAACATCGACGTGAGGAACCACGACCTCACCACTCATGAACTCCATCTCAAAGTAGCCGACCTACATCTCCTACAGCACAGCACCGATCAAGGACCCCTCCTTGGAGGTTTTACTACTTTACTCCCCTCAACACTCCTCGAGCTCAAATTTTGATGAAGATCGAGCGACAAGAGAAATGCCATGATCGAAGAAAATGGTGACTCCTGCTCGAGCAAGAAATTCAAGAAAATATTATAGATACCATCATGACCATGGACACGACACCGAAGAGTGCAGGCAGCTCAAAGAAGAGATAGAAGTATTGATCAGGCGAGGACAACTTCGATGTTACATTGATGAGCAAAGAATTTCGCTGAACCCACATCGCGAACAACCTAGACAAGAAGATCTTCACAAAGAATAGCCAACAACAGGAGAAATCAGAATGATTATTGGGGGGCATCTCGTTGGAAATACCTTGAAGCAAGGCCGACCTAAAGAGGAAGGATTAAAGAAAAGAAGGATTGACGATGAAATCACTTTCACTGAGGATGACCTACAAGGAATAAGTCAGCCACATGATGATCCTGTAGTTGTTTCTTTAAATATTTTAAATTATGATGTACATCAGGTCCTTATTGATAATAAAAGTTCAGTTAACGTTTTATTTTATGATGCTTTTGTTTGGATGAACTTAGATCCTAGACGATTGATGAAAAGGAATATACCTTTGGTTGGATTCTCTGATAGCAAGGTACCTATGGAAGAAACTATCTCTTTAATGACAAAAGTCGGGCAAGCTCCAAAGCAAGCTGTAGTCGAAATAACTTATTTCGTAATAAATAGTCCATCAGCCTATAATGTCATTTTAGGTCGGCCAGGATTGAATGCCCTCCAAGTAATTGTATCAACTTACCACTTAAAGGTAAAATTCATAACTCCATATGGGATTGATGAGCTCCGAGGAAATCAGACAGTTGCAAAGGAATGTTACATGGCGATCCTATGTGGAGTAATGTCTAAAGAACAACCAATGAATGAGCTGGATGCACAGGACGAGCTAACTGAGCAAAGGGATCATCCAGTGGAAGAATTGATCCCTATTCTGATCAAGAAAGATTCGAATAAAGTTGTAAAGATCTGTTCGAATTTATGCGAAGAGGATCACCAACACCTTATCTCATTCTTACGAGCAAATGTTGATGTGTTCGCTTGGTCGGCCTTCGACATGTCCGGCATTGACCTGCAAGTTATGGTTCACCGACTTAATGTGGACCTGAACTATCGCCCAATCAACCAAAAGAAACATAGCTTCACTCTTGAACGATAGAAGGCAATATAGGAAGAGATTGACAAACTCTTGAAAACTGGATTCATTCAAAAAGTTTATTATCCAGAGTGGCTGGCTAACATCATGCTCGTTAAGAAAGCAAGTGGAAAGTGGTGCACATGTATTGATTATACGAACCTCAATAAAGCATGCCCAAAGGATAGCTATCCTTTGTCTTGCATTGATCAATTGGTGGATGCCACTTTAGATCATCAACTCCTATCTTTCATGGATGCATTCTCGGAATATAATCAGATCCGAATGGCATTCGAGAATGAGGAGAAAACCTCTTTTATAACTGATCAAGATCTTTTTTATTATAGGATCATGCTGTTCGGCTTGAAAAATGCAGGAACGACCTATCAAAGGCTTGTAAACAAGCTCTTCAAAGAACAGATCGATAGAAATATGAAAGTGTATATGCATGATATTCTCGTCAAAAATAGGACCATCGAGCATCATATTATCGATCTATAAGAAACATTCTCCATCCTACGATGCTTTCAGATGAAGCTCAATCCAGATAAATGCATATTTGGTGTTACCTCCAAAAAATTTTTTGGCTTCGTGGTGTCACAGCGCGAGATTGAAGCTAATTCAGAAAAGATTCAAGCTCTTTAAGACATGAAGTCTCTAAGGACGATCAAAAAATTACAATGGCTTATTGGAAGAATCGCAGCTTTAAATAGATTTCTATCAAGATCGGCAGAGAAGAGTCTTTCATTTTTCAAGGTCCTTAAGCAGTCAAAGAACTTTCAATGGTCGGAAGAGTGGTAGGTAGCCTTTGATGACCTAAAAAAATATCTTGGCTCTTTAAAGCAAGCAAGAATCTGGAGAAGTATTGTACCTATATCTAGCTATTTCTTTTTTGACGATCAGTTCAGTTCTCATCCGACAAGAAGCTAAGGCATAGAAATCAATCTATTATGTAAGTCGAATGCTCCACGATGTTGAGACCAGATATTCGAAGCTGAAAAAGATCACTTATGCTCTCATGATATCCGTCAAGAAGCTGCATTCGTATTTTCAAGCACATACCATCGTTGTTCTCATCGATCAATCAATTAGAACAGTATTCTACCGCTTGGACACCTCTGGATGATTAGCTAAATAGGTTATTGAATTGAAAAAATTCGACATCAAATACTTATCGAGGCCATCTATCAAAGCTCAGGCATTGATAGATTTCATCATAGAGTGCACGATCCTGGATGAGGAATCGAACATTGAAATAGCTCCTACAACCAAGGAATGTTGGGTTCTTCAGGTTGATGGGTCTTCAAATACTGCGGGTGCAGGAGCTGGATTGATCTTGATTAGTCCAGATAGAATGGTAGCAAAGTATACTTTGCATTTTGATTTTTCAACCTCCAATAATGAAGCCGAATATAAAGTGCTTGTATCAGACCTAAGGATGGTAAAGAAAATGAGAGTTCGACATCTTAGAGTTCACAGTGACTTACAATTGATCATCGACCAGGTTCAAGAAGAATATGAAGCTCGAGAACCAAATATGATTAAATACCTACAAAAGGTCAAGGATTTGGCTTTCAATTTCGCCATGGTGGATTTTCAACAAGTGCCGAGAGTAGAGAATGTACGAGTTGAACTTCTTTCAAAACTTGCTATCCTTAGAACAGCCGACCTAAAAAGAAGCTCATATCTCGAAGTTCTTGAGAAGCCGAGCATTGAGAAAGCTCCTGTTATGCAAGCGGATCTAAAGCCGAGTTGGATAGATCTTATCTTATGTTACTTGCAAGATGCTACCTTACCTGCTGATTGGAATGAAGCTATAAAGATAAGGCACCTTGCTCTGTAGTATCTTGTCTACGAGGAAAAGCTATATAAAAGGTCCTTTACCATACCTTTACTCAGGTGTCTCCATCCTTCGGAAGTCGACTATGCCCTACGAGAAGTTCACGAGAGAATTTATGGTAATCACTTGAGGGGTAAAGCCCTCATCCACAAGATATTAAGATGGATATTTTTGGCCGACCATCCAAAAAGATGCAACTAATTTGGTGAACAAATGCGATCAATGCCAAAGGACCTTCAATATTCAGCATCGACCTTCGACCCCATTGGCCTCGATCATGACTTCTTGGCCTTTCGCCCAATGAAAAATGGACATCCTTGGATCATTTTTTATCGTTGCAGCACAAAAAAAGTTTTTGCTTGTCGTAATTGACTACTTTATCAAATGGATGGAGGCCAAGGCTCTGGAAAGTCAAAGTTCAAAATTTTGTCTAAGAGTCAATTATTTGCCAATTCGATCTTTCATGAGCTATTATAACTGATAATGGACGATAGTTTGACAATCTTAGGTTTACAGGATTCTACAACGACTTCAGAATTTCACACAGGCTAATGTTAGTAGATCATCCTCAGAGCAATGGTGAAGCCGAAGTGACGAACAGAACATTGCTATAGGATTTAAAAGCTCATCTCGATCAGACTAAGAAACTATGAGTCAAAAAATTATACAATGTCCTCTGGGCATATCGTACAACCCAACGAGTTTCGACCAGAGAGACACCCTTCATACTAGCCTTCGGAATAGAAGCCATGTACCTTTGAAAATTGGTTTGCCCACATTTTGAGTTGAGGAATTCGATGAGGATAGCAACTCATTCAGGATGAGGGCAAATTTAGATCTATTAGAAAAAACTCAGGAATGAGCTCGGATCCGGATGGTGAATTATCAATAGAGAATAGCTCGGTATTATAACTTCTGAGTTAAAGAAAAGTCATTCCTGACTAGACAATTGATCCTTCATCGAGTTGAGGTCTCTCGACTGACCGAGCGATTGAAGTTATCGTCAAATTGGAAAGGTCCATATTGAGTGGCAAAAATAGTTCGAGCAGGTGTTTATCATCTTTGTCTACTGGATGAAACTCTAATTTCGAGGATATGTAATACCGATAATTTAAGTAGATATTATTTCTAAATTATAATTTTTATTTTAATTTTTTTTATGATAAATAATATTTTTTATAGTCTCGATCTTCAATTATTGCCAACGTGCACTACTCGGCTACGGTCGAGAAATGGAACACGTCTCTAATGTTCGCCAATGCGTGTTCCTCGGCTATGATCGAAAAATAGAATGCATATCCTTGCGAATTGCCAATGCGTGCTCTTCGACTATGGTTAAGAAACAGAACGTGTCTCCAACATTCATCAATGCACGTTTCTCAATTACAACTGAAGAATGGAACACGTCTCCTTACGGATCGCCAACACGCACTCCTCGACTATGGTTGAGGAATGGAACATGTCTCCAATGTTTGCCATCATGCGTTCCTCGACTATGATCAAAGAACGGAACGTATCTCCATTGTTTTCCATCTCCAAGAATCTCGTTTGTGCGTTCCTCGACTACGATCGAGGAATGAAACACGTCTCCAAGAATCTCCTTCGTGCATTTCTCAGTCATGGCCGAGGAACGGAACATGCTTTCCAAATCTCCACCATGCGTTCCTTGGCTACAGCAGGGAAATAGAACATTTACAAACGTCTCCACCATGCGCTCCCCAGCCATGGCTGAGGAATGTAACACCTTCGAATGAATCACCATCTCAAGTTCCTCGATCACTGCTGAGGAATGGGACTTTATCTCCAAAAGAATCTCCGTCTTGTGTTCCCCAACCACAGCCGGGAGCATAATGCATCTCCAAGCATCTCTATCACATTTTCCTCGACCAACTCCAAATATGCCCACAAGAAGAGATTCCTCGATTATAGTTGAGGATGCTCATTAGCATATCTTCTCTATGGTGTCGGCATCGATAAACAATTCATGGTTCTATGTGCTTCTAAATCCGACCTTATGTTGGTCATCTTAAGCTTTAGCTGATCTACATCCTTAAAAAGGATAAAGGCCTAATAAAGGGTATCAATAATGCTCATTCAAAATGATCGACCTCAACAACTTAAAAGAAAAAAATATGCATTCATTCAAAGGAGAAAGTATTTACAAAAATTGGTCGATCCTATACAAAAATACCTCGGCAAATGCTGAGGTTGAACAAATTAGGCTGACCTATCAAAAAGCCCAGACATGCCCGAGCAAAATTACATTAAGCTTCATTTGGAGCCTCAGATTCGCCAACCTCTACCAGGTTGGAAAGGATGATGACTGCTGGAGGTGGAGCCGATGCCACATCCTCGGCCATTTGATCCTCATGAGCGGGGTTGAAAAGGTCTTCCAACTGAACTTTTCCATCTCTAGCCTCCTTAACCTCCTTATCGTCTGATTCTAAGAGGTCCAAGTTTAGGTCGGGGAAGTTCTTTCTTATCTTGTCCTTGAGATCTTCACCCCCCTTAGATAGGAAGTCGAGGCAAATTCTACTTTGATGTTGCAGAATTCGACCAAGGAATGAAACACCTCGATTGCTTCGACCTTGGCGGCATCGATCTGCTCCTTGCTGGCTTCTTTCTCTGCCAGCAGTCAGGCTTCAGCATCACGCTGAGCTTTAGCTAGCTTGGACTCTAGCCACTTCACCTCCTCCTTCAATGACCTATTCTCGTCCTTGGTCTTTAGTCTAGACAAATGGGCATCGTCTGCCCTTCGGATGATCTGGACGGCTTTCTCCTCGGCATCCTTCGAAAGGCACCGAACTTTCCTGATTATCTCGACAAAATGATACACATGGTAGACGAGCTACGAAAAAAGTTCAAGATAAGAATCATAAAATAATATAAACATAAAGGATGGCCGATGACCAATACGTACCCGAAGAAGGGAGTCATAAGAATCTTGAATTCGGAATGCCCCCCCACCTCCTCAAAGTTCTAGACATCGATCGGCAGAATGATCGACTTTAACAAAGAACGGGCAATATGGTAGTCACCGATGCCCTTTCTCCTATCCTCAGTGTTCGAGGCGACCTCCACCGATGAAGTGTTCATCGAAACATGGGGCTCGCAGATGGACATCCAAATGAAGATTTTGGCCCCACCCGAGCTTCTTTTTGAAGAAGAGGCAGAAGCCCAGGGGGCAAGCTCCACTGGAGCAATAGATCGTATTGGTGCCACAGCTTTCGCCGATGCTGAAGTCTCTTTCCTCGGGACATTGGTCGGCCTCGAGGAACCTCCAATTGTGGGTTGGGCAAGGATGACCTCCGATCGACCGCATTTGGGGGCGGGGGCTATGGTCTTCTTCTTCTTGACTGCCCGAGGAATGGCTTCGAGTTCGACTGGATTCATTGCTGCACCAAAAGACAAG
Organism: Cocos nucifera; assembly: GCA_006176705.1. Lineage (NCBI taxonomy): Eukaryota > Viridiplantae > Streptophyta > Magnoliopsida > Arecales > Arecaceae > Cocos > Cocos nucifera. The sequence continues at coordinate 1,882,061 of QRFJ01000198.1, read as the reverse complement.
TTCAGTAAGCACCAACGATAATATTGGTAAAGTCAAGCTATAAAAAAAAAAGAATCACTTACTCTTTAGGTCGGATGGAATCAGCTCGACCTTGAACAAGTTCTCCTCGGTAAGGAGCTTTGACAATGAAGGTGGAGCGAAACCAAAGATTCAAGCTATGTTCTCCTCCTTGGCATATGACAACATCGGAGGCCTGACAGCTGACCTATGAGTTCAACCCTATGACATGCCAAAATCCCAGGGTTGCTCGATCAAAATTAAAAAAAAAAAACACTCCTTCTAGTTGTGTATCGAAGGAGCATCTCAAAAAAGATGACATCCTTTTCGAGGAGAGATATACCACCACCCGATCTCTGTGGGATGCTCCTTCAAAGTGAAGCAAGCTCAAAAAAGTTGAGAGGTAGATTTGACCCCAAGGAGAAGATAATGAGTGAAGAAATCTAAGATCGATCATCAGGAGTTCAGCATCAAGCTACAGACAGTTATCCTATACATATTTAGAAATTCGACAATCAAAAAGTAGAAATACAACCTAAGATCAGCCTTTAGGGATTCGTCGTAAATCCCAACTAGGTCCTTACGAGGAAGAGCTATTCGTTCCCCGGGAACCTAAAGTTGGTCGGGACTTGATATTTTAGCCTAATAAATTCTAAGTCCTCTAGGAAAAGAATGAAGTTCATCCTAAAAGGACCATAGTCCAGGATTTCATGTTCTTCAGATCTACCCGAAGAACCGGCCACCTTGGACCCTTGGTCTACATCTCTTGAGCGGTCACCTGAGCTCCAAGAAGATCAGGACAAGCTTAGTTGACTCATTATAAGTGGCAAAGAAACTAACCTATGAAAATAAGGGGACCGAGCAACAAGGGAGCGAGAATGAGGTCGATGATAGGTCGGCTTCGACTAAGCAATTCCTCACAAGTGCAAAGTACCAAAGTTCTCCTCTCAGCAACAGCAATAGTGAAAAATTGAAGTAACATGACCCCTATTTATAAGAGGTCTGGAAAATCTCGATCTACCATCGATTTACTAATCCTTCTAGATTTCCGCCAACTGGCAAGCACCGATTGGTCAGAATAGATGGTCCTAGATCAGACTGATGGATGATCAAATTTGGAGGCTGATGGTTTTCCATAGGTCTCCTCAAAGTACTGATCTCCAACACGTGGCAATACGACCTCATTTTAAAGATTGGCCTCGGCTTTGAAAGGATACTCACATCGATCAAGTAAAAAATAGCTCGGCCCTATGAGTGGGGGGCATCTATTGTAGGCTAGCAATTGCTCATCCTTGACCCATATTTATCGACTTTGTCGAGCAATGTTTATAGGTCATTCTCCATCCACCTTCGACCAATCTCCTTTCTACGGCAAGATACTTGTTCACTGATGATTCTCCATAGGTCGTATGTGGCCAATTATCTTTTGGAAATAGTTTGTTATAGGTCGGCAATTACTGACTTATTGTAGTTTGCCTCTGGATGAGTTGTCTCCCAAGATGATCTTCCTCGAGTTGATTGATGATAAGCTATCCACGATCAACCTATCTAACGTAGATCGTACTTTGCCAATCAACATTAAATGATCAATATTGGATGCTCAGTAGGTCCTAAATGTTGGATTCAAACAACCTATTATAGGTCGTATTTCACCAACCTATTATAGGTCATCCTATACCGATCTATTTCTTTTTTGTCTCCTCTCCAAATTGAAAAAGTCCGGATAAAGAAGGAGTCCTCCGTGATCCCATCTTTCAGAAAAAAATATCTTTCGAATCAATCTGGTGCAACAAATTCGGAAGATAGAGTCCGAGATGGATACAACTCTAATTTCTCTCCTATAAATAAAGGAGTCCGATCCGGGATCTTTTAGGTACGCATTCAATTCAATACTTTCTCTTCTCTTTATTCTCCAGTCTTCTAACTTGAGTGTCGGAGGATCTTCACCGTAGGACTTCCTGATGAAGACTTATGTGCAGGAGATCAGACAAAACTCTAGTGGCAGTACTTTCTCGATCACAAGTTTCTCGGCGATCGACCTCAAGTGGAGAGATCGAGAGCAACATACAGATATAAATCTTTAACTATAATTATTTTCCATTTATCTTGAATCGTCTTTAACACTACAACATTTATAATCTTTTTAGATGTTTAAGCATGTATTTGTTGTATGTTTAAGCATGAAAGCACCTACCATAATATGTAGAACAAAAGATTGGATCAAACTATCTTCACAAGTGTCTCTCTTCGTTGCTTGGTTAACAAGTTGTAGTTGTTTTTTTCTTTCTTTGGTTGTTGGTAGTGTAGTATGTTTTGTCAATTAAGAGGGGCCAAGTATAAGATTGCCAAACCATTCATGTAAGGTAGGGCGCATTAATCAAAAGCACTTTTAAACAAAGGTACTAGCTTACCAAGCTGTTAAAGTCTCTTGGTGGTTATATGAAACATGTGAGTTTGAATCTCCCTTTTATTAAGATTTGGGAGGCTAGGACTGTCTGGGAAAGGACAATCTTTTACCTTGTAATTCATTGTCCATGGATCTTTTATACCCAATAAAAGAATCTTAAAACTACTTTTTTTTTTCTGATAATAACTTTCAAACAAATATTGAATGAAATCACATCCAAATCAAGTCCTTCCAACAATTCTCAATGATAATCACTAGACCATCTATGTAGGATAAAAAAAGAAACTTTAGATATTTGCTATCTTCCTTCTTGAATGAAATCTCAATTCATTCCTTTAGAGTTCCTCCACCACCGCAAACTCTAGTTTTTCATATATTTTCTAAGGTGTAGTTTCTATGGCTCTGAGTTTAATAATCCAACTGAATTAGGGTTTTCTTTTTCTATTATTTTATGGTTACTAATGCATCTTTTTTCTATTACTTTGCATTTAATAATCCAACTAAGGTATGGCTTCTATTAGTTTGCATTTAATAATCCAACTAAGACGTGATTTCTTTTTCCTATTATTTATGGTTACTAAATGCAGTTTTTTCTATATATCACTGCATTTAATAATCCAACTAAGGCATATGTTGACGTAGAATCTGGTCGTCGCTAGAATTCGCTGGAGTGGAAGCCGATGAGATCGTCGCTGGGGACCTGCAAAATAAAGTCCCATCCGGAGTCAGTGGGGGGTGGCTCCGGCAAGACCCTCCGACGATCAAGTCGGCTCTGGCCAATAGGAATGGAGTGCTCGGGAATGAGTTTCGGAGCTTGGAGAAGAAAAGGAGAGCTTAGAGATCAGAGATTCGAGATCAGAGTTAGCGTACTTGGAGGGTCCTTTTTATAGAGGAGCTTGATGATGACAGCTGTAGCCGCATGCTGGCGGGCCGCTCGAGGTCCAATAGAGTCAATCTCACGAAAAGATACCGTCTGCAGCGGGTTGATGGTGACAGCCATCGCCGCCTGATAGCGGATTGCTGTCGCTTACGGCGGACTGATGGTGATGGCTGCAGCTGTCCTGATATTGAGCCACTCGAGATCGAATGAAGGATTGAAGGGCTTCAACGTGTGTCCATTTTAGAGGAGTTCGGACTCCTGAAGTGGAAGCTCGGAAGGAGTTCGGCTTTCGCAGGCGTTTGGCTGGAGGTGTGCGGCTAAGGTTCGACCGTTGGAGAGTTCGATAGAAGCTCGATCGGTGAGAAGTTCGATCTCTGAAAAAATCCGATCGAAAAAAAAGCTTGGAGGAAGTTCGGCTCCCGCGGGCGCCTAGCTAGAACGACATGGAGAGAGTTCGGCTCTTGTGGGAGTCTTACTGAAGCTCGGTGGTTGAGTTCGGCTAAAGCCCGACTGCTGAGAGTCTAGGAAGCTCGGCCGCTAAGTAGTTCGATCGGCTGAAGGGGTTCGGTCCGGACGCTGGGAGTTCGAAGGAGCTCGACCGCTGAGGAGTCCGAAGGAGCTCGGTCGGTTGAAGGGACGGCCTCTTGAGAAGTTCGGCCGAGGGATGACCGTCAAAGAGTTCGACCGCTGGGAGTCCGAAGGAGCTCAACCGATTGAAGGAACGACCGCCAAGAAGTTCGACCGCTTGGAGTTCAAAGAGCTCGACCGCTGAGGAGTTCGATCGACTGAAGGGGTTCAGCTCAAGATCCATCCCTTGAAGCTCTTCTGTGGCTATTGGTTGCATTAGACTGAGCATCGAACTAGACTTCAGCAGGAGCGGGGTTTATCCCCAACAGTAGCCCCCCCACTCCTAAGTTCGAAACTCGAAGGAAGGGAGTGTAGAAAAGACGACTGTCGAAGTCTTCTTCTGAGCTCCGTACTGATTCAGATTGAAGCTCGGGGAAGATCTCATCTTCAGTTAAAGTTGATGTCAAAGTTGAGGCCCGAAGGAGATCTCATCTCCAACCAAGGTTGAGGTAGGCTTCGTCCGCTGCGATCGAAGTTGGAGGTTGAGCTCCCCAGGGGCGATATTGTATCTAGTAGTCGAGGTTAATACGGACGCTCGGAAGAGATCTGATCTCAGGATGAGATTATCTTCAATCTTATCTTTGGCCGGGGTTGTCTCGACCGCTCGGGAGAGATCTTATCTCCGACCGAGATTGAAGTTGAAGCTCTGCAGCCGAGGTTGATACGGTCACTCGAAGGAGATCTTATCTCCTTCGACCGAGGTTGGCTTAGTCGATCGGGAGAGATCTTATCTCTGATCGAGGTTGTCAACGGTCGCTCGGAAGAGATCTTATCTCTAGCCGAAGTTGACTCGGTCGTTCGAAAGAGATCTTATCTTTAGCCGAGGTTGTTGCTCCATTAGGACGAGATTCTCCTCCTATTCCTAATGGACTGTGGGGGCGTATAAGGGCCACTGTTAGGGCCTCTCCCCCATCTCATCCTTTGTGAATGAGGCCTTCGCTCAAGAGAGATCTTATCTTTAATCGAGGTTGTTGCTCACGTTAGGACGAGGTTCTCCTCCTATTTCTAACGAGCTGTGGGGGCACATAAGGGCCGCTGTCGGAGCCTCTCCCCCCATCTCGTCCTTTGTGAATGAGATCTTATCTCTAACCGAGGTTGACTCGATCGCTCGAGAGAGATCTTGTCTCTAGTCGAGATTGTTGCTCGCATTAGGATGAGGTTCTCCTCCTGTTCCTAACGGACTGTGGGGGCACATAAGGACCGCTGTCAGGGCCTCTCCCCCCATCTCGTTCTTTGTGAATGAGGGCTTCACTCGAAAGAGATCTTATCTCTAGTCGAGATTGTTGCTCGCGTTAGGACGAGGTTCTCCTTCTGTTCTTAACGGGCTGTGGGGGCACATAAGGGCCGCTGTCGGGGCCTCTCCCCCCATCTCATCCTTTGTGAACGAGGCCTTCACTCGGAAGAGATCTTATCTCTAGTCGAGGTTGACTCGGTCGCTCGGAAGAGATCTTATCTTTAGTCGAGGTTGTTGCTCGCGTTAGGATGAGGTTCTCCTTCTATTCCTAACAGGCTGTGGGGGCACATAAGGGCCGCTGCCAGGGCCTCTCCCCCCATCTCGTCCTTTGTGAACGAGGCCTTCACTCGGAAGAGATCTTATCTCTAGCCGAGATTGACTCGATCGATCGGGAGAGATCTTATCTCTAGCCAAGGTTGTTGCTCGCATTAGGATGAGGTTCTCCTCCTATTCCTAACGGACTGTGGGGGCACATAAGGGCCGCTGCCAGGGCCTCTCCCCCTATCTCATTTTTTATGGATGAGGTCTTCGTTCGGAAAAGATTTTATCTCTAACCGAGGTTGTCCACGATTGCTCGAAAGAGATCTTATCTCTAGCCGAGGTTGACTCGGTCGCTCGAAAGAGATCTTATCTCTAGCCGAGGTTGTCCACAGTCGCTCGGGAGAAATCTTATCTCTAGCCAAGGTTGTTGCTCGCGTTAGGATGGGGTTCTCCTCCTATTCCTAACGGACTGTGGGGGCACATAAGGGCCGCTGTCAGGGCTTCTCCCCCCATCTCATCCTTCGTGAACAAGACCTTCGCTCGGGAGAGATCTTATCTCTGGCCGAGGTTGAAGGTCTTTGACCTGCTTGTGTTGGGACGAGGTTCTTCTTCTGTTCCTAACACGGCAACTATCGATTGTTTCTTCCCTATCATCATAATTTTGCACCCAGAAATAATATTATTGAAAGGAAAGAATTTTATTAAAAGAAAGTTACTGGCAATGCATTTTCGAGTTCCTTGTATTTTAGGATCGTGGTAGCGTTATTCCTCCGCATTTCTTCATTCGAACGATCTTTTCTAATTCACGCTGGCCTCCTCAATTTGGAGCATGCTTCTCCCGATGCTGGGAGGTGTCGAATCGCCGATATACCAAATTCCTCCCTAGGGTAACGTTGATGATGCCATAAGGCGGCCGACCTTGTCGTTTTCGATTATGGTAGCATCCTTAGCCGATCTTCTCCTATCGAAGAAATTTACCCAGCTGCTCCTTCCTGACGAGCTCCTCAATTTCGTCTCGAAACTGGATGCATTCCTTAGTATCGTGGCCGTGGTCGCGATGGTAGAGGCAGTACTTTCTTCGATCGCGCTTGTTCGGAGGAAATCGTAACTCTTTTGGTCTTGGCAGCTGGTTCTTAACTTCCGTGAAAATCTGAGTTCGAGGAGCGTTGAGGGGGGCGTAGTCGCGGAACCTTCCGGGAGGAGGGCTTCTTCGTGCCCCTCTGTCGAGGCTTCCTCAGTGGCGAGCTCGAGGAGTTCGGGCCCGCCTGCTTTTAGAGGGAGTCCGTGAGCACGGCCGAACTTCGCTTGGCTCTCCATGATCCGCCAGCTGCTCTCTTAAGGCTTCTTCGTCCTTCAACTTGAAGGCTTTCTCCGCACGGGCATATCTCTCAGCCCGAGACAGCAGATCGGCGAAGTTCCTGGGATACTTTTTTTTCAGAGAGAACAGCAAGTCATTTTTCTGAAGGCCGCCCTTGAGCACGGCCATCGCAACAGACTGGTCCAAGTCCCGGACCTCCAATGCCGCGGTGTTAAACCGAGTGACATAAGCCCGGATGGATTCTCTCCGCTTCTACTTGACATTCATCAAAAAATTCGAACCTCGGCGCGGACGTCGGCTGCTGATGAAGTGAGCCACGAACTGACTGCTCATCTGGTCAAAAGAAAAGATCGTACTCGGCTTCAATGCCGAGTACCAATTTCTAGCTACTCCCTTTAAGATAGATGAAAAAGCTCGGTATAGTATGGCGTCTGAAACACCGTGGAGTAGCATCATGGCATGGAAGGTCTCCAGATGATCAATCGGATCAGAAGTTCCATCGTAGCTTTTCAGTTGAGAGAGCTCGAAGTTTGGTGGAATGGATTCTTGCATAATTTGGAGGGAGAAAGGAGGTTCGATGTGGAAGTCGGCATGATGAGCCGAGGCAACGTGACCGAGCTCTTTAATCCATCGGTCCATCTCCCACAGTCTGTGATCAAGGGCATCGTCCTGGTCGCAGATCTTGGGGGACTTCTGGCTACAAGCGGGAAAGGTCTCCTCTAGAGGAGAACCATGATCCGAACATGGATCTCCGACTCTCTGTTTCTCTTTCCAAGGGGCGGCGGGCACACCGGCCTGAGTACCCTTTTTTGGAGCCGATTTTCGACATCCGAATGATGGATTTTCTGGTGGAGTCACTATCGGAGGCTGCTGCATGGCCTGCATTACATCCGCGAGACCACGGGCCTATCGAACGAGCAGGTTGAACTGCTCCATATTTACCATGGGTACGGGTGGAACCTGAGTTTCCGAGACTGAAGCAGGGGCAGACGGATCTGGACGGGATCGGGATGCGAAGGCCGTCGATCGTCGAGTCGAAGCTCTTCTGGGAGACATTTTTTCTTTGGAAGAGAACTCTGGTGAGGAGGAAGAGAGGTCTCCGGAGAGGGAAGAGAGAAATCATCATCGAGCACTGATTTAAGAATAAGAAAACCTTAGAGGTTCAGGCCCTTCTTCTAGCGCCAATCTATTGACGCAGAATCTGATCATCGTCGGAATCCACTGGAGTGGAGGTCGATGAGGTCGCCGTCGGAGACCTGCAAAATAAAGTTCCATCCGGAGCTGGTGGGGGGTGGCTCCGACAGGATTCTCCGACGATCAAGTCAGCTCTGGCCAACAGGAATGGAGTGCTCGGGAATGAGTTTCGAAGCTTGAAGAAGAAGAGGAGAGCTTAGAGATCAGAAATTTGAGATCAGAGTTAGCGTATCTGGAGGATCCTTTTTATAGCGAAGCTTGATGATGATAGCTATAGCCGCATGCTGATGGGCCGCTCAAGATCCGACGGAGTCAGTCTCACGAAAAAATGCCATCTGCAGCAGATTGATGGTGATAGCCATCGCCGTCTGATAGCAGATCGCTGTCGCTTGCGGCAGACTGATGGTGATGGCTGCAGCGGTCCTGATATTGAGCCGCTCGGGACCGAATGAAGGATTGAAGGGCTTCGATGTGTGCCTATTTCAGAGGAGTTCGAACTCCTGAAGAGAAAGCTCGGAAGGAGTTCGGCTCCCGTAGGCGTCTGGTTGGAGGTGCGCGGCTAAGGCTCGGCCGCTGAAGAGTTCGGTAGGAGCTCGATCGGTGAGAAGTCTAGCCCCTGAAGAAATTCGATCGAAGAGGAAGCTTGGAGGAAGTTCGACTCCCGCAGGCGCCTAGCTGGAACGACGTGGAGAGAGTTCGACTCTTGCGGGAATCTGACTGAAGCTCGGCGGTTAAGTTCGGCTAAAGTCCGACTGCTGAGAGTCCAAGGAGCTCAACCGCTAAGTAGTTCGGCCGACTGAAGGGGTTCGGTCCGGACGCTGGGAGTCCGAAGGAGCTCGACCATTGAGGAGTCCGAAAAAACTCAGCCGGTTGAAGGGACGGTCCCTTGAGGAGTTCGGTCGAGGGACGACCGCCAAGGAGTTCGACTGTTGGAAGTCCGAAGAAGCTCGGCCGGTTGAAGGGATGACCGCCAAGGAGTTCGACCGTTTGGAGTTCAAAGAGCTTGGCTGCTGAGGAGTTCGGCCGGCTGAAGGGGTTTGGCTCAAGATCCGTCCCCTGAAGCTCTTCTGTGGCTATTGATTGAATTAGGTTGAGCATCGAACTAAACTTCGATAGGAGCGAAATTTATCCCCAATAACATAATTTTTTTTTATGTTTATATTTATTATTATCTATTTTATTATTATTTTATTTTTAATACTCCAACGAACGTATGATTTTTTTTTCCTATTATACATACGTACGTCCATTCATGCATGCATTACCAAAAATACGCCAAGATTGGAGAGGAACAATATTCTTTGCTGGATGGCTATAATTTTTTTTTCTTTTTTTTTTATACTTTTTGCAACTTATATAAGAGGTATCGTATGGACAAGATGATCACCCTTAAATTGTGGAGTTCTTGGTTCCCCTAATCAAACTCAAAGCGAAATTAATTCATTCTCCGCCAGTCCGACCTCCAACAATCCAACAATAAAACCACAAAAGCTTCAAATCCCAAACAACTAGGTTGACATTATTTATAAAAACCTTCTGCCACATGGGGCGAAAACAACCAGCCAACTTCCTGTTGCTCGCGGACTCTGACCCAAAATATACATCGGACGGTCAAATAACAGGTGGTGCACATGGCTAAAAAACAAAGAAGATACAGCCTCCGTGGAAAGACCGCATAAGGGCAGGAATGAAAGAGCAAGATCGTAATAAATTATAATGCGGAGGGCATACAGTAACAGCAACTCGGGTTGCCAGATGGCGCCGCACCAGCCGAGTAATCGTGCGGACGTCGCGGATACGACCATTAATCGGTTCCAACTATTTATAAAGGGGCGCAACTTGGAAGAAAATTACAGGACCGGCCACTGGGAGCAGTCGACGTGGCACCGACGCGAACCGCGTCCGCGCTAGTAGAAAAGGCTTCGTGTGGGTTCCCCAGGAGGCAACTACCAAGGAGTTTCCCAAGCGACAAAGTCTCTCTCTCTCTCTCTCTCTCTCTCCCACTTTCCCTCCCGCTCCAAGATTCCGACGTCCTTTCTAACTCCATCCCCGCGCCAGGATTCGGCGAATTCCAGACTCCTTTGGCCAAATCTGGTCGAGATCCCTCCGGAATCGGGATCCGGAGCTCGAGATCTATCGACCTAGTGTCCTCTCGGGAGATCTGGATTCGATTTGAGAATTTTGTATATTTGATTCCTTTGGGTTCCGGTTTTCTTGGATCGGCGTCGATACTCGTGGCATTGGCCGATCGAGGAAGATCTAATCGGATGTTAGGGTTTTAGATGCGGAAAGTCCCGATTTGGTGCGGATCTTAGGTTGTTTTCTGTCCCCTGGTTTCCATCCGATCGCCCGAGATGCAGAACGAGGGAGCCCGGAGGAACGGGGCCTCTCGTCTGCTCGCAGAGGGACGATTGCTGGATGGAGCCATTTCGCCATCTTCGTCGCCACCTTCTTCTTGTTATCCGGGTGCCAAGTATATCGAGCACCATGTCTCAAAGATGGACACGCTTGCTGGCATCGCGATAAAGTATGGTGTTGAGGTAATTGGAATTCTCAGACTTGAGCATTGGATTTTAGTATTTTACTTCATTTAGGTTGATGAAACATAGCGCCTTTTTTATCTTGTGATGTTTTCATGATAGAGTTTATTGTGGCTAAACGGTCCTCTTTCTATTGATATATGGATAATACTGCAAGTCATTGATAAGATCTGTAAATTAATTATTAATTCTTTTGTATTCCTCTAGTGGAAGATGTTATGTTTACAATATTGATTGTTAGTAAGACAAGTTAGGAATTGACTGTTCCTATATGGACCATGTTATAAGATGAGGAAGTTTTTTAATATTTTAGGTTGCAGATATAAAGCGAATGAATGGTTTGGTGACAGACCGCCAGATGTTTGCGCACAAGACGCTGCGGATTCCTTTGCCAGGTCGGCACCCCCCATCTCCCATCCATTTTAATGGTACAACCAATAATAGGTAAATTTTTTCTCATATCTTTATTTGAACCAGCATTGACTGTTTGTTTAACTACCTTGCTAGCTTGCTCAATGTACCGAATCATATGTACTTGTCAAAATTTCATCAATGATGTCATCATTAACCTTCAACTTAATGATGCTATTCAATGCTTACTCATCTTACAGCAGTGAGGGCAAGCTATTGATATTGTTTATTATTGTTCATCTCCTTCCAGTTGCCCTGCACTGAATTTGATAGATGTCATGACAATAAACAAAAGAAAATTGTAGTCATTTGTTAAATGATTAATCTTTCAAGTGCATGCGAATTTCTGAAATCTTTAATGTATAATTGATTAAATGTACATGGAGAAAATTCTTGATGCTGTGGTAATTTTGTTTCAAGCGAGACATGCAAGTGTCTGTCCTTTTGGAGTATGATATATTTGAGTGACAAACCTTGTTCTAGTTCCTATTAAAAATGGTGCTTATCTTTCGTGTGCACTTGTAGCTATGCCTGGCCTGTGACATTATTACCAGTCTTCCATTTTGTTTGGTTCAATCTTCCATTTGATTGCAAAAAGTTTTTTTTTTCCTTTTCTTTTTTAGGGTGAGGTGGATAATTCATACAATCCTCATGTAGACACATCGACTAGTATTAGAGTAAAATAGCTCATGAAGTTGCACAAGAGTAGAGGTGATGAAATCCCAATCAACACTGACCAAGTTAATCACAACATAGGAAGTCACATAGTCAACTATGCTGTTAGCTTCCCTATAAACATGTGTGTCCTCAAGGGAAGTAAGAGCAGATGCAATCCTCCAAATATCCACAAGAAGAGGATGAAATCTGTTGGGGTGAGCATCTGGTTTAGCTATCCAGTTGACCTCAGTTCTGGAGTTCCCTTCCAATATAATTAGGGTTGCCTCCAGCATAGTAGCAGCATAGGTGGTTGCAACAAGTTTCAAAGAAGATTCCAGGAGGATTTCAGAAAACTACTGTCAAACCTTTGACTGCAGGGTACTTGAGTTATCAGTTTCATGTTGATTGGAATTTCATACTATCAGGTAGTCTAGATAACATTGCAGCCGGAAGCTTTTTCCCACGGTTTTAGTTATCACATGTGAATCTGAGGAGGCTTTGTTTTTGCTTTATGGACACCTGTAGAAGATTCTAAATGGAGAGACCAAATTGTCTGCTTTGATTACGGCATCTTAGTGTTGGGAGACCTGCAAAACCTGATGACAGCATTTCTATTCTTTGGGTACACTTGGAATGTGGCAATATCACAGAAATCTTGTGCTGAAGTTTTTTCTTTACCATGGTACATCATGCTAGAATGAAGTTACATTCTGAAGATGACATTAAGATGAAGATGAAATATGGGCATGCAGTTTCTCATAACAACTGCTTTATGATGTGCTTCCTTTAACATGTATTACTTTCTGGCATCGGTATATAACAGCTAACCTGCATGACTAAATTTGAATGTGAGAGCTTCCATTACCATACCTAACTTATGGAGTGTAGAGATGGTGCTTATAAAATATCTGGAAGAGGGATAATTCCTGAATGGAAGTGTAACTTGAAGTTGTGTAGTTGTATAATTTGGATAAAGTTTGTTTATGTCTTCATAGGAACTCCACTTATCTATACACCTTGGAATTTGTCTTTACAAGCTTCATCTGCTCAGCTATCTTCCCCTAATAGAATTTCTCCATGTTGCTTTTAGTTGAGAATTTTGATGATGACTCCAACACCAATATGCCCAAGGACAATCAGTGATTGATGAGTGTACTGAGCTAGTTCCCATCTTCTATTATAAATGATTTAATGGTTGTTATCTTGATGAGCTGCTTCATATACTACAAGTAAATACCTCGTTAAACAGGGCTTCCATGATGCTTCGACTTTGTGTTGCGCTATAGATATCCAGAGTAAACCAAAGTGTCCTGCCACTGTTAACTATAAAACAAAATACTTGCAAAGTTATGACCCCCCACTCCAGCAAGCCTTAGTATGGCCTTATACAAGTGTATTGACATTCTGTATGCAGAAGTTTACTCAATTCTTTAGTCTCAAGAGTGCAATGCTAAACACTGATTCTTAGTTTTACTCTCATCGTTAAGATGTTTCTTTAGAGCTGAGTTGAAATAGGGCCTCCCCCATACATCATAACCTGATCATAGGACCTTTTCAAAATTTTAGATTTTATGCATAATAGATTTTCTTTTGTACTGAAGTGAGCTCACACTAAACCAAGTAATCTTTTGTCTCTGTTGCTAGAGCGGTCAATTTTCAGAGTTGCTGAAGTATGTGTCTGAAGGAAAAAGTGACACCTTTTTAAAGCTGGAATTTTTGTAATGATGTCTGAGTTCTGTTTAATCTTGCACATTTGACCAGGCATGCCTCAGATTTACCTGTGAGAACCATGTTTCATCATGACATTCTTTTTCCCCTTGCAGTAGGGGGCAAAGATATGCTTATTACCATCTACCAGCAACATGAGTCAGCATCCTGATTGAGCCCTGGAACAACTTATGAGATTTTGAATTCTAAATGAGCCAAATTCCTAATTTTGAATTTTTATCATGTTCCATGAGAAATGTGCTGGTTTACCTCCTTTTATCCCAAAGCTCCTTAAAATATTATTAAATCATTTAAGTTGGAGCTGGTTTAGGTGTAGTTCATGTATTATGTTTTTGAAAAAAATTCTATTAATCAGATGCTGCGTTGATCACTCGGTATATCTTTTTTGCCATCATGTCATCGTTGGCTATTACAGTACAGGTATCTCATCTTGCATGGCATTATCTCTCCTTGCATATGCTCACATCTTGAATTGCTGTTTACGGATATATAATCTGCAAAGAAGATCAAATAAATGGACCCTGATGAGACTAGATAGAAGATCACCCATATGAAACCTTTACCAGATTTAGATCTCTCTATCTTCTGTTCTTGTTTTAAACAAAATGGGCCGACACTGATTGTTCTCATCTATTTAAATAGTTAAAAAAAAAAAAAAAAAAACCCTAATGCAAAGATTTTTTAAGTAGTAAAAAAAGTCGACAATGGGTGATTAGCACGTTTTTAATTCCATTTTTCAACTGTTGCCCGTTTGCTGTTTACCATTGTATCATATTTGTTTCATGTTGCTTGCTCTTGGATAACCACTTGTAGCACTGCAGTCATTGATGCTAGCTGCATTATCCGTAGAACATTCAGTACAGCCTCTTTTATAATATTATTGCAGAGAACAGACTCCTGTTCATCATCCTCAGAGAGACAGTCTAGATTCGTTCCAATTGCTGAAGTTGAAACCTCCTCAGCCCAAGATCTCCCCCGCCATGGTCAGTCTACAGGGATACTATGGTCTCAAGCCCCCTAGAAGGGGTCCAACTGTTGAAGAAACTGAAATGACCGTTTACAAAATTAGTGGTTCCGCCTACTTTGAAGATGAACCCCGTAAAACGTCACCAGCTTCTGATCCACAACACTTCAACCTCCATAGGAGGTCTGCAAGCCTAACTAATGGGTTCCCACAAGAAAATGGTGAGCCAGCTGAGATACCAGTAGTTGCTGAAGCTGGGGACAGCAGTGATGAGAAATCAAAAAGTGAGAAGTCTGTCAGGCGACGTCAAAAAGCTGATGCAGATCCTTCTCTGCACACCCTAGACTTACCAATGGAGGATGGTGGAGGGAGGATAGGAAAGGGTCTAGCCCCAAGGCCGAAGTCGGGGACACCAATAGGTATTGACTTGGTCCGGCAAAATGCCTTTTCAACTGGAGACACCAATGGCTTTGCTGCCGTAAGAAAATCATCAAGCACACCAAATTTGCAGGAATCTGATTCTGGCTCATCCACAAGGTCATCTTCAAAGTGGATCTTGAGATCTGATGCTATTACCCGGCCAATTTTTGGTGGCTTGCCAAAGCCAATTTCTTATTGGAACAAATCTGCTCTAGATTAATCATGCAATTAAAATGCCTATTTGCTCTTTCACCTTATTTTTCGTTTTGTAATCATTGTAAATCCAAGACTCCTCTTTCTGCTGGGGTGGCCTGATTAAGATTGATCATACGTAACCTTATAAGGAAATAGAAAAAGCAGGACCCAGGCTATACGCCAACGGTTAAGAGCGGCAGAGGCTGAAGATCTTGTCCAAGCTTACTGTGAAACTTCTCATTCATGAAATTTGATATGAGCCCATGAGTGCTTCTTGATGTACAAGGCTGCCTCCCTTTTGAGTAAGAATTGGTGTTGGGTTGGGGAGGAGCATGCTTGCATTTTATTGAACTCCAACAAATGCGGCGTACTTGTTTCAAGCTACGTCAGCATTTGATTGAACTCCAACAAATGCGGTGTACTTGTTCGAAGGGCATTTTTGTTGTAATCAACAATTTCATTCAACAGAGTCGATTGGGGGGCAACCACCACGCTAAGGGGATTTGTTATATGTATTTTTATTTTTTGACAACCAGCTTGAGGAGAGATAATGTAAACAAATTGACCTTCTAGGATCAAACAAACACGGAGCTCGATTTGCAAGAAGTGACGGACCCGAAGATATAAGAATTTTCGTCTCTATAGTACGTGGGTAGCCGGCCCTTTGGAGGGTTACAAAGTTCCGAAGGCATATCCTTCTCCCAGTACTGGAAATAAGTCAGATGCCATGATTGCAGATCCAAAGGAAATGATAACCGGCAATAATTTTGACAAAAGCATGAGCTGGAGAAACGTCAGCGTTTGTTTGCTTAAGCTGGGAGAAAGCATGAAACCCACGGCCAACGCTCGTTCTCAGAAGCAGTACACTTGTTTTGCCCCTTTCTAACCTTTTATCAAATGAAACTTCTGTACAAAGTACAAGCCGCTACCCCAGGGCACTCATCAACCATGCTGCTAGACCGCATCACCAAAAGAAGCGAATTTATGGAACTCAGGTGCCCACATGCTGGATAGAGGGTCGATTCCACATAGAATGCCTCTAGTAATTTTCAAATTAACATGATATAATATACCATCAACTATTAAAGGGGGCAATATGGACACGTGGGGCACCCATTAACAGTTCGCAGTCAATTTATCAAGTCATCTTTTTTCCAGGTAAAAAAAAGTGACTCCGTAAATGAGCGACAATAACATGCCTCAAACTCTAATATATTAGTCTTCAATATACAGGATAATCAATCAAGAAAATCAGAAGGGAAATACAAGACTACCATCTTCATTAAAAGAAAGGGGAAGAAATCTAATTACCCAACAAAAACTAAAAACTGACAAAAGACATGGTGCATTTTCAGCCTTTGAATACAGAGTAACCCAACAAAAACTAAAAACTGACAAAAGACATGGTGCATTTTCAGCCTTTGAATACAGAGTAACATGGCATAGGCAACAGAGTAATCCTTTGTGCATCGCATCTGATGCAATAACATTACATCGCTCCTTTTGATCCACGTAGTCATCACTTTTCAACATGCATTTAATGCCAGCAGTGTTTAAAATTTTAAATAACAAAAATATTTTTTTTCAAAAATTATGATATTCCTTTACAAAAATTATAATACTTCTACAAAAAAAATATAATATTTTATTTAAAAATATAATATTTTTTATGAAAAAAATATCATAATTTTTTTAAAAAATATTATAATATTATTTTTACATATATTTATTTATTTTTCATTTGTCCCATATTATGATATTTTTATTAAAATTTATTACATCTCTTTATAAAAATTATGATATTTTTAAATAAAATATTATATTTTCTATAGAAATATTCTAATTTTTATAAAAAAATATCATAATTTTTGAAAAGAGCATCTTCGCCATTCAAAATTTCAAATGCTATGACATTAAATATACATTGGAAAGCAGTAGCTACATGGTATAATCAGATGAGATGATATAGTTTTTCCTCAAGCGGTGCACAAAAAATTACTTTAGGCAACATTGAGACTCATACCATGCAAGGTAGCCTAAATAAAATAATGCTCTCAAAAAGAGATCAGATTGAAGCATGCCTAAATTATAAATGAAAGACTTTTGTCCATGCTTCCGCTAATTTTACCATATCTAGCCGGTCTCTGTTCCATTTTTTTTTGACATGCCCTCTGAAGGGGGAAAAAGCATATATGCTCCCATAGAAAGCGTGGGGAGAGATATACAGAGACTAGCATGTCAACCATAGATGTAAACAGGATGAGCACAGGTTGGAAACTGTTTGTCAATTAGGAGTTATGAAGAACCAAATACAACTGGATATAAGTACTCATTTCGATGATGATGACTTGATTAATTCAAGGATATCTGGAGTGCTAGAAATTTATTACAGGTGCTCATTAATGATCCTTCATAGTAAGTAGTAAAGGAATTTTCAGGTACATAACTAACTACAGAGTTTGGATAACCGGACATAAAACAGCTGAATTGCAGAGGCCATGATAATTAACAAGTACCTTAAAAAGTATCCATGTTAAGATGATCGTGCCCCCTGGTTGAGCTGGTAAAGTAACTAGGTGTTGGTTATTAGTTACCAGGGTTTGATCTCACCCTCAACCTGATTCTGGCTAGGAATTCTCCATCCTAGTTCTCAGAGAAAAAGGAAAGAAAAAAAGAAAAAATTAAAATGATACCTGACATTTTGCTGATTTTCATAAATGGATCAAGTCATCCATAATTTTCCAATGAAGAAAAGAGTGATCAATATGCACGAACATCTAATGGATAAGAAGAAAGTCGAATTGCAAAATAAAGACTTGTTTTTTTACTGTATGGACTCCAGAAGCAAAAGGGAGAAAACTATAAAATGCCAAAGAATAAAGTGGTAAAATGTGAAATGAGGATGGCATTACAATCCTCTAGAGACGTGGAAAGAGACATTTTGCAGCAGCCTATGATCATTAAGTAATATCCAAATTATGATGGTAGCTGACAATTTATTGACTCATTGTTCTGAGTATGTACTCTAGGAGCAAAAGGAACAACCAAGTGCCTAAGACAAAAGTAGTGAGACGTAGGGTAGGAAAGATGTAAGTTCCTTAGCGATATTGTGGAAAAACCATGGTTGTTATGATCCAAAAATGGAAAGAGCATAAGAGTTAACCACCCAAAAACAGAAAGAGCACTATTTGAACTTAAAAATGCACAAAGTTGTGGGAATGACATACTATATTCAGCACATTGATCATAGAGAATTTGCAATGTGATAGATTAAGTATCTTGGTGGGCAAAACACACACACACACAGAGTCAGAGATGAAATTGAAGAATTTCAAATACATTGAAAAAGCTAATAAAGCTAAACAGTTACCAAAGCTACGTATGCAGTTTGTTAATTAAGAATGATCACATTTGAAGACAACGAAACATCCATTCTATGTCTGAGTTCTTGTTTTCAAATAAAATGGATTTTTGATGTCCATGCGTATGACCATTCACATCTAATTACAGTGGAGTTGGCTAAAAAAAGGTGACAGATTAAGGCATATATGCAGTTTGTAAATTAAGAATGTTCATATTCATCAGCACCAAAAAATCCATTCTGTCTGAGATTTTGTATTCAAATAGAATGAATTTTTGATGTCCATGTGTATGATCATCCACATCTAACTACAGCGGAGATGGTTATATATGCAATTTGTAAATTAAGAATGGTCATATTCTTGGACACCAAAAAATCCATTTTATGTCTGACTTTTTACATTCAAATAGAATGGATTTTCGATGTCCATGTGTATGACCATTCACATATAACTGCATTGTAGATGGCTAAAAACACAATGCAACAGATTAAAGCATTAGGATGGTAGCAAAAGAAAGAAAGAAAGAAAGAAAAGAGGATTGTAGAATATCATGGGCAACTCAATTTAACGACAAACTAGCTCACTAAGCAGATTCTTCTAAATAAGATTTCTGACTATCATTTTGTGGGTGGATGGTGACTGAAGTACTACTCATCCATGCTTATTAGATATATAAGATGTTGTGGATTTCCGGCTATGCAATCACATCTACAGAGATGGAAACTTTGAAACAGTGGTAGAATGGTCTGCTTCTGAGACAATTTGCTTTGCTTCAACAATCTATTGGCCATTTGATTTTTCCCCTTCCATTGTAACAAAAATGTAGGAATGATTTGCTTTATATTTACTCTAGAGCTGATAATGCTATCAAATAATTGGGATGCAGCCTTTTTCCATTAAAAGGACGTAAAAATCAAAATGATAGGAGGATTGAGATGCTTGTTAATAAGAATAATAAAGGCAACTTAAATACTTGTACCAACTACCATGATATTAATCTATAAGCCAAACTACGTAGTTAAGAGTTGATAAAACAACTTTTGAGAGAACCAACTTGGTTTCATGCTAATAGACAGCTAAAAGAGATTTCAAGAAAAGAATTCTGCATTTCTTTCTCAAAAGATGAAATAGACCCACATGCAGTTTATTTTATCGACTTAATGAGAGCATCAAATTGAGTGCCATGAGAAAATTATCCAGTGTGAGTTATCATTGTACATATGAGATGTATTTGGAAATTAATAGCTGTGATGAGGCTCTATAGCAAGAAAGTTACAACATGCAGTGGGCCTACACAAACAACCAGACCTTGGTCCATATCTATTTATGCATGGCAGCTTTTTGGAGTCTTGTAAGTGGAGCCGCATGCAGCTCAAGTTGCAGGTACAAGCCTACTTGTTTGGATGCGGGCAACACAAGTTGCGCAATAAGTTGCTCAAGCTGCACCTCAAGACTATCTTGTGGTGGGTCGACTTGCAGTCATAATTGCCACAGGACGAATTGCAGCTGCACGAATAGATAGCATAATTATATAAAAAAGGGATTCCTTCTTCCCTTTTCTCCTCCACTCTGCCACCTTCTTGTTCACCACCCACCCCTCCAGCTCTACATCGCCATGCATGCATCTCTAGCCCTCTAAGCTTGCCCTCTCCTTCACCTTCTTCACCCTCCTCAAGGCCTGCACTATCGCTCGCTCCCTCTACACGGGCACCTAGACCCATGCATAGGACCTAGCCATCGACGGCTTCGACACCAATCTCTTCATCCATAACATCCTTATCTCCATATACATCGAGTGCTCTGACTTGGCATCCACTTGCAAGATATTCGACGAATATCTATCAAAGACGCCCCTCATTTCCCCAAACTCTCTTCCAAACATAACAAGTGAATTACCTTGTAAGGAGCGATAGAGAATTAGATAGAAGAGTGCCAAATAAATTTGAGCAATGTAAAACATATATCACGGATCATGATATTAGTAGGACAAAACAAGAAAGGTGAACAAACATAGTCTTTAACTTAGAAGTGGTTTTCATGACGGGCTTGGTAGGTATAATGTTGAATAGTACAAAAGCATCTAATAGTGAACAGACAGAGCTTCTGGAGCAAATGCTATATCAAACTCTATGTCTTTGCCTCTCCACTTATTCCAACCATCCATTTGTCAAGATCAACCTATTGGGATTATAATTGGGTCACAGAACAAACAAATCCATGACAACTTTAAATTTTGACCATTTATTTAGTCGATTCCCATCCATTCAGTGCCAAATATATTGACCAAGAGGTCTATTATCAACCCTAATGAAAGCCAACATGAAACTGAATTTCTACCATGGCACCTCTTGACTGTCCATCATGTAACATCTCAATGATCAAACATCACCACGATCTTGGAGCAGGTGATCAGCTTCTTTGCTCTCAATCTCTTATTTGATATTGCAGCCATCCATAATCCCCTTTCAAATGTGAGATTATGTTATGCAACCATTCTTCCACTCACCTATTTAGCCAAAATCCACCCAACCACCACATTCACAAGCACACAGAACCATCCTTCGAACTCCCTATCCCATAACTAGATGACAATCATGACAATCCACCTAACATCCCTCTTAGGCGATATCATGCCAGACTTAGGAGATAGCATAGCAAAATTTTGGCATTAAACTTGCTTCTGAACCATGCGCGCCCCCCCCCCCCCCCCTGCACCCACCCATTCCAGTTATCTATGTGACTTAGAAAATATCAACCACAAAACTTTATTATTTCTCCATAAAATTACATGCCCAGACCTCACACCATTATTCATCCATTCTTTTAAGATCTTGACACCAACCACCTTCTCTAAACTCATTCTCTTAAAAGATTAGCATGCACAATGTAGTTTTAATTGATGAGAGGAGAAAAGGTATTTTATTAAAAATTGAGTATGTGAAGAAATAACTTGGAGGTAGGAGTACTGATGGACTTGATGTAGGCCAAATTTGATGCTTGCATAGGATGTGTTATAGCTAGGCCTATTCAAAATTTAGAACTACCAGGCCCATAGTCTATTGTTGATATTCCACATTATAAAAAGATGTAGGAGTGGAAGATCTAAGGTAACATGAGTGGAAGTTGTAAAAAGGATATAAAAAAAGCTTAGGTGACATCAAAAGTTGTTCCTAATAGGAGTGCTTGGTGAACGAGGATCCATAATTTTAAAAGGCTTATTATTTCTACTTATAGCTTGATAGTTGATACTCATATATCATGCCTAGGCTATGTAATAATGTCTACCAAGCATGTAGCAAGTAGACTAAAATAGGTTTTTGTGACAGTTATCTAAAGAGTCGTCTATGGGGGTTGGGTAGTTTGAGGTGGGTCAATATGTATGCATGGATGGATGTGCAATAATTGAGACTCCATATTCTAGGATAATTGAGGATTAAGCTTGGCATTCTTGTGGAGACTCTTACAACTAAGGATATATCTAGTTTTATTAGTGTTTAGAATGTGCAATAAACACAACTTATTGCTGCAACTTAGAATCGTGTATATAAACAGCCAAGAGAATCAGTATTTTGACATGCATACACCCCTTTTATTAGGTGCATCAAAGTGAATCGAGTATATAAGCAGCTGAGAGAATCGGTATTTAACATGCATACCCCACATTTACACATGTCGAATACTAATTCTCTCGGTTGCTTATACACTTGATTCACATTGATGCACCAAATAAAAGGGGTGTATGCATGCCAAATACCGATTCTCTTAGCTGCTTATACATTTGATTCTAAGTTGCAGCAATAAGTTGTGTTTATGGCACAATTCCAAACACTAATAAAACTAGATACATTCCTAATCACAAGTCTCCACAATAATGCCAAGCTAATCCTCAATTATTCCTAGAAAATGGAATCTCAATTATTGCACAGCTATTGCACATCCATCCATCCATACATATGTGCATACATCCAAACACACATCTTGACACACCTTAAACTACCCGACTGCTTAGACCACTCTCTAGATAACTATCACAAAAAACTATTTTAGTCTACTTGCATCATTCTTGGTAGACATTATTACATAGCCTAAGCATGGTATACGAGCATCAATTATCAAGCTATAACTAGAACTAATAAGCTTTTTAAATTTATGGATCCTCATTCACCAAGTACACCTATTAGGAATTTCTTTTGATGTCACCTAAGCTTTTTTTTACATCCTTTATGCAACTTCCAACCATGTTACCTTAGGTCTTCCCCTCCTATATCTTGTATCCCTCGTTGCCAGATCCCCTTTAAATCTTCATTGTATATGACCATGCCATCTTGACTGATTCTCCAGCACTTTATCTTGATTTGTACTACTACTACTACAGTTTCCCTACTGCACTTATTACTCCTTGCATCCCCTTTAGTATTTCTACATATTCATCCTTTCCTATTTTGCTATGTTCCACTTCTTAGTCATTCAATCATATCAAACTTCAACATATGAAGGATTTCTTAAACCCTTTGGACAAAAATTTTAATCATGATACTTTCAAAGAAAAATTAAACTTAAAGTTTTACAAAAGAGATTTATGATCAGCCTTTGCATGGTTGTGTTTTTCCTTCTTTTTCAGCACATGATCCTCGCCCTTTCAATCAATCCATCATTCTAACCCCTCCTTCCAATGCAATCATTGGGTAGCCTGTAACTGAACTACATTGCCAGCAATTTTCCTCATCTACATTGGCCTTCCTGGCATATCAACATTTTACATTATTTTCACCCATGCCTTGGCAACGGGTTCCACAATCAAATAATGATCTAGAAAAACATCTCAACCTCATCAACTCTATTTGTTCATCTTCCCACTTCTTCATCTGAAATATCTTAGAAATCCAGATGACAATAATAAGCAAACATTAAGCCACTATAACCAGAAACCTTTTAGCGTGGTATATCAATAGTACACTATAAGCCCTAGTAGTTTAAGTTTTGAACAGGTCTAGCCATAACAATTATCTCATGCCAGCATCAAAATTGGCCTACATTTAGACCCATCAGTACTCCTACCTCTAAGCTATCTCCAAGTTATTTCTTCACATACTCAATTTAGCATATAATACCATTTCTCCTCTCATCAATTAAAAATATGTTGTGCATGCTAATCTTTTAAGAGAACAAGGGTATGCAGGTCTAAAGTTGGATTGTGGCATAAGCATGAGAACATTTCCCATGCTAGTTATCTTCATACATGTTGCTCTAGGTGGTAAGTATAGCCTGCAATGTTCTCAATGAATGTTTACCACGACAACAAAACAATGACTATTTTAAACAAGATCTAAATATCAGCCGAAATGAGAATGTTGACAAGAAGGTTTGGTTAAAACTAGGAAGCATGAAATCAAAAGCAAGAATACCAAGGGAACACAGAAGTGGCATAAATTGAAGAAAATTACCAAAAAATTGATCAAAATATCACAAACATGCCTGGAAGAAGTGCAGCTTTAGACAAGGACTTGAATAAAGATATCGGTTGGTGATATCGGTTTTTCTCGGGAATAGTACAGTCCTGGACCATCCCATACTAAATCTAGGGGTGATACGGTGTGTATAGGTACCATCTGGTACATTTATTTATTTAAATTTTTGGATTCTCCAGCCTTTTCAAGCTCTTAAATCTTCGATTACCTTTCTTTTTTTGGTTTTGATTCAGCAATCAAGGGAGGGGAGGCCACTGGAGGAGGAATCTGCAAACAGGGCTAGTGGTGAGAGAGGATCTAGGAGATGGGGCAGGCGCACCAAGCAGTGGGATTGAGGAGAGAGCACTTGGAGAGCACTCGAGGAGGAACTAGTCATCAAGGCATGGCAGGGGGTGAGGGTCCAGAGATGATGCCACCAAGAGGAAGGATAGGATTGATGGAGGAAGGAGGTGATGGCAGATGTCTTAAAGGAGAGGAAGGAGAGGATCAGGAGAAGAGGTCTTAAGGGGAGTTTAAGTTACCATCTCAGGCCAGGTTTAACTTGTGTTTGAATGGAATAGGTTTGAGTTGGCACCCATTTATGGTGCACAAAACTCAGTTTAGGTGCTCGTCTCAAGTGTCAAATAGGGATTGAAAAATTCTAGCTCTCCACCACCACTTACCCTCCTCTCTCTCCCCCTACCTCCCCTCTTCTGCCTTAGCCTACTCTTCCTATCTTTTTTTTATCTCTCTTTCTTTTTTGGAAAACCTGCCCACATTGGCACTAGCTTGATACCAGCTGTACCAAGGCTGATACCGCTACATATTGGCTAGTGCCTATGGTTGGTATAGACTGGTACTTATCGGCATGGTCGATGCAAGGTGGTACTTATTGGTATGGCAATGCCGGCTGATACCACTAGACTTTAGCAACCCAACACCCCTCCTGGGGCTATCTTTTTGTCGAAACAATATGAGACTGATGGTACCTTCATGTTTCAACGATATTTGAATCCATGGTTTTAGAGCTGCTATTTTCCACTGAAAGCCCAAGAGGGGGAATACCTAGGCTAAAATGAATGCGAGTAGCTCAAAAGGATTTAGAAAATCTTGATATAACAATAGAGATAACAAAGTAATTTGACAGATTTTGTAAGCGTACAGAGCTTATATCTATTTAAAAAAAAAAATCCACATACACAACAAGAGTCCAGATGATGAATGCGCCACCATCAAGATAACAAATAAACCTTGGCAAATAGAAGCAAGTATAGAGTATTTACATATGCTAAGCCTACAAAAAACATTTAGTTTCAGAGTTTATGCAGTAAATTTTCACCGTTTCAGATTCAAATTAGAACATGGTGAAAGATCAATATCAAGAAAAATATAGGTAATCATTATCTTTTCCCACTTCAAGTCACAGCAATAACTTTTTAATATCTATGCCAAAATTGAGACAACTAAACCAGAATTCTGAACTTGGAAGTTTAGGAACAATGACCTCTGTACAATGTTATGAAAATGCTCTGCAGAATGTCATTGAACTGTACATTTCTCCAAGAAGCTATGGCATTTTCAAACTTCACAGCAGCATTTGAAGCTGTTTTCATATGCCAGGAACCTTTAACATAACCTCTTCATTAGCCACATATGATTCCGATAAGATATCTATTTACATAGATCACCTCACATCAGCCAAAAACCTGTCACAGTTATTTCTTAGTTCAATTTTAACTCAAATACATAAGGCTAAAAGTTTTTTTTTTTTTTTTTGAAGTATGGTCCATAATAGTTATCTTACCACCAGCATAAATGTAAAGAGATCAAGCAAGAAGAGTACTACAGTAACAAGGCCCCACCCCCAATGAAGAACAAAAAAAAACACAAACTGCATAATTTTACCACCACATCCAACCTCCTAAATGAAGCGTACCGGAGCACATGCAAGTGAATGCCAACATTTCCTTGAGATTTAACAATTGTAAGAATATGAAGAAACCATACATGGTTAATTAAAAAATCAGGGGCAGACACTTTGACTGTTATCAATTGTAAGAATATGAAGAAACCATGCATGGTTAATTAAAAAATCAGGGGCAGACACTTTGACTGTTATCATGTACTATATATAGGTTTTAACTGTCCATGCATAATTTTTTTAGGCTGAAAGTATTCAATCATTATTGTGTGTCAGGACCACCTGTAGAACCAGACTTTGGCAAGAGCAAGCAACTCAAGCTTTAAAAATAGAAATAGCGAGCACCTTCTAAAATAATGCAAATGCTTATGAGACTACTAACAAATTACTTTGCTTCATTTTCAAGAAATACACATCATAAGAACTTTACAAAACAAAAAAGAGTCTCAATCTTGACAAGATATTGCTAAACTATAGTTACAATAAGTAAAACAACATCAGGAGAAGGATTTCAGAGGGGGTATGACAGCCAGAAGGCTGAAGATTCCAGCAACTAAGAGTTTAATGAGCAACTACCATGACATATTCCAAAAACAATTTAAAGTAGACCAAAAATCTACCAGACATACACATGAGAAGCATCTAGAAGTCTTTGGAATCTTAAGAATCTCACATATAATGAAATTCCAGGGCTAAAAAATGCAGCCTGTCATCACATCAACATATATTACAAAAGAAAAGGGGGAAAAAATACTGAAATAAACTGAACACCTGCAGTGACCCAGAAATGTGGATTTCTGACAAGAGGTTTGAACATGTGTATTACTTGTTGTTGACAAGAGATGCCCCTCATATTAAACTCAGATGACCCATGAAAAGAAAAGTTATATTTGCAGAATGGTGATTCCTGTCTTACATTCTATAGACAAGACACTACAAATTTAGAATCTTGGAAGCCCGGCATCAAATGAAGGTTCCTGGGTATAATGATACAACTTATTATCGCATTCGCATATAAATTACAAATGAAAAGGTGAAAAATACTGAAATTAAATGACTTCCTAGAGTTCCACAAAAGTATGGATTCCAAAAATTTATAAGATGACCCATGAACTCGTACACGGTTTAAGTTGGTTGACAAGAAATGGTCTTGCGAATAAACTAAGATGAGAAAACAAAAGAAACATATAGAAAAGGAAATACAAAATCACTTATGATGACATATTCTACAGACCAATATGGTGTGAAAGTATATTTATCTATATTCCTGCGCATAAGCATGAGAAAGAAGATTATGTTTTTTAAACCATAAAGAGTTTTGGATAAGTGCCTGAAAATCATGTAAATTTCTCCTCTTTTTGACAGGAACTACACTGCTATAATAGGTAATAAAAAGTACTAAACATAAAAAAGGGCCTTGAACAAGAAAAACATGGAAACTGATAAATGTGTACCATAGGAAATCCCCAGAGAAAAGCAGAAATGAGACATAGCAATGTGTACGGACGCACATGCAAACCACTCAAACAAATTGTTACATAATGATATGAGGGTGATGGCAAACTCCTACTTTAGCAACCTAAGCAACAGAAAACAGAAAGGGTATATACTAGATAAAACAAAAACAATTCCTTTAAGTCAAAACCTGCTTGTCATGATATTCTTTAAAATTAAAACAGACAAAAAGGTAATAGACTTCAGTATTATCAAGCCAGGGCATGTTCAATACAATGAAATACTATAATGAACTCAAACATGAGATTGTTAATTTTGTTTTATAGTTCACTATTTTCCAAATGCTGATGGCTCCATTTCACATCTACCATTGTTAATTCTCCGCAGCCTTACATTTTCTGCATCACAAGGCAGTACATGATTTCTTGCACCTACCAATTTATTGTGTTTCAGTTTCTATTATAGCATCTAGAAATATTGGCATAGTGTGAATATAATCCCAGACGTGGATACACCATACCTTAAAACACATATGTTACGAGAAGACAAAGAAGTGAAAAGATGTAAGAAAAATAACTAAATAATTTAAATGTAGTAGGACAAAGCAAATTGCTTGATTACATTGTACTTAGTAGGCAACACAAACTTGAAGATAGGCTGAAGAAATTGCAACTTAAAATGATTATATAACCCCAAGAAAATTAGCTAATTAACAGTTCTAGTAATGAAATAAAAACTTCTTAACGAGCGCTATGATTGTCAGACACCTGAATGCCTAATTCCTGACAAATACTATGATTTTCTCATAACAAAGAATCATGAAATACAAGCCAACACTTACAACCCTTAAGCTTCCTTAGTTCTTTTTCTAACTGAATCATAATCTTGGATCTGGTACCATGGCGGTAATTATTATTTTTCTATTCGTAGCTGATCAAGTTAGCAGACCTTGTTTAGATAAAAACATTAAAAAAATAATACATGCACCATGCTAGTTATGTCTAGGAAGAAAGACAGCATATAATTAAATCACTGGAGCAGACTAGAGGATCTTTGCAATATTTGGGTCATCGACCATCATTTGTTTGTGTTTTAGAGGTAAGTATGGGTAAATACTTAGAAAGGTAGGAATATAAATGCGTGTCCCACAATTCTCTTTCATCAGGTTCAGAAAAGAAAAAAAAAAGAGGAAAAAATCAACATATGATATGCATGTAACCATCACATCCACATGTCCATGAAATATAGAGATGTGCTTCAAGCATCCCAAGAACCAACTATTAAGGGAGACGAAAAAGCATTCTTCCATGTGAACAGTTCAAGCAACAAAGCCACCATTAATTTTTTTCTAAATGAAGAAACATGGATTTGATTCCACAGCCTTCAATTTGCAAATCAGCGAATTAAGCTATAATCAGTTCCTAAAGAAATATGAGGCTCTTAAAATTATGTTTAAAAGCTTCTATTTCTGGTTGCCATAGCATATGCAAGGTGGGCCATCCTTGAGGCAATTGTAAAAGGCTTGGGCTGACAAGCACAATAGTGCAAGTTTGAATCATGGAGCAGCCACTATATGCACCCACGCGCACGCAAGCACGGGCGCGCGGACACACACACACACACAAAAAAAAAAAAAAAAAAAAAAAAAAAGGAGGAAAAAAATGCCTAAGGTTAGGTTAATCCCCAGATTGCCCCTCCTAGGAGGCTAGGACCCTG
Source organism: Cocos nucifera (assembly GCA_006176705.1). Classification (NCBI taxonomy): domain Eukaryota; kingdom Viridiplantae; phylum Streptophyta; class Magnoliopsida; order Arecales; family Arecaceae; genus Cocos; species Cocos nucifera. The sequence continues at coordinate 1,853,327 of QRFJ01000198.1, read as the reverse complement.
GATTGCTGGGACCATAATTGGGTAATGGCACATTTATAGCATATGCAAGGCAGAAAGAAAAGGCAGTAGTTTTAATTTTCATCATATATATTCTACCACAACTAAAAAAACACTGATTACAAATGTTCTCACCAGATACATTTACTTCCATTGAAGCTTACATGTAGCACTATGAATGCATTTAGTCACAGGTTGACCTCAAAAGTCCAAATACACACAGCAATAGTTAAACCCAACTATCAGACTGTTACTCATGCTAAAAATACTTTCCCTATCATCAGTGCTATCGTTCCCCTGAATCTCATTTCCTTCCTGCATATTGGTAAGGTGTATAATACACAGCCTCCTCTCACAAGTTTTGCAGAATGGTACCCACATTCAAATAATCTTACAGAATGCTTCTCTTTGTTTTTCCCAAATGTTGTAAGTAAATTTATACTCGAAGAAAAGCCAATACAGATTCTTCTCATCCTTCAATTCCACAATTTTAAAGTTCAAACTACAGTCCACAGCTATAAAAGAGCTCAGGTGCTAATGTCCCACAAATTCAGGGCTCATTTGGTTTGTGGAAAAAATTCTCTCACTGAAATGTTTTTCCTAGGAAGCTGAAAATATGATGCCTAGGAAAGTGGTTTTGGCATGTTTTGTATATTTGATTGACCATGGGAAAGTGGCACATTCCAAAATGACTTATATTTGGTTGAGCATCTATTTTTTAGAAAAAGCTGCATATCTATTATACCCTTAATGAAAGAAAAAACATTACTCCATTATATTCATGGCTTTAAAGGTATTTTTGGGGAAAAAAAGACCTCTAATTCCCAGCTTGTGGGAAAGCAAAAAACCCATATCCCACATAGGTTTTTCTTTCCCATGAAACATGAAAATTTTATTCCTATGGGAATTCCACTTTCCAATCTCTCCTTTGAAAACTCCAACCAACCAAAAAAGGGCTTCTTCATTTTCCAGTTGACCACACTTCCAATATCTCTCCTTTGATTCTTGCTTTGAAAAGGATCAAGCATCCCAGTAGATGTGGTCTATAAATAAGGTTTAATGTTATGATACAATGTATTATCTTTAAGACAACTTGATACACAGGCTAGGGGTATCCAACAAATGTGTTTTCTTTTGTACAAAGGCATTCTAAATCTTCTAAATCATATATGATGCTTTAGATTCCTATTTTTCAACATGGATCATGCATTTGTGATCGTTGCACAGTCCCTCCCCCAACCAAAAACATATATACTTAAATGTGCAGTTGCAATCGACATATATAATGACAATTTCTCTAAATAAAGACCCACGATGAAAACACATGGCACTTCAGCCAAGATGATCGACATGTTTGGACAAAGGGAAAACTAAATTAAAAACCTGTGCATCAAAAGATATTGGTAAATCAATCATGAAATGTGGACAGGCTGGTGTTTGATCATGTCTCACCCACAAAAAAGTAGAAGCTCCAAGTTCAATGCAAAAACTAATGCATGCCTAGTTCAAAACTATCTCAATCATAAAAAGGCAAATGAAATTTCAAGAAATCCATATAAAAGAATGCAGTGACTTCTGCCCAGTGGTACCAAAATTAGGACAGTATCAAACAAAATAATCTCTACATATATCATGATACAATCACCAAACTAAAAGACCCAATATACCTCTCAAATCAATCACATATTCTCCTCATCTCATGCCTATTTTGCTTCCACCCAGATATTTCTACTTCTGCAGTTAATTAAAACTTGATTCAAAAAATCACTCCAACCATCAATGTAGAAAACGTGCTTCATCAACTAAGACAAATATACCAGGAATAAAATTCTTCTGAACAGTATGACCAAAAGTTGTAACTGAAAGAATGTTGTATTTAACTCAGAAGTGTACAACGGTCAGAATCACATTCTCTAATTGTGTAAATAACATGGGCTTACATTTAGCAGCAATTAGCCTGCTTGATGCAATTGTCAAGACAAAATTAAAATGTACAAAGCCTTGCCAACAGGCAGTTCTAGGTCTTGCCACCATCTTTAATGGCAATTGCCTCTTTCCACAGAAAGTTCCTCCTCCACAAATATCAGTGTTGCAAGTCCCCAACTTCCACAAGTCATACAGCTAAAAGCTGAAAAATAATAAAAAATAAAAATAAAAAGCAGAAATCTTTTACTGTGAGATTCTTCTACAAGAAATTCTTTCAGCAGAAGGTAATTTACAACTTCCAAGAGTACTTTCACAAAATGAAGTACATCAGCTACATGCTATTAAAACTTACCACAAAGTGAACACTACCAGATTCACCATTAAGCTGGCCTCCAACAATTAAGAGGAGGAATATCAGGCCTACATGATAACATCTGGTGAAGACCATGGCCTGGATAAATTCAAAAGACACCAAAGCAGTCAGGACATAATGATAATAAAAATTTGACCTTGCCAAATGCCCAATTTGCAAATCAAAACAACCTGGAACTGAATCTCCACCAGATGGCATATGAGTATTCAAGGGAAGCTGAAAACATACAGAACTTGAAGATGGTCTTTCCATGTTAGACCTCAAAAATCCTACCAGAAGAACGTCAAACATATTCAGAATTTGACCATCCCAAGTTTAAAACTACTAAAAAAAGCAGCTTCTTTTCTTCAACAGGCTTATTCAACCATGAGAACGAAATATTCATTTAGAAGCAGCATTTACCACATACCATCCTGCACCAAAGAAGCTCCTGACCCTCCAGATACCCAAGCATTATGATGATTATCTGGACTAAAATCACTGGAATGCACTCTCCATTGTTCATCAGAACCAAAATGCCTCAGGCTATTAGGATGAGATGACAAGGTGTAAGGATTACATCGCTGCTGCATATTTTGTTGACTTATAGGGTCAACATGTGAGAAATGATTTGATGGTGTTTGTGCAGGTGGAAAGGGATGACTTGGGGGTGTTTGTGCAGGGGGTAGAGAATGGTAAGGTCTTTGGTGGAAGGGCGCACTGCCCTGTTGAAACTGGTGACTGGCATAGGAAGATTGAGTGGTTAAATACATGTCATTATGTCCATATTCATATGGCCTTGAGGAACTAAAGCTGGTTATAGGTTGTGTGTTGCAGATGCCACTTGTCATGAAGTTAGCAGGCTGCTGCAGAACCACTTCACTTTTCAAAGCAGCATTATCCTGGCCCTGGATGGTAGCATTTGCAGTCATCTGGGCTAGTTGATTGCCCTGCACATAGAAGATAGAGGTTAAAGATACTATATAAAGAGAATGAATACAAGCTACCAGTCAACACACTTACACTTGGGGTCCTGCAATATTCTTGTATAGAAGGATGATATAACAACGATGATGGGGATGATGACACTATGGGTGGGGGTGGCGGGAGAGATGGCAGGGGTGGCGCTGCAGATAATGGTGGGGGTGGCGGTGGGGGTGGAGGAGATGGTGACAATGGTGGTGGTGGCGGCGGCGGTGGCGGCGATGATGGAGGCAAAGGTGGTGGTGGAGGTGGAGGATCCAAAGGCAGTGGAGGTGGATCCAAAGGCAAAGGAGGAGGACCCACAGGTAGAGGGGGAAGCTCATTTTGATCAGCCAATGCAGGTTCAAAAGCTAAGTCAGAGTTCTGAAGCTGAGATTCCAGTTTTAGCTGATTATTCCCTGATACACTTTTCTCATCTTTGGATAAAGCAGACACATCTTCCATTTCAAGTTCACCATCCACATCCTCCAGTATGTGATGATGTCTGTCACTTGGGGTAAAGGCACAAGTATCTAGCTCTTCTAAAGCACCGACAACTTCAACTACCAATCCATTGCCAGTATCCTTGTATGGACTACTAGGAAGATTTTCATCCTCATCTCCAAAAACATGGGAAGATAAGAGTCCAGGCAACTGAAAGGTTGCATTGCTGAAAAAACAGAATAAGGAAATATGTAAAAAGATTCAAAAAATGGAAACACAAAGAAGAAAGTAATCAAAAGATGAAAGAAACAAAGTTTCTCAATAAACAGGAAATAAGTTTCGCTTAAAGATCAGAAAATTAGATACAAAAACACAATAATGAAATTCAAGTACACATGCAATCACCGGTCCAGCATGCCTAACAGGACAAATGAAGAATATGACTTACAATCTTATCTTTCCTCTCTTTAACTTGTTCTCAGACTCAGAGACTCTAACTGATAAGTGAAGGATTTGAAACTCCCTTGTGGATTGGTATGATGTGTGTATGTTAAGCGACTTTGAATATAATGAAAGAAAAGTGGGGTAACCTTAATAACATGACAACTTCTATGTATAATATATACACACATATAATTGCTTACTATATACATAAATAATACATACAAAACAGAATATACATGTGAACATACATACAAGAAAACAAGTTATATTCAAGAAAAATAGCTTGGACTTTAGCTAGGAGCCGTTTTTAAGCATCTTTGCTGGATTTTTCCTCTTTCCAATTCATCTTTTATGAAGGGTGGAAAACAGGGACCAAAAAATCTCCTTCTATCCTCTTTTTTTTTTTTTTTTTTTTTTGTGTGTGTGTGTGGGCTCATCACTAGAAGACAGTAAAAATTAATGTGCATCCAATTGAATAATGTACAAGCCTACCATCTGATGTATCAAATCTTGATTTTCCATCCTAACCTCAAGTACCATGTGCATCACTTGTGATGGGATCATAACAATCCCTAGAATCATGTCCCACACGATTCACATATATACATAAGTGCTAGAAAATCATTTGATCACAACTGTATATTGCATACACCTTTTAGTGATGGAACATTAGCTACCATGACATCATTAATGTGCACTTAACAAAGCTAAATGATGGTAATTATATTGCAGCACAACTTATGTTTAAACTCTTTGCTTTTATTTCATTTAATAGGATATTGATCTGTCATCAAACCATAAGCTTAAGCAAGTGCACATGGGTGCCAGACTGTCGTGCAGACAATAAACGCAACCAAATGTTCTTTTCTTTTTTCTTCCTCTTTTTTTTTTTTTGTTGTTGTTGTTGTTGGGGAGAGGGGTGGATATATTTTCATTATATAAAGATGTGCTATTGGCCAAACAAAGGTATAGACTCTACAGAAAGAGTGCCAAAAGCATAGAATAACAGAAATGATCAGCTCAATTTCCTTGTTACGAACAGAACAAAACGGAAGATTTCATTCAACTCTCAATTGGAATATTGTAATACAAAGCCAACGATATAAAGCAAAGTTTAATTTCACTTTTCATGGCTTCTCCAAACCCGATAGATTTTAAAACTAATAACACATTCTAGATCTCATTCCAATGTTGATTTTTATTCTAAAATAGGAAAAATCAGAAAGAGGTGAATAGCAATAGCACGAAAACAATGGAATTTCCCTGGTACGAGGCATTTATAAAAGAAATTGTCTAAACCAGCATGCGTGCAAGCATGCACATGTACATGGTTAGATTTATGTAAACACCTTAAGACTGAATTTGAATAACATACAGCTATAGACTGCTCCTACCTTAGTCATAGTTTATGGCATAAATATAACATTACGAATTTCATTTATATTTGGTTGATTTCCTATCAAAATTGCATGTCTATAGAAGAAGTAAAAATGATCTCATCTTTGCCATTTTAACATCATCAGCATAACCTTGGCTACATAAGTACATATATTGAATCGAGTCAGAGGAAACATGGAGTTACTACTGACGCATGTGCAATATGAATGAAAGTATCTAGAGTCCAGGATCCACGGGTAATGGCCAAAACGATAATAAAAAAACAAAAGGAATTATTCAGAGTTACTATTGTCCAGAAAAAAAACACATCTTTTCTAAAAATTTTGGATGTGGGTAACCATGGACTAAACCCTAGTTGCAATTAAGTCTAATTAGACTGCTTGGGTTAAGTCCTACTCTTTCACTGATATATAGTAATCAATTTGTGTTTTGCTTAGATGTGCACAACCAATTCATTTAAAGCATATGCATTAATTTTGATGACTTCATGTATCACTTTATTTGAATCGAAGCTTTAAGTACTAGCGTTGCCAAGCATGCTGGACTGGCCAGCTTGGCACATGTCAAGCAGTGCTGAAACAAAAGTTGCTTAAAAAACTTAGTAACTGAAAAGTTAGAAAGAGGCATCCAAGCGCACAAGGCTTCCGCCATTGCAGGATCTAGGGAGGGTCAAATGTACACAGCCCTACCATGCAGAGGTTATTGCTGTGTTTCAAACCCATGACACCTAAGTCACAATGAAGCAATCTTACCGCTGCTCCAAAGCCCACCCTCTAATAATTTAAAAGGTTATTTTTTCTATTTTTTCTTAAAAAAAGGAATCAAATGAATGTCATGATAATCCAGTTCTGGTGCTCGTACTACACAGCGGAGACACGAATGGGCATGGGCCAGCACTTATAATCTAAGTTCAAATTATGAATGACTAAATTCCAAAATATCCATTTTCAAAATCATGCTGCTAAAACAAATAAGAGTTACTAATCATTCATAAAGCAAGTCAACCAAACCTAGTACTCAACCAAATGGTAAATTTTGCCACTAAGCTAATGAACTGGATGACTAGATAATATGGAACCAGAATATTAAAATGGAAGGAATTTGATTAATGTGTAATAAACTACCTTCCATACTCATCAACAAGCATGCCTTCCATTTCTCTGATCGGATCATCCACAGAACGCTCAGCTCGAGACAGACGTCTCAGAAAAAATCCAACATTCGCATCATCATGCGGAACATCAATCTCATCCATGTACTGACGTAGAAGCGACTCAGGCAGAATTTTTCTCTCAAGCCACAACCTTAAGACCTGCAGAAGAAACAGTTTATTCCTTCAAAAAGCACCACCTCTTACTAATGGAACATTAGTAACACCATTACCTTAAGACACTGGCGACGATTCTCACGAGCACCAGCACCAGGTGGAGCTGCAGCACCCAAAAGACGTGGTAATGCTGCTTGCACGGTAGGAACATATGAGGCTCCAGCGATACCTGATCATTTTTAAAAGACTAAGATTTTTTAAATTAAAAAAAATAATCCATCCATTGGTTACCTATTAGATCCAGAAGCACGCACCAAAAAGTAGAATTGTGGATTTCCATTATAAACTATGGTTTAATCCAAAAACATATTGCTTGTAAATACATTGTCATGGAAGCCACAGGAGTTCTTCCATAAATGCACCTACCTTTCTGGTTATGTGAACATTGAGTGATAGAATCCACAAGGAAAAAGAGGTCAATTTTACGATGAAAGCTGGGTTCACACTCTAGCTTCCGAATGAGAAGTTCCACAATCTGCATAAGGCATGAACTTTACAGTGAGTGAACATTAAAATGTCTAACAAACTACAAGAAAGGGGAGAAGCATACTTATTGATACATAACCATTACTGTCAAATCAAGGAACTAAAAGATACAAAACTTAATTCTGAAAAGAATGCATAAGTAAAAATAATTTTAAGCTCAAAAGAACTGAACAGAACCCTTATTTTGTCAACAAGCAAACTGATAAACTTGTCCCACTGATAAATTCCAAATTATCAATCATTACCAACCAAAAGAATGTGAGAAATGTCGCAAAGCCTAAGAAATACACAGACACACACAGACAAAGAGGGAGAGGGTGAGAGCTAAAAACGTTTGCAATAACGCATGATCCTACAAGTAAGCTTACCTCACCAGCAATGCCATATTTGGCACAATCTATGGCATGACGGGTTGCACGTCCAATACTTTCCTTTGTCCTTGAAAGTGTTTCTAGCATTCCTTCCAAAGCATCACGTGCAACAGCTGCTTCAGTACCGCCACTCAATGAACCCCCAGGTGGTCTATATCCAGGACTAAATTTGTGCTCATATTCTTCGAGTTCTACTTGATTTGTTGATGACAGTTGTCGAGCAAGCACGGATGGAGAATCAGAAGGTGCAGAAGTTTCTTTTGCATCCATTTGAACAGAATTCCCTGATGACAAAGGAATGGACAAAGCAGGACTTGGGCTTCTTCCCTGTATCACAGGTGTTGAGGATGAACCAGGAAAAACATTTTCACAGGGTAGGCAATGAGAATGTGCCTGCCTCCTCTTCGCTTGAGCAGCTGCAATAAGATGTTTCATTGACTTGAAGGAACCTGTATATTTGGAATCAGTTGATAAACTTGCCGGTTTATCTTCTATAGCAGTTTCTGATCTGCATTTAGAAAAATCAATTATTAAAGTAAAGGAATCATACACCAAACTTGGATTTAGAAAAATCAATTATCTTCTATAGCAGTTGATAAGCATCCTTCTCAGTGTTATGCTCAGCAGAAAAAATAATGGCAGACCTATTTTCGGTGACCTCAGACATCTGCACATTGGGTTTAGAATTGACCTTCACCATCTCTGACCTAGACAGTGACCTATTCTTTTCTGTCATAGCTTGATCATGAGAGCGGGTTAAGCTCTCAGGAGTCTGGCATGAGAGTTTAGACGAAGAAGTTTGTGCTTTCTTTACCAAAACTGATGTAGTTCTCAATTGGGCCTTGATGGATCTATGCTCTGACAACTTTGATGCATCACCTGGTACAGCAGATGCTTTGGGTGAAATAATGGTTTTCCTAACCTCATTAAATGAGGGTTTCTGATATTCTGGCTTTCCAGGACCAGGAGATATAAGAAACTCAGAAGCTTTTTCTGCCCTTCTCTCTGCGCTATTGTCAGGACAAGGAGACGAAGAATCATTCTCAGTTTTAACAGGTGATGTCCTATCACTGGAAGACTTCTCTTCTCTTGTAAAATCTGGGTTTTCAATCATACCATTGTTAATGTTTGATGGAGGATCACTGCATCTTCCTGGCTGTGACCGAAATTTCTCAGTAGGAGCTGATATGTCTGGTTTTACCATAATCAAATTGCTAGCAGATTGTTTATGAACCGGAGTTTTGCGCCCTTCCTCTTCATCATCATCATCATCAATTCGACATGACCTCCGTCTGGGGCGAACATGGGTTTTATCTCTAGCACTTTTTGTCTCTGAATTTGATACCATCTCCAATTCATGACAAGGCTGTTTTGATATTGGTGCGCCTAGTATGGCCATCCTATCATCATGCATTCCTATTTTAGAAACCAGATGACTATCAGCTTTCAGAGTTGTAGAAGATTTCTTCTTATTTTCTATCAACTCTTTACTTTTAGCAGAAAAACGAGATAAATTGCTATTTCTTGAGCTCTTGGTTATTGCACCACCCTTGTCTGCATATTTTAATTTTTTAGCTAGCTGTGAGCCTTCATTGTCATCCAGTATATGATTTTTACCACGAAACTGGGATCTTTTCTCCCCAAATCCATCGGAAGATGGTGACCCTTCAGAGACATGTCCCTTAGTAGTATCTTCCTCTTCCTCCTCCTTTCTGAGTTCCTTTTGTAATGTATCTTTTCCAGAATCCTCCTCTGAACTTTTCCAACCCTTTGATCTCTTTCCACTGTTCATATCAATATCTAATTTTGAAGCTTTTTTGGGTCTGACACCATCACGTGAAGCAATATTTTCATCCCTGTGCTGTTTTTTCCCCTTCGTATAAGAATTCTTCTGCATTTTTAGTGCAGGGCTTCTTTGTACTTTCGGGTCATTGCTGAGTTCTTTTTTTGGTTTACGAACCACATTTGCTATGAGATGGCCATTCCCTACAACATTCTGCACATTGCATGCATTTTTCAAATGACCTGATGTTGCCACAAGTGGAGAACCCAGAGGTCCACCACAAGACAGATCCCCATGGCCTTTTTCTGAATCACAAGGATGCTGATATCCACTAGCCACAGAGCCCTTTGGACGAGTCTCCACCATTTCAGTTTTGGAGCATATTTCCCTGTCCTTGCCTTGATTGACATCGAGATGAGGACTTGTTAGATTATCTTCCTTCATGGAAGGAGTACTGGAAGCTGCATTAGACGCTGAAGCTTTCCTTTCTGGTGCCTCACATATACCATCAGTATTTGAAGCTTTCTTCCTCCTCAACTCAGACAAAACTAAACATTCTGTTCCACTTAAGTCGCTTGGCTTCAAATCAGAGGTCACAGTCCCCTCATGACTCCATGAACAGTGCTCCGAGCCATGCAACTCATCACTCAAGTTCTCACTCTTATCTCTTTCATTCTGGTCAAGTTTTCCCTCCTGATTTTTTAATGGAGACATCTCATGATTATCTACTAGATGTTTGCTATCTTCAAAACAATCAGTTTGGGAGGATGCAGGACCAGTGCTGGTCTTGTCAACATTCTGTTCAAGCTCATCTGAACTTTTCTTGTGCAGTTCTTCAAAAGCCTCACAAATCTCCTCCACAGCACGGGCAAAATATTTGACAGTTTTACCCTGGCAGCGTGCTATCAACTTACTTTTTGACTCCTTAGTAAATACTTGAATATCCGCTGGTGCAACAAATGCACTACAAAAGAACAGCAAACAAACATGATCAGTTACAGAGATAATAGCATTGACCAAACAGGACACACTCTTAGACCAGACTCAAGTACCCCTTGACAGAATTCATAATACCATCAAGAATGATATATGAGGAGAATCAATAAATAAAAGTAAAGTACCATGTCATCAGCGCAGGAGCAAACTTTCATATGAAGACTATTTATCTATCAGGGTTTGATATTTTAAACAACAATAAGATGCGATGAACATGGAAAGAACCAATATTCCTCAGTGCAAGGAACCAACCTTGTACAAAGAAATTAAGAATGACTACAAGATTTCAGTAGACGGTCACACGTGAACAAGACTAAGGTAGGGAAAAAGAAGACACTTTATTTGAGGTCACTTACCCACACATATTTCAGTGCATCCATCAGAAAGCTATCACTTCAGAAAAATAACATAAATGTGCATCTCACTTATAAATTAAACAAGATTTAGGAACTGATATCGAGCTTTCCATAATACACATAAATCTCATATATAAACCCTATAAATGAGAAGAAAATTAATATCACTAGACACCACCATTTTTTTGAACAAGAATTCAGGTCCCAGCGGACGTTCCGTAGGACACTGGAACAGGATACCATCCCATATATCGGGATAGAGCCATCCCGCTAGCATCTCAGCATCCCAATTGAGACGTCTTGAGACATCCTCTATCCTAAGTATCGGGATGGGGTGGGACAATAGTGGATCCCATTCCATGGAAAAACCGAGACAGCCCCATCCCATGGCATTTAAAACCTTGCTTTTGAATACAATTGGCATCATGGTCCAATGTCCGGTAGTCGCAGTGTTCAATATCAATTAACCGGTTTCCAAGTAAAATAAATAATGCAAATGTTTGCTCTCGGTATAACATAGATCTGCTTCAGGTAACTCCTAATCTCATTAGGACGGACTGCTTTTCATCTTTTAATAATAAGAGCATCATACATGCCAAGAAAGAAAGTACAAAATTCTCTCCCATCTTGTCTCCATTTAGAAGAATATCATGTATCAAGTAACACAAAATAAGAACCATGATAAAACAATGCTCTAGAAAAATTTTGGACCATTAATGGTTGGTCATTGAATTAATAAATTATCTTTTTCATGTTTGCATGAATTAGAGCCACTTCAATGTTATAAGGAAAAATTATTCTGCTTCCTGAAGTGTGGTCCTGACCTCCAACTGGATTTTGCGACTTATGATTTCAAAGAGGTTTCCCATTCAGACGTATAGCAATTTGAACTTAAATATAAAACCATCATAATAAGTCAATGGCAGAGTTATCAACTAATTAGGTAGCTAATTATTATAAATAAGGCAGGATATTCAACAAATAGTACTTAAAAAACCAATAGTCTCTAATATCTGATATCTTTTAAAGAACCAAACCAGTTCCATGGTTAACAACTAATAACCTCTGTTGGGGATAAACCCAGCTCCCACCGAAGTCCAGTCGGATGCTCAACCAACAATGCAACCGATAGTCACGGGAAAGCTTCAACGGACGAGTCTTAGCTGAGCTCTTTAGCAGCTGAGCCCCTTCCAAACTCCTTCAGCCGGCCGAACTCATTAGCGGCCGATCCCCGGCCGAACTCCTCGGCGGCCGAACTCCTCCAGCAATCGGACTTCTATGGAAGTGAACTCCTTCCGGACTCCTCTAGCAACCAAGCTTCTACGGAAGCCGAACTCCTTCCGGACTCCTCCAGCAATCGGACTTTTACGGAAGCCGAACTCCTTCCAGACTCCTTCAGTCGGAATTTTATGGAAGCCGAACTCCTTACAGACTGTTTCTTCAGACGGATTCCTACAGGCAATCCCACTATTGAACGTTTACAATTATCACGATAATTATGATCGATATTTATCAAGTCAATCACGATCAGCATTTATCAGGACGGTTACGACAGTCATTAATCAAGACAGTTACAACAAGCTCTGTCTATAAAAAGGGACCTTCCAGATACGTTTGCTCTAAGCTCTCCTCTCCTCCTCTAAACTCTGCCGAACTCATTTCTGAGCACTCCATCTCTGTTGGCCAGAAGAGCTGACTTGATCGTCGGAGGATCCTGCCGGAGCCACCACCACCGACTCCGAACGGAACTTTATTTTGCAGGTCACTGGCAGCGACCTCGTCCTCCTCTACTCCAGCTCGATCTAGTGTCAACCAGATTCTGCACCAACAGATTTGGCGCTAAAGGAAAAACCGACTCTGTTCTTGAGGTGATCTTGAGGCCTCCTTGTTCTTAAAGGAGTGCTCAGCGACGATCTCTCTCCAGAGATCTCCCTCCTTCCTCTCCAGAGTTCTTTCCCAAAAGAAGATGCCTCTCAGGAGAGCTTCGACCCGACGATCGACGGCCTCCGCGGCCCGATCCCATCCAGATCCATCTGCTCCTGCTTCAGCCCCGGCAACTCAGGTTCCACCTGTACCCGCGGCAGATGCGGAGCAGTTCAACCTGCTTGTCCAGCAAATCCGTAGCCTAACGGAAGCAATGCAGACCATGCAACAGCCCCCGACGGTGACTCCACCAGAAAATCCGCCATCGGGATGTCGGAAACCAGCCCCAAGAAAGAGTACCTGGACTAACATACCCGTCGCCCCTGAGAAGAAAAAACAGAGAGTCGAGGATTCGTGTTTGGATCATGGTTCTTCTCTGGAGGAGATCTTTTCCATTTGTAGCCGGAAGCCCTCTAAGATCTGCAACCAAGACGACGCCCTTGATCACAGACTACGGAAGATGGACCGACGGATTGAGAAGCTCGACCACGTCGCCCCGGCTCATCATGCCGACGTCCGCACCGATCCTTCTTTCTCCTCCCGAATTATGCAAGAGTCCGTCCCACCGAACTTCGAACTCCCTCAATTCGAAAGCTACGACGAAAATTCTGATCCAATCGATCATCTAGAGGCCTTCCGGACCATGATGCTACTCCACGGTGCTTCAGACGCCATACTGTTCCGAGCCTTCCCATCTACCTTAAAGAAAGCAGCGAGAAACTGATACTCGACGTTAAAATCGGGTACGATCTTCTTTTTTGACCAAATGAGCCATCAATCATCAGCAGCCGACGTTCGCGCCGAGATTCGAATTCCCTGATGAATGTCAAGCAGAAGCAGGGAGAATCCATCCGGACTTATGTCATCCGATTTAACACCGCGGCATTGAAGGTCCGAGATCTGGACCAATCGGTCGCCATGGCCGCTCTCAAGGATGGCCTAATGACTTGCTGTTCTTCCTGGAGAAGAAGTATCCCAGGGACTTCGCCGATCTACTGGCTCAGGCCGAAGGTTATGTCCGGACTGAAGAGGCCTTCAAGACCAAGAACGATGAAAGAAAGCCGAGTGAACCTCGGCCGCATTTTCGGACTCCTTCTGGGTGCAGGCGAGCCCGAACTCCCCCTCGGGCTCAGGAGCGTCGAAGCCCCGACAAAAAGGCGCGAAGAAGTCCTCCCCCCAGGAGCTAGAATCACTAATGTAGAAGGAACGACAAGAAGATCGACCGCCTCCCAGCGTCAAAGCTAAGAGAAGCTTGCTCCAAATTGAGAAGGCCAACATGAGATAGAGGACTTACTGCCCAAAGAAACTCGGAGGAACAACGCTCCCACGATCCTGAAGCATAGAAAATTCGGGGATGTGCTGCTAGTAACTTTCCTTCGATAAAATTCTTTAATTTCAATAATATTGTTTCTGGGTGTAAAAACTATGTGATGACAGAAAAGAAGCAGTCAATAGTTGCCGTGTTAGGAATAGGAGGAGAACCTCATCCTAACATGAGCCGGCCAAAGTCCTTCAACCTCGACTGCAGGAGATAAAATCTCCCCCGAAGATCCGGACCGACCTAGGCTGCAGGAGATAAGATCTCCCTTGAGCGCCCGCATCAACCTCGATTGCAGGAAATAAGATCTCCCCCAAGCAATTGGGCCAACCTCGGCAGTAGGAGATAAGATCTCTCCCAAGCACCCACATCAACCTCAACTGCAGGAGATAAGATCTCCCCTAAGGGTCCGGACCAACTTCGGCTGCAGGAGATAAGATCTCCTCCGAGCGCCCGCATCAACCTCGGCTGCAGGAGATAAGATCTCCCCCGAGGATCCGAACCGACCTCGACTGTAAGAGATAAGATCTTCCCCGAGCGTCCGCATCAACCTAGGCGACAGGAGATAAGACTCCCCCGAGCGCCCGCAACAACCTCGACCGCAGGAGATAAGATCTCCCCCGAGGGTCCGAACCAACCTCGACTGCAGGAGATAAGATCTCCCCCGAAGCAACCTCGACTGCTGGAGATAAGATCTCCCCCAAGCGCCAGCAACAACCTCGACTGCAGAAGATAAGATCTCCCCCGAGCACCCGTATCAACCTCGACCGCAGGAGATGAGATCTCCCCCGAGGTAACCTTGGCCGCAGGAGATAAGATCTCCCCCGACCGACCGGGCCAACCTCGGCTACTGGAGAAAAGATCTCCCTCGAGCGCCCGTATCAACCTCGGCCGCAGGAGATGAGATCTCCTCCGAGGCAACCTCGACTGTAGGAGATAAGATCTCCCCCGAGCGCCAGCAATAGCCTCGGTCGCAGGAGATGAGATCTCCCCCGAACGCCCGCAACAACCTCGGTCACAGGAGATAAGATCTCCCCCGAGAGTCCGAGCCAACCTCGACTGCAGGAGATAAGATCTCTCCGAGCGTCCGCAATAACCTTGATCGCAGGAGATAAGATCTTCCCCGAGGGTCCGAGCCGACCTCGGCTGCAAGAGATAAGGTCTCGCTCGAGCGCCCGCATCAAACCTCGGCCGCAGGAGATAAGATCTCCCCGAAGCAACCTCGGCTGCAGGAGATAAGATCTCTCCCGAGCGCCAGCAACAACTTCGATCGCAGGAGATGAGATCTCCCCCGAGCGACTGGGCCAACCTCGGCTGCAGGAGATAAGATCTCCTCCGAGCGCCCATATCAACCTCGACCGCAGGAGATAAGATCTCCCCCGACCGACCGGGCCAACCTCAACTGCTGAAGATAAGATCTCCCCCGAGCGCCCATATCAACCTCGACCGTAGGAGATGAGATCTCCCCCGAGCCAACCTCGGCTGCAAAAGATAAGATCTCCCTCGAGCGCCCGTATCAACCTCGGCTGTAGAAGATAAGATCTCTCCCGAGCGCCCATATCAACCTCGGCCGCAGCAGATGAGATCTCCCCGAGCCGACCTCGGCTGCAGGAGATATGATCCCCTGAGCTTCGACTTCAACGGGTGCAGAGCCCGAAAAGGACGTCGGCAGTCGCCTATTTTGGTACTTCCTTCGAATTTCAAACTAGGAAGTAGGAGGACTATTGTTGGGGATAAACCCCGCTCCCATTGAAGTCCAGTCGGATGCTCAGCCGACAATGCAACCGATAGTCATGAGAAAGCTTCAGCGGACGAGCCTTAGCCGAGCTCCTTAGCGGCCGAGCCCCTTCCAAACTCCTTCAGCCAGCCGAACTCATTAGCGGTCGATCTCGACCGAACTCCTCAGCGGCCAAACTCCAACAGTCTATGGAAGCGAACTCCTTCCGGACTCCTCCAGCAACCGAGCTTCTATTGAAGCCAAACTCCTTCCGAACTCCTCCAACAGTCGGGCTTCTACGAAAGCCGAACTCCTTCCAGACTCCTCCAGTCGGACTTTTATGGAAGCCGAACTCCTTACAGACTGTTCCTTCAGATGGATTCCTACAGGCGATCCCACTACTGAACAGTTACAATTATCATGACAATTATAATTGTCATTTATCAAGACAATCACGATCGGTATTTATCAAGTCAATCACAATCGGCATTTATCAAGATGGTTACGACAGTCATTAATCAAGGCAGTTACAACAAGCTCCGTCTATAAAAAGAGATCCTCCAGATACGTTTGCTCTAAGCTCTCCTCTCCTCCTCTAAGCTCTACCGAACTCATTCCTGAGCACTCCATCTCTGTTGGCCAAAAGAGCTGACTTGATCGTCGGAGGGTCCTCTAAGCTCTACGAACTCATTCCGAGCACTCCATCTTTCGTTGTAAAAGAGCTGACTGTTGGTGCAGAAATCCGTCGCCGCCGGAGGTCGCCGCAATCGAGGCCGCTGGGCGCCGCCGGGGACCTGCAAAACGAAGTCCCGTCCGGAACCGGTGGGGTGGTGGCTCCGGCAGGACCCTCCGACGGTCAAGTTAGTTTCCGGCCAACAGTAATGGAGTGCTCGGAATGAGTTCCGGAGCTTAGAGATGTGGAGGAGAGCTTAGAGAGTCGAGAGTTCAGAGAGCTTAGCCTTAGTATGTCGGGAGGGGTCCTTTTATAGCGGAGCTTAGTTGATGGTGACGGCTGTGCCGTCTGGCAGAGAGTCGTCGGGCAGCATGGAGTGGGCCGCATGGAGTCCGGTACGGAGAGGAAGGCGTCGTCCGGTAGATCGTGGGAGCCATACCGGCGAGTCGTGGGCCGCATGGAGTCCGGTACGGAGAGGAAGGCGTCGTCCGGTAGATCGTGGGAGCCATACCGGCGAGCCGTGGGCCGCATGGAGTCCGGTACGGAGAGGAAGGCGCCGTCCGGTCTTGCTGCAGGCGACAGTTCGTCCAATGGAGTTCGGACTTGTAACAGAGTTCGGCCGAAGGGGGAAGCTGGGGGAGTTCGTCTGGCTGAAGGGTCGGCCATCTGTAGAGTTCGGCCGCGGGACGGTTGCCGAGGAGTTCGACCGCTGAGAGGCCCGAAGAAGCTCGGCTGGCCAGTTGAAGGACTTCGGTTGCTAGTTGGTTCGGCCAGGGCTCGCTGAGGAGTTCGGTCGCCTAGGGTCGGTCCGAAGGGGTTCGGCCACTTGGGCTCGCCTGGAAGTCGGTCCGAAGGAGTTCGGCCGTGGGGTCCGAAGGAGTTCGGCTGCACGGGCTCGCCTGGGGTCGGTCCGAAGGAGTTCGGCCGTGGGAAGTCCGAAGGAGTTCGGCTGCATGGGCTCGCCTGGGGTCGGTCCGAAGGAGTTCGGCCGTGGGGTCGGTCCGAAGGAGTTCGGCCGTGGGGTCCGAAGGGTTCGGGCTCGTAGGAGAGTTCGGCTGAAGGGAAAACCCGGGAGGAGCTCGGATGGCCGAACGGGCGTCTGGGAGGAGTCCGTCTCCCGAAGAAGTCCAGCCGCTTGGAGTCCAAGGAGCTCGGCCGTCAGGAAGTTCGGCTGGCGGTGGGAGTTCGTCCTCTAGGCAGTTCGGCCCGGACCTTGGCGCAGGGGAGTTCGGCCTCTAGGCAGTTCGGCCCGGACCTTGGCGCAGGGGAGTTCGGCCTCTAGGCAGTTCGGCCCGGACCTTGGTGCAGGGGAGTTCGGCCTCTAAGCAGTTCGGCCGTGGTTAGGGGCTCGGCCTGGCGCCTGGCGCTGAAGCTCTTCAGCGGCTACTGGTTACATTGGGCTGAGCGTCGGGCCGGGCTTCGGCAGGAGCGGGATTTATCCCCAACAGTAGCCCCCCCACTCCCGAGTTCAAAAATTGAAGGAAGGGAGTACCAAAACAGGCGACTGCCGAAGTCTTCTTCCAGGCTCCGCATTTGTTGCAGCTGAAGCTCGGGGGAGGTCTCATCTCCAGCCAATATTGACGCTGAAGTTGAAGCTGAGGCTTGGGGGAGGTCTCATCCCCAGTCGATGTTTGGAGTTGAAGTGGGACTCGTTTCCAGCCAAAATTGGTGAAGCCGACGTTGAGGCCGGAGTCAATGTCGCCCCCCGTGGTCAGGGTCGGAGTTGACATTGCCTTCATCAACCGAAGTCGATTCGGGGGAGACCTCCTCTTTTGCAGTCAAGGTTATGATCGCTTGGGGGAGATCCCGTCTCCCGCTGATGCTGACACCGAAGTTGAAGCTGAGGTCCGAAGGAGACCTCGTCTTCTGCAGTGAAGCTTGCCGTAGACTCTGGGGCTCGGCCTTGGACCTTGCTCACGTTCAGGACGAGGTTCTCCTCTTGTTCCCAACGGGCTGTGGGGGCACATGGGGACCGTCGTCCTCGCCTCTCCCCCCATCCCGTCCTTGGTGGACGGGGCCTTCGACTTTGCTCACGCTAGGACGAGGTTCTCCTCCTGTTCCTAGCCGGCTGTGGGGGCACATGAGGACCGTCGTCCTCGCTTCTCCCCCCATCCCGTCCTTTGTGGACGGGGCCTTCGACTTTGCTCACGCTAGGACGAGGTTCTCCTCCTGTTCCTAGCCGGCTGTGGGGGCACATGAGGACCGTCGTCCTCGCTTCTCCCCCCATCCCGTCCTTTGTGGACGGGGCCTTCGACTTTGCTCACGCTAGGACGAGGTTCTCCTCCTGTTCCTAGCCGGCTGTGGGGGCACATGAGGACCGTCGTCCTCGCTTCTCCCCCCATCCCGTCCTTTGTGGACGGGGCCTTCGACTTTGCTCACGCTAGGACGAGGTTCTCCTCCTGTTCCTAGCCGGCTGTGGGGGCACATGAGGACCGTCGTCCTCGCTTCTCCCCCCATCCCGTCCTTTGTGGACGGGGCCTTCGACTTTGCTCACGCTAGGACGAGGTTCTCCTCCTGTTCCTAGCCGGCTGTGGGGGCACATGAGGACCGTCGTCCTCGCTTCTCCCCCCATCCCGTCCTTTGTGGACGGGGCCTTCGACTTTGCTCATGCTAGGACGAGGTTCTCCTCCTGTTCCTAGCGGGACATTTCCGCTCGCTTTTTTCCCAGCGACCCTGAAACGATAGTGTCGAGCAACAAGGTTTTATTGAGGGAAACTACTGGTAGTACATTCTCAGGTTTTCTGAGTTCCAAGGTCGGGGAAGCGCTAGTCCTCCGAGCTCCTTTAGGCGATAGGTTCCAGGTCGGATGACCTCTACCACTTCGTACGGACCTTCCCAATTTGGGACGAGCTTCCCTTGACTCTGGGGCTGAGAGACGGCTGCTCGTCGGAGCACCAAAGTCCCCAACTCTGAACGCCTTGCTTTTGACTCTGGAATTGTAATACCGAGCCACCTTCCGTTGGTAGGTGGCCATCCGGATGCGGGCTGCCTCCCTCTTTTCTTCTAGAAGGTCGAGGTTGGCTCTGAGGTCCTGGGGGTTGAGTTGCTCGTTGAAGCCCACGATTCGAGCAGACGGGAAGTTTGAGCTCGATCGGGATGACTGCCTCGGTGCCGAAGGCCAAGGCGAAGGGTGTCTCGCCGGTCGGTACCCTCTGCGTTGTTCGGTATGCCCAGAGGACGTGGTAGAGTTCGTCTGCCCAGGCCCCTTTTGCCCTGTCGAGCCTCGTTTTGAGGCCTTGCAGCAGGGTCCGATTGGTCACTTCGGCTTCCCCATTGGCTTGCGGATGAGCCACCGATGTGAAGTGGTGGGAGACGTTTAGTCCTTCGCAGAACTCGGCAAACCGGGCTCCAGCGAACTGTCGCCCATTATCGGTTATGAGGGCTCGGGGCAGACCGAACCGGCAGATCAGCGTCTTCCAGACGAAGTCCTGCACCTTGGCCTCGGTGATCTTCGCTAGTGGTTCCGCCTCGACCCACTTGGTAAAGTAGTCAATCGCGACCAGGAGGAACTTCCGTTGTCCGGACGCCGTTGGGAAGGGGCCGAGGATGTCCATCCCCCACTGCGCGAAGGGCCAGGGTGCAGTGAGCGGAGTGAGTTCGGATGCCGGCTGCCTTTGCACGCTGGCGTTCTTCTGGCAGCGGTCACATTCTCTTCACGTATTCCGTGGAATCACGAAGTAGGGTTGGCCAGTAGTACCCTTGCCGAAGTAGTCTTTGCGATAGGGATCTGGCTCCCGCGTGACTTCCGCAGAGTCCTTCGTGGACATCCTGTAGCGCGATGCAGGCCTCAGAGGGTCGGAGGCACCTCAGCAACGGGAGGGAGTACGACCTTTTATATAACCTGCCCTCGTACAAGACGTAGCGGGAGGCTTGACTCCTGAGCTTCCGAGCTTCTCTCCGGTCGTGAGGGAGGACCCCTTCTTCGAGGTAGGCGATCAGCGGATCGATCCAGCTGGGCTCGAAGTCCGTCCGCAGGACGGCCTGAGGTTCCTCGGTGGTCGGGCACTTCAGAGTTTCCAGAAACACCTTCTTTTGGTAGTTCGGCCGGGGCAGAAGGTGGCCAACTTGGAGAGGAGGTCGGCCCTTGTATTCCTCGGTCCTTGGGATGTGCCGAATGTCGAAGCTGTCGAAGGCTGGTATTAAGTTCTTCACCTTCCCGAGGTACATCACCATGCTTTCCTCCCGCGCCTCGTAGCTGCCGCCGACCTGACCGACCACCAACTGGGAAGTCGCTATAGACTTGAAGCCGACCCACCTTCAATTCCCTGGCTATCTGCAGCCCGGCTATCAGCGCTTCATACTCGGCCCCATTGTTGGTTGTGGGAAACTCGAAGCGCAATGCGTACTCGGTGACGATCCCCTCGGGGCTAACCAGGACCAGCCCTGCGCCGGCCCCGCTAGAGTTGGATGAGCCATCCACATGCAGAACCCAGGCGCCTTCAAGAAGGTCGGCCCTTTCTTCAGGGAAGCTCGACCGCCACAGCTCGGCTTCGTTGGGGCCTGGTCTCCCTCCGATGATAGTCTCGCTTGATTCAAGTTCGGCTTCAACTGGTGCGGTGCATTCCAGCACGAAGTCCGCCAGTATCTGAGCCTTGATCGATGGCCTGGGCCGGTAATTGATGTCGAACTCCGTGAGCTCGATCGCCCATTTGGCGATTCTTCCTGAAGCGTCTGCTCGGTGGAGGACGGCTCTTATTGGTTGGTCCGTGAGGACCGTTATGGTATGCTCCTGAAAGTAAGGTCGGAGCCTCCTGGCTGCGATCAGAAGACAGTAAATTAGTTTTTCTAACTTGGAGTACCTGGTCTCCGCGTCCCTCAAGGCTCGGCTCACGTAGTAGACTGGTTGTTGCGCCTTCGCATCTTCCCTGACCAGGACAGCCGCCAGGGCCATTGGAGAGACAGCTAGGTATAGGAGCAGCCCTTCTCCAGGTTCGGGCTTTGCCAGCAGTGGGGGCGCGCCGAGGTAGTTTTTAAGCTCCTCGAATGCCTGTTTGCACTCCGCTGTCCAGCAAAAATCTTTCGGTCGCCTGAGGACCTGGAAGAAAGGCAGGCACCGCTCGGCCGACCTCGAGACAAAGCGGTTCAGGGACGCCACCTTCCCAGCCAGGCGCTGAACTTCCTTAATTGTTTTCGGGGCAGTCATCTCCTGGATGGCTCGGATTTTCTCGGGATTTGCCTCGATTCCGCGTCTCGACACCATGAATCCTAGGAAATTTTCCGGAGGTCACGCCGAAGGCGCATTTGGTCGGGTTCAACTTCATCTTGTGCCTCCTAAGCGCACCGAAAGTTTCTTCAAGGTCGGCGAGGTGGTCTGTCGAGGCTCGGCTTTTGACCTAGCATGTCGTCCACGTACACCTCCATGTTGCGGCCGATCTGCCCCTTGAAGACCTTATTGACCAAGCGCTGGTAGGTGGCTCCTGCATTCTTGAGTCCGAAAGGCATGACCCTGTAACAATAGAGACCTCGGTCAGTAATAAAGGTGGTCTTTTCTTCATCCTCGGGCGCCATGCGTATCTGGTTATAACCAGAAAATGCGTCCATAAAAGTGAGGAGCTCGTGGCCCGAGGTTGCGTCCACCAGCTGATCGATCCTCGGCAGGGGGTAGCTGTCCTTTGGGCAGGCTTTGTTCAGCTTCTTGAAGTCGACGCACATCCTCCATTTGTTGTTTGCTTTTTTGACGAGGACCACGTTCGAGACCCAGGTCGGATAGTTGACCTCCCGGATGAGTCCGGCTTCGAGGAGCTTATCCACTTCTTCGGCTACCGCCTTCTGTCTCTCTGGGGCTTGGTGGCGTAACTTTTCTCTGATGGGTCGGTGCCTTGGGTCGATGGCCAGCCGATGTTCTATAACATCGGCGTCGATCCCTGGTACATCCGCTGGGGCCCAGGCGAAGACGTCCGCATTCCTTCTGAGGAAAGCGACGAGCTGTCCCCTAACCTCGGCCGCCAAGTTGGAGCCGATCCGCACCTCATGCCCCGGGTCTCCGTCGTGTAAGGACACAGGGACGAGGTCTTCCGCAGGTTCGCCCCGTTCTTCAGTGAGGTCGTCGCGGACGTCCAGTCCATCAACAAGGTAAGGGTCGGGCCGGTCTCCCCCGCGCAGGGCGACTGAGTAGCAGTACTTTGCCAGGGCCTGGTCTCCTCTGACCTCGCCGACTCCGTGGCTCGTCGGGAATTTCATCTTTAAGTAGTAGGTTGACACTACCGCCCGTAGTGCGTTTAGGCCGGGTCGCCCAAGGATTGCATTATAGGCGGACGGGGTCCTTCACGACCAGAAAGTCGATCCGCGCCTTGGCCAATTTTGGGGATTGGCCCGCCGTCACCGCCAAAGTCACCATGCCTTCGACCGGAACGGCGTGTCCGGCAAATCCTACCAGGGGGGAATTTACAGGTCCTAAGCGGGTGTCAGGTAGGGACATTTTTAAGAAGGCATCGTAAAACAATATGTCCGCCGAACTTCCATTATCCACCAAAACGCGGCGTACATCATAATCAGCGACGTTTAAAGAGATTACAACCGCGTCGTTATGTGGAAATCGGATCCCCTTGGGCGTCTGCCTCGGTGAAGGTCACGGGCTCCGAGGTCCTCTGCCTCTTCGCCGGTCCCTCGGATTCGTCGGTCTTTCCCCGCTGCGGTCCTCCCGAGACGGTGTTAATGACGCCGAGAGGCGGCCGATCCTCCTGCCGATCCTCCCCATCGGCGGCAACATTCTCGGCCGATCTTCCCGCTCTTTAGGTTGTCTTTGCAGGAATCGGCCAAGCCTGCCCCGCCGGACCAGCTCCTCGATTTCGTCCTGGAGCTGGATGCACTCCTCGGTATCGTGACCGTGGTCACGGTGGTAAAGGCAGAACTTGTTGGGGTTGCGTTTTCTGGGATGGGAACGCATTCTCTCCGGCTCCGGAAGTCGTCCCTTGATCTCCAGCAGCACTTGAGCCTTCGGGGCGTTGAGGGGGGCGTAGCTGTGAAAACGCCGTCGGAGGGGAGAACCTTGGCGCGGAGAGGGAACCTCGTCGCGGGGGAGAACCTCGGCGCCGGGGGGAACTTCGGCGCCGGAGGGGACTTCGGCGTCGGGGGGGACTTCGGTGTGCCCTTCCGTCGGTGGCTTCCCGCCCCCGAGCCTGAGGTGGAGTCCGGGCTCGCCCGCGACCAGGGGGAGTTCGGGAGCGCGGCCAAGCTTCGGTGCGCTTTCTTTCTTCGGCGGGCCTTCCCGCTCTGCCTACTCGTCGCTTGTCGCGAGCTTCATTATCCTTGGCCTCAAAAGCCTCCTCTGCCCGGGCATAGCTTTCGGCCCGAGCTAGCATGTCAGCGAAATCCCTGGGATATTTCTTTTCCAGGGAGAACAACAGGTCGTTCTTCTGAAGGCCGCCCTTGAGGCGCGGCCATAGCAACTGATTGGTCCAGGTTCCGGACTTCCAGCGCGGCAGCGTTGAACCGGGTGACGTAAGCCCGGATGGGTTCCCCCTCTTTTTGCCTGATGGCCAACAAGGAATCCGAGCCTCTGCGCGGCCGTTTGCTGCTGACAAAGTGGGCCGCGAATTGTTGACTCATTTGGTCAAACGATAGGATGGTGCCCGGCTTAAGCGCCGAGTACCAATTCCTGGCCGCTCCCTTTGAGGGTAGAAGGGAAAGCCCGACACAAAATGGCATCAGGCGCGCCATGGAGCAACATCGTAGTCCTGAAAGGCCTCCAAATGGTCGACCGGGTCGGTGGTCCCATCGTAGCTTTCAAAATGCGGGAGCTTGAAGTTCGGCGGTACCTGTTCCTGCATAATTTTCTGTGAGAAGGGAGGATCAGTGCAAATATCGTTACCGCGGGAGGAAGGAGTATGACGAAGTTCTTCTATGCGTCGTCCCATCTCCAAGAGCCTTTGATCCAGGAAAGTCTTCGCGATCCTTAATCCCCAAGGTCTTCTCGCGGAATAGGTGTGAAGCCTCTCCCTGGGTCGAGCCGCGGTCCGAGCAGGGGCTCCTTTGCCGGCTGCCCTTCTCTCCCGAGGGCCGGAGGTCGGGTAGCCCACATCGGTCGCTCCTGGACTGGGTTCCCGGGCTCCGGGGAACCCCGCGCCGGTCGAGTGGGCGCCGGACCTCGCGAATGCGTGGCCTGCACCGCCCGCACCGCCTCCGTAAGATCGCGGACCTGCTGGGCAAGCAGGTCGAACCGCTCCGCATCCACCGCGGGTACGGAGCGGGCCCGTGTCGCCGGGGCCGGAGTGGGAGCGGACGGACCCGAACGGGATCGGGCCGCGGAGGCTGCCGACCTCCGGGTCGAGGCTCTTCTGGGGGGCATTTTTCTTTCCAGAAAAGGAATACTGAAGAGGGAGAAGAGAGATCCGGAGCAGGGGAAGGAAATCGTCGCCGAGCACTCCTTTAAGAACAAGGGAACCTCGAAGGTTCAGGCCCTTCCTTCTAGCGCCAATCTGTTGGTGCAGAAATCCGTCGCCGCCGGAGGTCGCCGCAATCGAGGCCGCTGGGCGCCGCCGGGGACCTGCAAAACGAAGTCCCGTCCGGAACCGGTGGGGTGGTGGCTCCGGCAGGACCCTCCGACGGTCAAGTTAGTTTCCGGCCAACAGTAATGGAGTGCTCGGAATGAGTTCCGGAGCTTAGAGATGTGGAGGAGAGCTTAGAGAGTCGAGAGTTCAGAGAGCTTAGCCTTAGTATGTCGGGAGGGGTCCTTTTATAGCGGAGCTTAGTTGATGGTGACGGCTGTGCCGTCTGGCAGAGAGTCGTCGGGCAGCATGGAGTTTGGTACGGAGAGGAAGGCGTCGTCCGGTAGATCGTGGGAGCCATACCGGCGAGTCGTGGGCCGCATGGAGTCCGGTACGGAGAGGAAGGCGTCGTCCGGTAGATCGTGGGAGCCATACCGGCGAGTCGTGGGCCGCATGGAGTCCGGTACGGAGAGGAAGGCGTCGTCCGGTAGATCGTGGGAGCCATACCGGGAGTCGTGGGCCGCATGGAGTCCGGTACGGGGAGGAAGGCGTCGTCCGGTAGATCGTGGGAGCCATACCGGCGAGCCGTGGGCCGCATGGAGTCCGGTACGGAGAGGAAGGCGTCGTCCGGTAGATCGTGGGAGCCATACCGGCGAGCCGTGGGCCGCATGGAGTCCGGTACGGAGAGGAAGGCGCCGTCCGGTCTTGCTGCAGGCGACAGTTCGTCCAATGGAGTTCGGACTTGTAACAGAGTTCGGCCGAGGGGGAAGCTGGGGGAGTTCGTCTGGCTGAAGGGTCGGCCATCTGTAGAGTTCGGCCGCGGGACGGTTGCCGAGGAGTTCGACCGCTGAGAGGCCCGAAGAAGCTCGGCTGGCCAGTTGAAGGACTTCGGTTGCTAGTTGGTTCGGCCAGGGCTCGCTGAGGAGTTCGGTCGCCTAGGGTCGGTCCGAAGGGGTTCGGCCACTTGGGCTCGCCTGAAGTCGGTCCGAAGGAGTTCGGCCGTGGGGTCCGAAGGAGTTCGGCTGCATGGGCTCGCCTGGGGTCGGTCCGAAGGAGTTCGGCCGTGGGAAGTCCGAAGGAGTTCGGCTGCATGGGCTCGCCTGGGGTCGGTCCGAAGGAGTTCGGCCGTGGGAAGTCCGAAGGAGTTCGGCCGTGGGGTCCGAATGGGTTCGGGCTCGTAGGAGAGTTCGGCTGAAGGGAAAACCCGGGAGGAGCTCGGATGGCCGAACGGGCGTCTGGGAGGAGTCCGTCTCCCGAAGAAGTCCAGCCGCTTGGAGTCCAAGGAGCTCGGCCGTCAGGAAGTTCGGCTGGCGGTGGGAGTTCGTCCTCTAGGCAGTTCGGCCCGGACCTTGGCGCAGGGGAGTTCGGCCTCTAGGCAGTTCGGCCCGGACCTTGGCGCAGGGGAGTTCGGCCTCTAGGCAGTTCGGCCGTGGTAGGGGCTCGGCCTGGCGCCTGGCGCTAAAGCTCTCCAGCGGCTACTGGTTACATTGGGCTGAGCGTCGGGCCGGGCTTCGGCAGGAGCGGGATTTATCCCCAACAGGTTTCATGGCGAGCAAAGAAGGTTTCGATATCCACAAAATACCGGAAATTTTTGGTCGACATGCTGCGATGCAAATAATCTTCTTTGGATGCTGCATCTTATGTTCTCCTTTTTGTTATGCAAATACAGAAACTATTACAACGACTTTCTTTTCCGTGGCTACATCACAGGATTTTGATTTCAACTAAACATAGGGTACTACAATCTGAATTTACGAGATGGGAATCTTCTTCTATGGTTCTCTCCCTTCTCTCACACATGCTGCTTATTTTTTCGCTACTTCTGGCCCGTGACCCTTGTACTTCCTTTGTTTGTATAGTTTTTTGCTTCCTATGTAGCAATGTTTCATCGCTTGTTCTGCTATTTTTTGTTTCTTCAGAACAGAGCCTCTTTTATTGTTATCATTCTTTGCGTACGAGGCTCCGTGGATACTGTTTCCGTTTCCATATGGACTTCCGAATAAAGGTGCTGCTTCTTACAACGAAACAAAAAAAAAAAAAAAAAAAAAGGGTATGGTTAGGAGAATTTACTCTAGTTGCAAGACAGAAATTTATACAGATCTGGTACTGATGTAGTTTAAGGCTCAAACTGATGTGTTTGAAACGGGAAGACGGGATCTCCCCCAAGCGATCATAACCTTGACTGCAAAAGAGGAGGTCTCCCCCGAATCGACTTCGTTGATGAAGGCAAATGTCAACTCCGACCCTGACCACGGGGGGCGACATTGACTCCGGCCTCAACGTCGGCTTCAACCAATTTTGGCTGGAAACGAGTCCCACTTCAACTCCAAACATCGACTGGGGATGGAGACCTCCCCCAAGCTCAAGCTTCAACTTCAGCGTCATATTGGCTGGAGATGAGACGCTCCCCGAGCTTCAGCTGCAACAAATGCGGAGCCTGGAAGAAGACTTCGGCAGTCGCCTGTTTTTGGTACTCCCTTCCTTCAAATTTTTGAACTCGGGAGTGGGGGGGCTACTGTTGGGGATAAATCCCGCTCCTGCCGAAGCCCGGCCCAACGCTCAGCCAATGTAACCAGAGCCGCTGAAGAGCTTCAGCGCCAGGCGCCAGGCCGAGCCCCTAACACGGCCGAACTGCCTAGAGGCCGAACTCCCCTGCGCCAAGGTCCGGGCCGAACTGCCTAGAGGCCGAACTCCCCTGCGCCAAGGTCCGGCCGAACTACCTAGAGGCCGAACTCCCCTGCGCCAAGGTCCGGGCCGAACTGCCTAGAGGACGAACTCCCACCGCCAGCCGAACTTCCTGACGGCCGAGCTCCTTGGACTCCAAGCGGCTGGACTTCTTCGGGAGACGGACTCCTCCAGACGCCGTTCGGCCATCCGAGCTCCTCCCGGGTTTTTCCCTTCAGCCGAACTCTCCTACGAGCCGGAACCCATTCGGACCCCACACGGCCGAACTCCCTTCGGAACCGACTTCAGGCAAGCCCAAGCGGCCGAACCCTTCGGACCGACCCAGGCGAGCCCAATGCAGCGAACTCCTTCGGACTTCCCACGGCCGACTCCTTCGGACCGACCCCAGGCGAGCCCATGCAAGCGAGCCTCTTCGAGCCCCACGGCCGAACTCTTCGGACCGACTTCAGGCGAGCCCAAGTGGCCGAACCCCTTTGGACCGACCTAGGCGACCGAATCCTCCAGCGAGCCCTGGCCGAACCAACTAGCAACCGAAGTCCTTCAACTGGCCAGCCGAGCTTCTTCGGGCCTCTCAGCGGTCAACTCCTCGGCAACCGTCCCGCGGCCGAACTCTACAGATGGCCGACCCTTCAGCCAGACGAACTCCCCCAGCTTCCCCTCGGCCGAACTCTGTTACAAGTCCGAACTCCATTGGACGAACTGTCGCCTGCAGCAAGACCGGACGTGCGCCTTCCTCTCCGTACCGGACTCCATGCGGCCACGCTCGCCGGTATGGCCCCACGATCTACCCGGACGACGCCTTCCTCTCCCGTACCGGACTCCATGCGGCCACGACTCGCCGGTATGGCTTCCCACGATCTACCGGACGACGCCTTCCTCTCGTACAAACTCCATGCTGCCGACGACTCTCTGCCAGAGGCAACAGCCGTCACCATCAACTAAGCTCCGCTATAAAAGGACCCCTCTCGACATACTAAGGCTAAGTTCTCTGAACTCTCGACTCTCTAAGCTCTGCTCCACATCTCTAAGCTCCGGAAACTCATTCGAGCACTCCATTGCTGTTGGCCGAAACTAACTTGACCGTTCGTGAGGGTCCTGCCGGAGCCACCACCCCACCGGTTCTGGACGGGACTTCATTTTGCAGGTCCCCGGCGGCGCCCAGCGGCCTCGATTGCGGCGACCTCCGGCGGCGACGGATTTCTGCACCAACAGCAACTAAGCTTGAAATATTGGCAAATGAAATATATTTGGGAGTTATCACTTTTTCCCTAGGGATTTAGAATCTGGATAACTATGATTGAAGAATTATTCTAAAGTTATGGATATATAAATGCTGTATTCATGACACATGAATGTACAGATGGAGGTTTGCATGTTCTAGCTTTACAATCAACATTCTGTAAATAGAGATCAGAAAAATCTATTGGTTTATGAATTTTAGAGGTTGTTGGTGCTGAATCTGGTTGACGCCGGATTGAGCTGGAGTAGAGGAGGATGAGGTCGCCGTCGGTGATCTGCAAAACAAAGTTTCGTTCGGAGTCGGTGGCGGCGGCTCCAATAGGACCCTCCGACGATCAAGTCAGCTCTTTTGGCCAACAGAGATGGAGTGCTCAGGAATGAGTTCGGTAGAGCTTAGAGGAGGAGAGGAGAGCTTAGAGCAAACGTATCTGGAGGATCTCTTTTTATAGACGGAGCTTGTTGTAACTGCCTTGATTAATGACTGTCGTAACCATCTTGATAAATGCCGATTGTGATTGACTTGATAAATACCGATCGTGATTGTCTTGATAAATGACAATTATAATTGTCATGATAATTGTAACTGTCAGTAGTGGGATCGCCTGTAGGAATCCATCTGAAGGAACAGTCTGTAGGAGTTCGGCTTCCATAAAGTCCGACTGGAGGAGTCTGGAAGGAGTTCGGCTTTCGTAGAAGCCCGACTGTTGGAGGAGTTCGGAAGGAGTTTTGGCTTCAAATAGAAGCTCGTTGCTGGAGGAGTCCCGGAAGGAGTTCGCTTCCATAGACTGTTGGAGTTGGCCGCTGAGGAAGTTCGGTCGAGATCGACCGCTAATGAGTTCGGCTGGCTAAGGAGTTTGGAAGGGGCTCGCCGCTAAGGAGCTCGGCTAGGCCTCGTCCGCTGAAGCTTTCTCATGACTATCGGTTGCATTGTCGGCTGAGCATCCGACTGGACTTCAATGGGAGCGGGGTTTATCCCCAACAATAGTCCTCCTACTCCTAGTTTGAAATTCGAAGGAAGTACCAAAATAGGCGACGCCGACGTCCTTTTCGGGCTCTGCAACCCGTTGAAGTCGAAG
Source organism: Cocos nucifera (assembly GCA_006176705.1). Taxonomy (NCBI): domain Eukaryota; kingdom Viridiplantae; phylum Streptophyta; class Magnoliopsida; order Arecales; family Arecaceae; genus Cocos; species Cocos nucifera. The sequence continues at coordinate 1,823,427 of QRFJ01000198.1, read as the reverse complement.
CTCAGGGGATCATATCTCCTGCAGCCGAGGTCGGCTCGGGGAGATCTCATCTGCTGCGGCCGAGGTTGATATGGGCGCTCGGGAGAGATTTATTCTTCTACAGCCGAGGTTGATACGGGCGCTCGAGGGAGATCTTATCTTTTGCAGCCGAGGTTGGCTCGGGGAGAATTCTCTCCTACGGTCGAGGTTGATATGGGCGCTCGGGGGAGATCTTATCTTCAGCAGTTGAGGTTGGCCCGGTCGGTCGGGGGAGATCTTATCTCCTGCGGTCGAGGTTGATATGGGCGCTCGGAGGAGATCTTATCTCCTGCAGCCGAGGTTGGCCCAGTCGCCTCGGGGGAGATCTCATCTCCCTGCGATCGAAGTTGTTGCTGGCAGCTCGGGAGAGATTCTTATCTCCTGCAGCCGAGGTTGCTTCGGGGGAGAACTTATCTCCTGCGGCCGAGGTTTGATGCGGGCGCTCGAGCGAGACCTATCTCTTGCAGCCGAGGTCGGCTCGGACCCTCGGGAAGATCTTATCTCCTGCGATCAAGGTTATTGCGGACGCTCGGAGAGATCTTTATCTCCTGCAGTCGAGGTTGTGCTCGGACTCTCGGGGGAGATCTTATCTCCTGTGACCGAGGTTGTTGCTGGGCGTTCGGGGGAGATCTCATCTCCTGCGACCGAGGCATTGCTGGCGCTCGGGGGAGATCTTATCTCCTACAGTCGAGGTTGCCTCGAGGAGATCTCATCTCCTGCGCCGAGGTTGATGACGGGCGCTCGAGGGAAGATCTTTTCTCCTAGCCGAGGTTGGCCCGGTCGGTCGGGGGAGATCTTATCTCCTGCGGCCCAAGGTTACCTCGGGGGAGATCTCATCTCCTGCGGTCGAGGTTGATACGTGTGCTGGGGGAAGATCTTATCTTCTGCAGTCAGAGGTTGTTGCTTGGCGCTTGGGGAGATCTTATCTTCCAGCAGTCGAGGGTTGCTTCGGGGGAGATTCTTATCTCCTGCAGTCGAGGATTGGTTCGGACCCTCGGGGATATCTTGATATCTCCTGCGGTCGAGGTTGTTGCGGCGCTCGGGGAAGGTCTTATCTCCTGTCGCCTAGTTGATGCGGACGCTCGGGGGAAGATCTTATCTCTTAACAGTCGAGGTCGGTTCGGATCCTCGGAGGGAGATCTTTATCTCCTGAGCCGAGGTTGATGCGGGGCGCTCGGAGGAGATCTTATCTCCTGCAGCCGGAAGTTGGTCCGGACCCTTAGGGGAGTATCTTTATCTCCTGCAGTTGAGGTTGATGTGGGTGCTTTGGGAGAGAATCTTATCTCCTTACTTGCCGAGGTTGGCCCAATTGCTTGGGGGGAGATCTATTTCCTGCAATCGAGGTTGATGCGGGCGCTCAGGGAAGATCTTATCTCCTCTGCAGCCTAGGTCGGTCCGGATCTTCGGGGAGATTTTATCCTCCTGCAGTCGAGGTTGAAGGACTTTGGGCCGGCTCATGTTAGGATGAGGTTCTCCTCCTAATTCCTAACACGGCAACTATTGACTGCTTCTTTTTCTTGTCATCACATAGTTTAATACCTAGAAACAATATTTTTGGAAATTAAAGAAATTTATCCGAAGGAAAGATAAAGCACATCCCCGAATTTTCTATGCTTAGGATCGTGGAGCGTTGTTCCTCCCGTTTTTGAGTTTTCTTTGGGCAGTTAAGTCCTCTATCTCATGTGGCCTTCCTCAAATTTGTGAGCAAAGCTTCCTTAGCTTGACGCCTGGGAGCGGTCGATCATTTTGTGTTCCTTCTACATTAGTGATCTACTCCTGGGGGGAGATACTTCGCGCAATTTATATGTCGGGGGCTTCGACGCTCTGAGCCCGAGGGGGAGTTCGGGCCTGCCTGCACCCAGAAGAGTCCGAAACATGCGGCCGAGTTCACGGTCGCTTTCTTTCATCGTTCTTGGGTCTTGAAGGCCTCTCAGTCAGGACATAACCTTCGCCTTGAGCCAGAGATCGGCGAATCCCTGGGATACTTCTGCTTCTCCAAGGAAAACGCAAGTCATTAGGCCATCCTTGAAGAGCGGCCATGGCGACCCGATTGGTCCAGATTCGGACCTTCAATGCCCGCGTGGTTTAAATCGGATGACATAAGTCGGATGGATTCTCCCTGCTTCTGCTTGAACATTCATCAGGGAATTCGAAATCTCGGCGCGAACGTCGGCTGCTGATGATTGATGGTCATTTGTTTCAAAAAACAGAAGATCGTACCCCGATTTTACGTCGAGTATCAGTTTCCTCGCTGTTTTCTTTAAAGGTAGATGGGAAGGCTCGGAACAGTATGGCGTCCTGAAGCACCGTGGAGTTAGCATCATGGTCCGGAAGGCCCTCTAGATGATCCGATGGATCAGAATTTTTCGTCGTAGCTTTGAATTGAGGGAGTTTCGAAGTTGGTGGGACGGACTCTGCATAATTCGGGAGGAGAAAAAGAAGATCGGTGCGGAACTGTCGGCAAAATGAATGAAGCCGGGCGACGTGGTCGAGCTTCTATCCGTCGTCCAATCTTCCGTAGTCTGTGATCAAAGGGCGTCGTCTTGGTTGCAGAATCTTAAGAGGGCTTCCGGCTACAAATGGAAAAAGATCTCCTCAGAGAAGAACCATGATTCCAAACACGAATCCTCGACCTTCTGTTTTTTCTCTCAGGGGCGACGGGTATGTTAGTCCATGGCAGGTACTCTTTCTGGGGCTGGTTTCCGACATCCCGTGGCGGTTTTCTGGTGGAGTCACCCTGTTCGGGGGCTGTTGCCATGGTCCCTGCATTGCTTCGTTAGGCTACGGAATTTGCTGGACAAGCAGGTTTGGGAAACTGTCGCTCTGCCGCGGGTACAGGGTAACCCTGAGTTGCCGGGGCTGAAAGCAGGAGCAGAATGGATCTGGATGGGATCGGGCCGCGGAGGCCGTCCGATCGTCGGGTCGAAGCTCTCCTGAGAGGCATCTTCTTTTTTGGGAAAAGAACTCTGGAGAGGAAAGGAGGGAGATCTCTGGAGAGAGATAAGTCGCTGAGACTCCTTTAAGAAAACAAGGGAGGCCTCAAGATCACCTTCAAGAACAGGAGTCGGTTTTTCATTTAGCGCCAAATCTGTTTGGTGCAGATCTGGTTGACACTAGATCGAGATGGAGTAGAAGGAGGACGAGGTCGCTGCCCAGTGACCTGCAAAAATAAAGTTTCCGTTTCGGAGTCGGTGGTGGTGGCTCCGGCAGATCCCTCCGACGATCAAAGTCAGCTCTTCGGCCCAAACAGAGATGGAGTGCTCAGAAATGAGTTCGGCAAGTTTAGAGGAGGAGAGGAGAGCTTTAAGAGCAAACGTATCGGAAGGTCCCTTTTTTTAAAAGGAACAGAGCTTGTTGTAACGTCTTGATTAATGACTGTCGTAAACCGTCCTCTGATAAATGCTGATCGTGAATTGACTTGGATAAAATATCGATCATAATATCGTGATAATTGTAAAACGTTCAATTAGTGGATTGCCTGTAGGAATCCGTCTGAAGAAACAGTTGAAGGAGTTCGGGATTCCATAAAAATTCCGACTGAAGAGGTCTGGAGGAGTTCGGCCTTCCGTAAAGTCCGATTGCTGGAGGAGTCCGGAAGGATTTCGGCTTCACGTAGAGCTTGGTTTGGCTAGAGGAGTTCCGGAAGGAGTTCACTTCCATAGAAGTCCCGATTGCTGGAGGAGGTTCGGCCGCCGAGGAAGTTCGGCGGGGATCGCCGCTAATGAAGTTCGGCCGGCCCCCTTTTGAAAAGGGAAGTTTTTGGAAGGGGCTCAGCTGCTAAAGAGCTCAGCTAAGACTCGTCCGTTGAAGCTTTCCCGTGACTATCGGGTTGCATTGTTGGTTGAGCATTCCGACTGGACTTCGGTGGGAGCTGGGTTTATCCCAAGCAGAGGTTATTAGTTTTAACCATGGAACGGTTTTGGGTTAATTTAAAAGATATCAGATAATTTAGAGACTATTGGTTTTTTAAGTACTAATTTGTTGAATATCCTGCCTTATTTATAATAATAGCTACCTAATTAGTTGAAATACTCTGGGCCCATTGACTTATTAATGATGTTTTTTATATTTTAAGTTCAAATTTGCTATATGCGTCTGATGGGAAACTTCTTTGAAATCATAAGTCGCAAAATCCAGTTAGGGTCAGGACCAACACTTCAGGAAGCAGAATATTTTTCCTTTATAACATTGAAGTGGCTCAATTCATGCAAACATGAATAAAAAGATAATTTTATTAAATTCAATGACCAACCATTAATGGGTCCCAAAATTTTTCTAGAGCATTGTTTTATCAATGGTTCTTATTTTGTGTTTTACTTTGAATACATGATAATCTTCTTAAAAATGGAGACAAGATGGAGAGAATTTTGTACTTTCTTTCTTTGGCATGTATGTGCTCTTAATTATTAAAAAGATGAAAAGCAGTACGTCCTAATGAGATTAGGAGTTCCTTTGAAGCAGATCTTATGTTATACCGAGAGCAAAACATTTCATTATTTTATTTTTACTTGGAAACCGGTTAATTGATATTGAACACTGCGACTAACCGGACATTGGCCTGATGCCAATTGTATTCAAAAAGCAAGGTTTTTTAAATGCCATGGGATGGGGCGTCTCGGTTTTTCCATGGGAATGGGATCCACTATAGTCCACCCATCCCGATACTTAGGAT